>CM068376.1:194741588-195341588 GCA_034769895.1 Magicicada septendecula
ACCTTTATGCTAAAAACAAGTATCAAGCAAGATGATGGTTTCTCATCCACTTTCTTTAACCTTGCACCCCCCCCCAAGATGACTTTTGTGGTTACTCCAAAAGGAAACATATTTTTAAATTAATACAGATCTGAGTTTATGCTGACGGCATTGAAATAACTGCAAAATATCGAAATATAAAGTGATGGAACAAAGAAGCATGAAATGAGGCCTCGTAGTAAATGAGGGTCGTAGTAAAGTACATGGTCTTGACTTCAAATAATTTGAAGAGAGTCCTTCCAATAATAATTAAAGAAGAAAGAAAATTTGATAAGCTGCAAGGGTTTAAATGTCTTGGGAACATCCTGATCAATCAGAATAGGATGAGTGACACTATTCAGAAAAGAATCCAGCAAGAAAACCGTGCCGATTTTGACAATATAAAAATATTTAGAAAAGTTAATTAAATGATAGGCGAAAATGAAAATTTTAATGAGCATAGTGCGCCCTGTTGTGACATACGGCTGTGAAACATGGCCCTTGTCAGAAAGTGATTAGGACCAATTTAGAAGATTTGAAAGAAAAATCTTCAGAAATATATTTGGTGCGATCAAAGAAGAAGATACTTGGAGAATGATAAAAAGTGAATAATTGAACGTACTTATTGATGGGAAAGACTTAGTAACGTTCATCAAAGCACAGAGAATAAGTTGCGTGGGGCACGTTGAAAAAATAGAGGATACAATAGTGGTAAAGAGTGGCTGGAAGGGGAGAAGGGGAGATTATATAGAAGAAGAAGGAACCACTAAAAATATGGACGAATGACGTCACTCGAGACCTTGCTACGATGGGTATAAGAGGCTGGAAAGGATTAACGAATGATAGAGGCGAGTGGCGGAGAATTGTTGCAGAGTTAGTGGCCCACCAGAGTCTGTAGAGCGCGTGAAAAAAGAAGAAGAAGAAGAAGAAGAAGAAGAAGAAGAAGAAGAAGAAGAAGAAGAAGAAGAAGAAGAAGAAGAAGAAGAAGAAGAAGAAGAAGAAGAAGAAGAAGAAGAAGAAGAAGAAGAAGAAGGCCCTTCTGATAGCCAGCTTCCAATAAATCGAATATGAATAATAGATGCGATTGATTACGAATCGAGGACGAACCTAGGGCAAGCGCATCTGTTTGTCTAGCCGAGAGATGGAAGGATATCGATTGAGTCTTGTAATATGCTGAAACTAAAAGAGGACTCCAGGAAGTATAGATTCCATTAAACAAATAAAGTAAAATATGCTGTATACATATTAGTAATCAGTGAAACATTTTTCATTTTGTGAAAGATTTCTCCTGCAAAACCATTCTCAGTTAAAATATTTAATTATTCATTAACTTTTTTCAGAGTTTTTTCAGGATAAGGTCGCGGAGCGCTAGTTGGAAATCTCTGTGCTAGACGATTGGTGTTTCTTACTGTTTAGCCTATAGAATTATAGTAATTTGAATACCATTTCAAGTAGTCTGTATGGCCCACGATGATAATTAATTATGAGTTAAGTTGCCATTAAGATTAAATAATATGAAAGTGACTAGGTAAGCCATGTTGGAGAAGCTGAAATAGACGACCATGTGCAATGTCGCAGGAATTCGACTTCTGGCACGTTAAAAAGAAGAACTCGCATTGTTAATTTAACGGTTGAGGCCGCAACTTCGTGTCGTTGATTTTCAAGTCGCGATGACGCAAAAAAAACAACGGTTTTGTTTGCACAGACACACTCCGAGAACAATGACAATTGATTTCGGTCGGCCGCGACTGCCTTGTTTACAGAACAGCTGAACAAATCGCATCACTAACGCAGACTCGGCTCGACAAGAATGGAATCAGTTGTGATAAGTGAGCCGTCTGAAACGCAGCCCCAATAAAGCGTAAGGACATTAATCTCGTAACCGAACTGTTTCTAAAGACTAATAACTTAGTTCACGAGACCTTTTTTTTTGATTGTAGACTTATATGTTAAGTAATAAAGATGTACAATACCATACACAGCGAGCCCTTTCTCCTTCTGTTGTTCAACCGTTTAGAATATTTGAGGTAATCAGGGCATATTGTTTTTATGGAATATCAAATTTTATTAAATACTCTTCGGAAGAATAGAATAGCTGAGTCTTCTGTTTCGTAATATTTTTCTGTGAAGTTCGGCAAGTTTACTCTTTCTTACGAACTAAGATTTTTCCTTTTAAACGGAATTAATTATTACAGTTTTTTAACTGATCTTACTAGAAACTTCTCTGTCGGTAACTGATCGTCAGTCATTAGTGTGTTTCAGATTTGCGTAACAGCTGATGGTGCAGTTAACCTTTAGTTGGTTAAGCGTGCCGCTTTTCTCTGTGTAATTATACTTTCATTGTTTATCTCTTTCTTTTATATTATTAAGAACGAGTTTCGTCGTTAACGTCAGATTTCATTTGAATACTAGAGCTGAAACTCTGTCAGCTGCAGGACAATTTTTCTTTAACCCCCCCCAATTTTTAATCTTCTTTTCAGTTTTTCTATCTTCATTTGTCTTCCGCTTTCCTCGGTGTCTGCTAAAATTTACAATCATATTTTAGTATTTTTAACGAAATTCTCTTGTTTTCATAAATTATATTATAAAAGTTTTGTAAATCGTCTTAGCTAGATAAAAGTAACGAATACTTCTTTGAACGTAGAGGCATTCGTATAAGCGACAGGAAAACTCAGAATAAACAGCAAACAGAATTTCTTCCCGATTATAAACATAAATTCTGAATAGTTGTTTAAATACTGTTGCGTAAATCTGATATCGCGCACGCAGATGACGGAACTATTTGAGGATACTTTGTCGCTAAGGACAGAAAGTGAAAAACGGTGAGGTAGTCCTGAAACCAATGCAAATTCAAGCCGATTGTGTCGTTATTAGAAAACAGAAACATCTACAAAAAGGTGAAATTCCAAATTCTTAAAGCCAGTATAAAGATTGTATAAGTGTTTGAAATGTCGAAAGCATACAACAATCTCGTTTTCATAATTCTCATTTTACCAGCTCTTGTAGACGTATGTGACCAGAAGCTACTTCAGGTTATATCCCTCCTTACGTATGCTTCCAGTACTTAAAAATAATCCAATAAAATATGTAACGTATTGGAAATTTTAGTCGTGTTGTTTCCGGTGCATCATTACTATATGATAACTGATTTCTACTTTAAACTGTCAACTGTTAAATGATACCTTACATGGAATGTCATTAACTCGAGCAGCTGATAGCCTGCTTAGACATTACATAATGCAGTAATTAAGTAAAGAATTGCAGTGTTTACCTCGAGAGTTTTCTTCCTTCCTTAGGCTTGTTGTCAAGAAATGTTTCCTCGGTTATTTGATAGTCATTTATCGATGTTTCTCTAACTTAGCATTATCGTACGAAAAAAATAAATACAAATTCCAGTTTACGATGTGTACACAAAGCATTTGACCAGTTTTTTATTGGAAAGGATAATGCTGGTTACTTCATATTTTGAGGTAACATAATAAGTAATCCTTCACACTTCGGTCACTGAAGTGAAACTTCTCCTTACCGTTAACTTTTAACGTTAAAAAAAAAAAAAAAACGGAAGGAAACATTTTTTGCTAGTGAGCAAACGAATAGCTGCACAACAGTAACACCTCTGACCTACTTAGCAGTTACCGTTTGACAATTAGCATAGGGACGTGATAGTGAGGTAATTATGGAAGAGGACTCGTCAATTTCATACAGACTACTACTCTACAGCAAAAGTGAAAATATATCTTTGATAAAACGGTAAATTTTCTGTTAACTGCATAGGATTGGCCAGTCGAATATACGAAGTTGGATTTAATTCAGAACATACACTGTCTTCTGTATTTAACGTAAAACCTGCAATCTAATGAAATATATCTAAATCCACAGTTGTGTGTTCTCAGCGAGCCCACATTGTTAAGTCAAGTCTCTTATTTTAGTATGTTATTATTAAACGTTGTAACACTTGTAATCTCGTTCGAAACATGTGGGATTGACGAAAAGAAGAGATCCTCAGCGGCAGGATGGATAATTATTTTGTGATAAACAAATGCTACATATTACACATACAAGTTCTTAATTACCGGTATTTCAATAAAACGTCTACTGAAGAGTCAACTAATAACAGTTTAATGGAGTTTAACTTATTGATATGAAATTTAATAAAATACATATTGATATTTAATAATTTAATAATTATGTAGATTTAGTCCCATTGAAATGTAGTCTTAATGAGAAATAATTTCTTTTCACCTGTCGGTGTTTTTTCTGTGTTTCAAGATCTGTCTATAGGCGTTGCAATCTGGTATTTTTTGTATAAAATCTTCACGCAGCAGTTATTTTTTATATCTGATCGGCTGTTAAAATAATTTACAATTTCGTTGGCAGTTTTTATGACATAGGATTTTTGCAGTTTTCGTAGTAGAATTGTGAATTCCGCCATCAATCTGGCCACTGTGGTGGTTTATTAAATTCTCTATCTCATATGGGATATGTCGAATATCCGCTTACTAACATGGGTGCCACACGCGCGAGGATAACCCATGATTTTATTTATGGAGTATTTTAATAAACTGCCATAAGACAGATGAACGTTACGAAAGACGTCAAGTTACAAAGGTTTGTGTCGGTGTATAACGTATGTCATTACGATCCTCTGCGGTTCACATTAACCGCTTCAGTTGTTCTACGCGGCCTCGCTTTATCGCGCGAAGAATACAAAATTGTACACACTCGTCGCTGACACGTCAATGGGGTTACCCGTCGCAATCGGATTTGCCATGATAATTAATGACATCTTCATGGAAGTAGTGCAATCATGCTAATACGAGGATTGCCGTACATTGGTTACACGGGCGACGAACCGTTACATGTGTTTAAGAAACAAGCTTGTGCCTGCTGCAAGTTAGACTGTAATCAGCAATGATCGTACACTGAATTCACTGTAGCAGTGGAAACATGTGGATACCATAAACATCTGTGCGTATTCAAGATACAAAAGCAACAATAATTTTAAATAATCTTAAAATGCTACTGTAGAGTCTGGGTAAACAACACAAATGGAAGAACAGTGCATTGAATAATAAGAAATATTTTTTACAATTCTTGCTTAAACTTAATCTGTATTTAGTTGTCTAAATATGTAACAATCATAACTATGTACAGTGTATATAGTATGTCCGTTTATATTACCGTACTTATTCGCGCTCTTAAATTTAGGTATATAAAGAAAAAATTAATTAAAATAAAAGCAATAAAATTTGTATTTATGAACAAACTATTTACCTGTTTTCTTTTGCTTACTTTCATTTAATAGTGAGGAGAATATGCACGCAATGACCCGTTGGCTGATAAGTTAATACTAATCAAAAATTAACTTTTAGTTTGCAGTAAGAAAGATATTTTTGTGAATGTCCTACTAAATCTAACAAAAACAAGAAATAAAAACGGTTTACAATATTAAAAATTACAAAAACTATAAATTTTTTATGACGCATGGATAACAAAAATCGGTAAATTAAAATTAACTTGAAGAAATTAATATAGTAAACAAAAAATGTTTGTTGAATATACGGATATATCGTAACAGTACACTACACTGAAGGTATTTGGAAGGAAATGATATTTACCACATTTATGTGTGTTCTGTTTGTGATTAATCTATTCGTTGTGAATTTTAAACATGATAAATACTTGTGTTATAAGGTCTCGTAGCGTTATCTCAAATGAAACGGAATGTCTGATAACTGCGACTGCACTGAATTATCATCGATTATTAAATAGTTTTTACAGCAAGTCAGGGCTTTTGCAATTTCTCTTCGTTTCGATTATAAAGAATCAGATTGAACTAAATGGAGAACTAAAAAAGGGAAGTTACTAAAGAAGAAAATCCTACTGTGTGTCGTTTAAACAGTATTTGGCATGACTAGAACAGTCATTTCCAACTGGCGACCTCCTACACTTTTTTTTTGGTCCGCAATCTTATCTTAGGAAACTAGTTGATTAAGTACTCTGTTTACTTATTAAAAATACTTTATGTTAAATACCGTAAAATTACTACTTTAAAATTTACAAATGGCCTTTGGAAAAAATGAATTGTCTCATTTTGCAAGCTGTTGGCAAACAGCAGAAGAGTGAAAATGATGAAATACATGATTTTTCGGAATTTGATGTAAGTATTGAAGATTCAAGTATTCAAGTATGCAAGAATTCTTTGTAACATTCAAAGAATTTCAAACGCTGGAAAACGCTTTAATTTAATTTTTTAATTTAATTAAAATTTCAAGTTTGGTATTTAATAATACTCTTGGTACTGTAATTGAAGAAGAACCGACATTCAACTAGAATTGTGTGACTTACAACTAGATCCCTTCCTGCAGACCAGACAGGATTTCTTTAAGCTGCTACCTCGTGATCGATTCCCAAATCTCTGAAATTTTTTGACAGAAAAAGACACTGATGTTTGGAAGGACACACATCCCTGAAAGCGTGTTCTCCATAATGAGGTTATTCAAAAACACAGCAAAAGTCGCCTCACAGATAGCGACAATCTCGCCCAGCTCAATTTGGACATTCGCGCTTTAATGGTGTCAGAAGATCGACCTCAGTTTTCACGCTGAAAGTTATTTGTTAATATACAATGTTCAATATCTTTCTTATAGCTTAATTATTATCTCGACATAGTAAAAATTGTTTTGTTAAAGATACGTTAAATGTACAAATGACCTCTTTTTATCTATTTTCAGTTAATAACTGCCTTCTTTAGTTTCACCATACTTCTCAAAAATTGACAGCTTATGATGCGACCAGATGTTAGGATCTTGAGATTAAATGTGGCTTTTACGTTGAAATCTACTGGACTAAAGTAAACGAATAAGATTATGTAAACAAGCACAACGCTCTATAAAAGAAGATATTGGAGAAAACAGTGATCAGTGAAATGTCGACAGCCGTAATATGAACAACTATTATCATTATAATCATAATTCCGATGAACGAAAACCGACAATTTTTAAACACTGGCGTTCAGTGTTTTCATGGGACCGGAATGAAAATATACCCCACAGTACGGTACACACATATTATCCTAAAATATACATATTATTTTAGTCTCTAAAATGATATTTGCAATTTAAATATTTATTCATGTCGAAATTAAACGACAGCTAAATTACGTGTCTGATTCATCAAGTGTTCTCTTACCATTTGTTGACGCAGAATCGATTGTTACCATCAAAAGTCAAACCTCCGCTCAACAGTCCCTGAAAGGGCCAAGGCGTACCGCGCGGCTGTTGTGTGCAATGTGACGGTTGCATGGCTAGTACAAGGCGCCACCAGCCGCTCGATTGTTACCGTATATCGCCTATTTTTATGAGGCATTTGCAGATATTTGAATATAGTAAGCGAGACGTATATAAATTCCAAATTAAGTAGTGTGGTTAATGTTAGCCTTATTAGTGGCACTCAATTTTTAATACATAGATAAGTTTGTCAGGACATTTTGAACTGTAAACTCATCTTGTGATTTATTGAGATTCCACAAATGTACGGAAAACAAGGAGAAGAGAACTCGATAATTTGGAATTCGATGAACTGGAGAACTAACAATCGGCAACACTAATTCTTTTTTTAATTTACGCTAATAGTTAATTAGTTTTTCTTAAATATTAAACAATTTAAAATTTTTGTGTAACTGTTCTGTGTGTATTGTACTAAACTTTTACGCTAAGTTTATGGTCATCGCAGAGTAATTGTTAAGTCTGTCAACTTAATGTAGAGCCTGACGTGTTAGCACTTTTGTATTCGTTAACCACAGATATTAAGAATGGCAATAATTTTGTGTCCCCGCCTTTCATCCCTCTAACGTGTACAATGGGTTTCGTTTCTCACGTAAAAGAGCCCTTAGTGTTTATGATATATAACGTTAAAAAGGTACATAAATAGGCATTTATTTACGTACAAAACGGCATTCTTTTAAATAATATATGTTAATACATGAGACTGTTTATTTAATCCATCATACGTCCATAATCCTTTGAAGCTAATGGAACATATAAAGTAGAGTCAAATCCTGATCATCCGAGGGTAATCACAGGACAGCAAATAATCACAGGATGCAAAACCACAGATAATCCGTTGGCTTTTTATAAAATCAAACGTAGCTATATGGAAAAAGTTGGTTTATTATTTGAAAGAACAGTAAAAGTCATATTAACACGAACATGTATTAACATTCAGTCAGAAGATGTTATTTGTATAATATTCCTTTACATACAAAAGAAAGTTTAATCATGTAGAATAATTATAAGTGAAAATAATCTATTCTACTGAAATGAGAAATAAAATTACAGTTTGTTTGTCGTAAACGTTCTTCAGATGAATATGGTGTTTTACACATTCATATATAAAATAACGTTTTAAAATACTTAAATAACACGTAGTTTTTATATTGTTCAATAGTCACTCGCTAATATTCACATTCTTACCTACACTTTTTCAAATTAAGCAATGACAAAATTTTATCAAAATTAATTTACCATCTCACTTACAGTCCTCTCTCCCTTTAGGAGATTCTTAATACAATAAAACTATCGTCTGTTAGATTATTTTACCATTTGATTTTTTATGGCATTTTTAACATTAATTCCTCTGCATATTAATCTTGTTTGGACCTGCCACGGTTAACCCGCAACCCGAGTAATAGACGTTCGGATAATAAGAAATTGCCATATAAACAAGTCTTGACAACCGATCGTGAGGTATGTGTAGTGATTTCAGCAAAGTGTGAATCATTCATATAGTTGCTACTAAATTTTATTCTCAGGCAAGTATATTTAAGCAGATTTAGTTTTTCTAAGATAGGTACACGGGTACCACGTGAGAAGCGTAAGTTACTCAGATTCTCGCCTGCCTCTTGTGATAAAAAAAATTCGACAGTGTACAAGGGGGGAGGGTGAACAACAGCCTGGGCTCATGATTTTTTGTTCACAGTGAACCGTAAAACAGTTGCTCACGGCAAATTCAAAATAGGTAACAAAATTTTGAGCGACATGTGCGACGAGTGAAACTAGGAGGTCGTCGGGTGAAACCAGAATTAACCCAAGCCCGGTTGTAACACAAACCTAATCCCCGCGTGTCTGTTTTGATTCCATTGAGCACGTAAACAATGCGGCTGTAACTCCACGCTACTACACGTGCGTAATCTGGCAGACGCATCACAATAAATTATAAAAATAACAATTTTCTAATATGTTTGGTACGGACTAGTGGTAATATAAACCAGTAACCAGCGGTTACGGCGCTTGGCTACTAATGCCCATTTTCGCGATTCCTAGTTAATAAAGCAATTTTAAAACTTGTCGGTTTATATAGTAGACTTCATTGCTCTTACGTCCAGCTTGTGTACTATTGACGAGGACTAGAGAGTGTATAGAATTAACTGCGCCACACGAAATCACTAGTCAGCGAAACGTGTTTGCGTACAACGAGAACACGCGGTTGAAGTTAAGCACACTTAAATTCCTTAATAGAAAATAAATTGAATTGCCTAAGCACAGAACAATTTACTCAATTGTACTGATGTTACACGCGGTTCAGAGACAAAATTTTAAACGTTCTTTGCCAAAGAATGCAATTTTTATTTACCATATTCTGCAGGTTAATTTAGTCCAACAGAAGACAGCAAGAGTATGTACACCTGAATAAACAAAACCCGTTGGAAGGGAAACCGTGCCAAAAGATTTGTCTCTGGCACGGTCATTTGATTTTTTATAATAATATTATTTATAATATTAACATTATCGATTTATTACGTTCGTTTACATTTCGTGTTTGTGCCGTGTTTTCATTGGTTTGTATCTGTACGGTTTGTCATTAAGTATATCTGGTAATATGGTTTTTATCTGGTGAAAAGTGCCAGCAAGAAACTTACAGACAAAATACAGCAATTAACTTTTTGTTTCACAAGCCTTTTGATATAGATGCTTGTTTTCTCATAATGATGCTATAATTACGAAAGTAGTTCAGACGCTTTACAGTTCCGCAGTGTTCATCTAGGACATATTAAATTAATGTAACCACAATTATATTCAAAGTTTACATACAGAATAGTGCAAATACATTATTTTTACTCATAAAATCGGTCACAAAGTTAGATCGTAAAGTACGCTAGAGCATAGCGTAAATTTACATGAGTAAATACGGTAATTAAAACTTACAACCGGCTGCTACAGATACACATGCATAACTAAACAATTAACTGTGTATCAATATGAAAATTGTTAACAGTTACCTGTAAGATTTATTAGATTACATATAGGCTAAAAATAATGGCATTACCTCTTATTATAACTACAATGCAATGACTCAGTTCCTGAAGGTATACACTCAGAAATGATTAGTTGGGCTGCGAAGAAAGGTAGAAACCCAACGACTCTGTGTCACGCGCCGGTTTCTCTTCTGTCTGAATATTGTTACACCAGGAAACAGTACACGTTCATTTCTTGACGAATATCTTAAAATTGCGGTGAAGATGTATTGTGAATCAAATACTGTACACTGTACAAGGAAGCGTTTTAACGGGGCGTTATTGAACAAATTCTGCGGCGGACGCAGCGGCATTACATATTTGACCTCGTCTGATCTGTGTGGGCTCATGAAAACCAACAACGATTATACCCTGATTAACGAAAGAAAGTGACTGGCGGAGCGGCCGCGCGGCGACCGAGTTTGTAGTAAAAACATTCCACTTTATAACCTCGTGGAAACGTAAAATACAGGGCGAGAAATGTCTAATGAACTGTATTTTAATCATCAATTAAAGACGTTTTTAACAAACTTTTCTAATTTTTAAAATCTCTTTTCAATAAATTTACATTGTGAGTTAAAGAAAAAAATACACGAATTTGAATTAAAAAATTAGGGTTTATCGTTTTTATTACGTAAGAACTCCGAGGTTAAGCATCGGAAAAAAATTTCTTGTAGACAAATGGTAGTCCACCTTCTTTAGTACAATATATCAAAAATTGAGATTCCTACGATTAAAATTAACGACGTTATTAATTTTTTTCTAATGTCCTGTTAACTCAGTTGTTAAAAGTTGTACACGAATGAGATTTGCGTGACGCTCTCTTTAGATAACTAAATGTAGAAGACATATACAACTTACACCTTGTACGTGATAGGAATACTACAATGGATTAATATATAAAGTGAATTTCACAGAGAGCAATGCGTGGCGCTCTGCGGCGGAAGTACAGTCAGAACCTATTGGACCCATTTTATTCGCGCGCTACCGTCATTCCCGTACAGCGTCTCGGCCTCTCCTTTATGTCTACAAATAGCACACGCTTCCAGGAAAACTGAACCGTTATACGCACACTAAGGGTAAGGGAATTTTCCAGCTTTCAGTTTAGTTGATGTGGTGGTTGAGTGATGTCCGGTTGTTGGTTATCTTGATTTTAAGTGTTAGTTTCTTGTGCTTTCATTATAAATTGACGTGTTTTTAAGTTATTTTGTGTGAATATACTTCGGTGGCTGAGCATGGAGCAACGTAACGAGGCTGAACCAAGGAAACATAGGGGAAGACCTAGGACTCGAACTCCAAAGAAAAGACAAACTTCGGGCCGAGGCGTACCTATGAAAGGACAGTCAAGAGAAATTGTGTGCAAAGTGCGGGAATATTTTGATAGAGAAAAGGCGAACAAAGGTCCTTTGATTCCGGTTAATAATGCAATACAGCGAACTGCAGATGCTCTGAAAATACATAAAAATACAGTTCTGCGAGTTTGCAAGGAAAAAGAATTGAAAGAAATACAAGATGACAGTAATAGCCAACTTTCAACTCCGGGCAAACAGAGGAAACGGGAGAAAACTGTGACAAAACTTGACACTTTTCAGGAAGACGCTATACGAAGACATGTATATCAATATTACATAAGAAAAGAATATCCCACTTTGAAAAAACTTTTATCATCGTTGGAAAATGAAGAGCTGTTTAATGGCAGTCTGTCTTCGCTTAGAAACGTGCTAAAAGGTTTAGGATTTACGTGGAGAAAATTTTCGGGCAGAAAAGTGATTATGGAGAGAAGCGATGTCGCTGCCTGGAGGTGTCGTTTTCTTCGCCAAATCAAAGACGAGAATTTCGATAATATAATTTGGCTCGATGAGACCTGGGTCAATGCTGGGCATTGTTTGAAACAAGGATGGACTGATGAGTCACTTCAGGGGACAATGTTAACACCTATAGGGAAAGGTGAACGATTAATAATATGTCATGCAGGTTCTTCAAAAGGGTTTGTTCCAAATTCCCTTCTACTATTTAAATCGAAAAAAACCGGTGACTACCATGAAGATATGGATCACGACAAATTCTTCGGTTGGTGTTCTGAAACTTTGCTAAATAACCTAGAAGAGCCTGCAGTAATAGTCATGGACAATGCTCCCTACCATTCTAAGCAAATTGATAAAGCTCCCACAAGCAAAGATAAAAAAGCTGACATACTTGCATGGCTGGATAGGAAAAATATTCAATCTACAACCGACTTGAAAAAATCAGAACGTTTGTTTGCGCGGGGAAGACGGCGTGGAGTCTGGTCCTTGGTTTCCTTCCGCTCCTTGTTACTGATACAATGATTTTTTCTAAGGCGTTTGACGGTCAACGTTTCTCTGACATGATACGTATTTCATATTCTAGTCTGTGTAACTGAAGCAATTTAGTCGTTTTTATGACACCTACTTTTCGTAAGTACTGCTTGCGTGTTCAATTTAATGGATGCGTGTGTGCGCCTGTTTGTGTCAGTAAAATTATAATTACCTTCAATTTTCCTCGTCACTATTTCCTTAAACGAGTGTCAGGGTGATTGTCCTATATTCCACTTAAAGTGTCGACAGAAGGTTAAAATTTCAAAAATTAAAACCTCATATAACTTAAATAAATGATTGGGGATTATTTATTATGCTAACCGTGATTTAATTAATTAATCTGTGATTGCCGAGCCCCACGTTCTTTGGGAGCCATTTTATAACTGTCAATTTATAAGTATGTATTAATTGCATAAATATCTTATTGATTTTCACATGTATCTGGCCTCGAAGTTGGACGCCATTTATAAATGTCAATTTATGCAAAATAAATGTAAATGAAGAATTCCACTTGTGGTAATTAATTATGTAAGTGTGTTTGCTATTAAATATATAAATTTATCGATCTCTCACATGTATGTGTATGATTGAATCTTATTTATTACTCTGATTATCTATGCCCGCGTGTTGGAACACAGTTTATACAATGAATTCTATATAATTCAGATGCAATAGATAATATGTATTCACTTGCTTTAATTGATTAATTTCATGCCGTGTGTGAAACAGCCATTTAAAAATTATGTATAACTATTCTGATTCTCATCAGCACATACGTGATATCACTTAATAGATTAACGTTATCATTTCATTTACTTTATTTGAACACATGAAACTCTTAAAATCTATTTGTATTCCTTCAAACTTTAGGTTAATATTTGGGTTGCATTTGGTAATAATGAACGCATATTTATGATCAACTTAAAGTACTAGTTTAATTATCATTCATAATACATTATAATTGTACATATGATACGTCGCTGTACCTGAAATACATACATATTTATAATAACAAATACATGTCTCAATATATGCTGAAAACAAAGAAAACATACATACATATACAAATCAAATAATATAACAATTCATATATTACTTATTTAATGCGTTCATTAAATCCCAAATAAGCTTTTGTTAATTCATTCATTAATTACTTTTATTCAGATTTATTCATTACTTTTCTTAATAATTTTCTCAGGTGTGAATTCTTTGAAAGAAACCAGGTCAGTAGAAGTTACTAATTAGAAATAATTATAATAATTATTACTTGCTGATTTTTTTCCTGTATCTTATTACATGCTTTTAACACTTTGTATCATAGGGATTTCTGTATATTTGCATTTTTCTTAAAAATGATAATTTTTTTGTACTTGAAGAATTTTTAACACATTTTTTCACTATATTTTGCAACATAAAATTCGTAATTACTAAGATATGGAAAAAAGCCTATGACACAAATTGTAGTTTGGCATTATATACAAACCCTGAATATTTGAGGTGTCTAGCTCTTATAGTTTACAAGCAAATGTTCCTTATATATCAAAAAAATAAACTTACGGGAATCGAGGCTCAAAGTTCCAACTGCATATTTAGTGAAGTCCTGGACCATAAGATGGGTTGTCAGAGTCACTAGACATTTCCTCATGTAGTTTTCTCTTTATTCCTTCCATCCTTTGTCTGGCTAACCTCTCACACTCCTTCTGTTTCCTTTCAGCATTCCTCTTCCTCTCATTGTCTACCGATAACATAGAACTAATCATGAATTTTCCCGGCATTAGTCCCATCCTCTGTAGCACTTCACACTTAATTATGTTTCCTCTGTTGTAGGTGGCAATGGCATCATATACTCCAAAGTGTAAAGTATTTATTTGGACAAACACATTTTTCGGGATTCTAGTCCAGATCACATGGTTCACGCTCTCGTTTGGATTTTGTGTACGGCCATGGAGACATTTCTTCAGAAGTTCAGTTTGAGACAAATCTCTGAAAACTGGCTTTATAGTCTCCATGATAGCGTGTGGCACATTGTGGTGATGTTTATATATTTGTTCAGATCCCTGATACCTGTTATATTTGCACCAGGAATCAGGTCCCGTTGGGCACAGTCCATGTTCTGGCTTCTCATCGGTAGATGAAGTATGAAAGTATAAAGCCCATACAGCTTTCTTCATTGCCTCAACACTGGGTATTTTGTCTTATTGCTAGCCCGTAATCTCTCTGCAACCTGTTGATTACCTCATCAGTCAATCTTTTAGTACCTCCCAAAGGTTTTCCATCGCTGAGGGCCTTACCTTTCATCGTGGTTTTCAGTCGACGCAATCTTGCTCCCATACGTTTCTGAACATGTCCTATACACTCCTGTTTTTTGATAGTGACATCATTTCCATATGGTTTCAGTTCAGATACAGCAGCAAAAGACTTTGAATCCCCATCACCTAGGTAGTTTATATACCTGACATTGTACCATTGGAGAGAGCGACTGAAAATATCTTTGACACCAGCAACTTCCATGCCCCCACTGGACCCACTGTAATTCTTTTGGCAGTTATGTACATGCTCACCTTTTAGTCTTGTAGGACATCTACAATGTTTAGATTTTATTGCAACATCTATAACCTTTGTAGTATCAGCACTTGTTGCTGTTATTACCCCATTATGTGATGTGTGCCCTCGCTTCTGCCACGTACCATCTAATGCAATAGTCAAGTCTCGAGGGTTAGCAACATCAGGATTACCTTTGTTTTCCTCAACAGCTTCTTCTACAGCTTCCTGCATACTTTCCTGGGCAACATCTTCAACACAGGATCCAATTTGAAAGGCATATTTTTCAAATTTTCTTGGTGGTGGTGGCAGATTCATTACACCACAAAACATTTCACCTGGAGCAGGGCCTTTACCTATTGAACGTAGAGCATACACAAATCTAACATTTGAACAGAAATATTTATTTTTGTAAGTATCACCTAATTCCACAGATTCTGAACTCCAAAATGTAACACTCTGTTGACAGTTTGTACAGTAAAGAGCAATTTCTGCTGCAAGACCAACATGTCGCTTTATACTTAGGGACATACTCATTTGAGAACATTCTTTACACAATACAGAATTTTCAATAACTTTTGATAGCAAAGATATGTTTATAATTTCATTTACATTTTGTTCATTACTCTGTTCCAATAAACTACAATATTTTTCATTTGACCCATGCAATTTCTTGCTTGTACTGGAATCAGGAGTAGAAACTTTTTCACACCTAACCTCACAATTTTCAGATATACTTTCTTCACTTATATGAGAAGTTGTTGCGGTTTTATTATTTCTATAATATCTTCCTGGAGGCTTCTTCTTTTTATAAATGTGATTATTGTAGCGAGGCATCTTTACAACACTAAACAATACTACACTACACTACACAATGAAAACCTTTACACACAATGTACACATTAGAATTAAAAAAAAAACAGTGCTTGCAACAAATAAATATCCCTTTTAATTCATGTTAGCCAACACAAGAAACGTCCTACACAAATATATTCTCTTTGGAATAAGCGGGAGATTTGAATGAAGCTATTCTTTCTGGACACGAATCTATGGAAAACTGACATGACGTGTTACGCTCATTTTATAATAGACGAGTATAATTTGTAAAATATTTAAAAATACTTACAAGTAAGCTACAGACAAGATAATTATGTCATTTTAAACAGGAAAGTCTCTATTTTATAATACACAGAAAAACTCAAAATCCATTTTTTCATCATTTTTCACCTTCCGAGTGCCCTTAACACTTACTCTTCCGGTCACTCGCGTAGGCGTTCGTATATGTGAATAATTAAAGTTCAGTGTTCAATCGAATGTTTCATCTTACTGTGTGTGCTGTGATTTCGTTTTAATGTTAATATACATGTCTAGTTCCACTTGTCGCTGCTTCATTAAACTTTCGTATTGTTCATTAATTTGTTTAATATTTCGTGTTCATTATGTTGTTAATAATGTGTAGTACACTATATTAAGTTTAACTGTTTTGTATATCGTTAAGTGATGATGTCTGTTGGTGTAACGGTCTGATTGTTCACTTGGTATAATTTTAACTAAGTCCGTTACCTCGTACTTTGGTTAAATCTCATCCGAATGATTAGAATAAACTGTTGAAAGTTTATGATATACCGTCTCTCGCACTTGAAGTTAAAACTATTTGAAAATTTGAGTGTAAAAACTGTCTGAAAACTTTAGTAAAAACTGTCGAAAATTTAGTATTACTTGTCTAAAAATTGAGTATCACTGACTGTCTCTGTCTTGG
Organism: Magicicada septendecula; assembly: GCA_034769895.1. Classification (NCBI taxonomy): domain Eukaryota; kingdom Metazoa; phylum Arthropoda; class Insecta; order Hemiptera; family Cicadidae; genus Magicicada; species Magicicada septendecula. The sequence continues at coordinate 194,758,537 of CM068376.1, forward strand.
GCAGATAGTTTTTGTTAATTCGTCCCTACTCAAAATTTTGTCTCTGGCGCGCTTCACGCCTACTTCATTTCGAGATTGGTCAGTTTTTAGCTTTCTTGGAAAATACTGTCCCACCATGTCAAGATTCTACGTCATAGTTCTCCCGATAGGTCCTTCGTTTCAGTTGCTATGGAAACACTCCTTACCACCAAATTTCTCGCTGGCTGAGGGCATCTGATAAGCTCTTACGTCTCCCCGATTTTTGCTCTGACGAACGTTGACCCGTTTCGACGAAACTATGGCTATTAAACACTTGTCGATCAACCTATTGTCTGAGTAAACTCTGTGTTTCTATAGATTCCCATTATCTGTACTTTCAGTCTTCCTGGCGCATTGTTCCAAGTTCTAACCCCTTTCTTCTGGCTATTAACAATTTTGAACATCTGCCGGCTGGTGAAGTCACCCCAACTTTCCCTTCGTAAATTCTTGTCTGTCAATTAGACGATAACTCCAGCTGCGTAACGTGACTTTAGTCTTTGTCAGGCCTATCTTACTGTATTGTTTCTTAAGGTGCAGTGCATCCGTCCCATTGAAATATGTAGTTTCACTCGTTTTTGTCGTTTATCGTATACTGACGTAACATGGTCAACATCTGCTACAATTCTCGGTACGGGTGTGAATGTCCTCGCTTACTTTGTTACAGCTGCAGAGAGCAATAATTCTGGACGAAACTTTCCCTGTCATCTTACGCCACCAATTTCTATAGTTGGATCGTACTTAATGTGTTTCTATTGTCAAGTCAGCGACGCCTCATTGACATCTTCTCATTACTCCTTATTTATTGCGCCAACTATAAGTCGTTGACACTGCCTCGTGTGAACGTACTCTGCCGAGGTGAAAATTTAAAATTTTTAAAATTTTCTGCTCGTTACAGTGTCCTCAATTTTGATTTGACGATGTGACCTCAGGGAACAACTCAAATCTAAATTCTGCGCCCTGTACGTCGCCTCGCCGTGTTCATCTACTTCAAAAGGGAAAGCAATACATGATAACCTATTCTTAAAGGCTTACATTACAAGTGGTACACCCCCTTTTGGTTCTACTCGGTTCTCTGAATTTATTGCTAGCTATTTGGGATAGCTGAACGCATTTCACATTTTCGTATTTACATATAAATACCTTATCCTTATAGTTATAAGACAAATCATAAATTTAATGAGCAATTAAATAATTTAATCAATTGAATAAAATTTTACTTTCTAAAATATCATATTCACAAGATATTATCAAACAATCAATCGGTTCCATGTAACATTTTACATGACATCAAAAAAATCTCCTATACATATACATTCTGTACATTACTAATGATCTTACCAATAAAATCTTTTAAAAGGTTATTTAAAATTAGATTGTTAATTAACATATTCGGTACGTTATTCGTAATTATTTGGATAATTTACATACACGTAATACATTTTGTTTTAATGATTTACCTACTTCATTCTAGCATCATTTACAATCTTAGCCTATTAATTATACGCTCACATTAATAAAGTTCATTTACGATCTAGTTCTTTGAATAATATCACTTATTTGATTTTAAGTGTCCCTTTCTTTCACTTTGTCCTAGTATCTTATCACTATGTGAATCAAGTGATAGCAATTAAATGTCCTTTGCGTTCACTGCAATATTTTTATAAAATGTCACACTAAATGTTAATTTATCTTAGTATCTAACATTTAATTAGTACTTAATTAACTAAATACACTTTTATGTTATTTTTGACAATTAAAGTACATAATTTTCTTGGTTAAGCCAGCTTGAATGATATCAACGCGTCAATTACCCTAACGCAGATGATTCATCAGCATCAGCTAGCTTCTTATGACATCTTCTTCAATTTCTTCCTCTTCCTTCATCATCAATTTTCTGGTTCATGGTATTTTTCATTTGTCTGGCATTGAATTTTCCGCAGATCTAATTTATTACCATATTATTGCAATCAACGAGTACACATGTAGCGTCGTTTTATTTTATTCATTAATCTCCTACTCTTCATTCATCAACATTCATCACTAATTATCATCTTTGGTTTATGCATTTTCATATAACCAATGTATTTAATGTATTTTATTCAACATTTTCAAATTTAATCATTACATATTCAAATATTCTGAAGTTCGCCTTCTTAATACGTTTTCATTCTCAAGTCATATTTATGATGACATATTTATATGTCCTGTCAATATAGTGCTGTCACTAACGCACGTGTTTTTGTTTGTAAACAGTAAGGTGTTTGACCTAGGGGTTTGCGTCACATGCTTTCCTAATAGCCGGTCGGCCGTTCCCGTTACTCTGGTACGTTGCGCCGTACTTATACTTTGAAGATTTACGACTATTCTCTGTCTCTTTCCATTTGAGTGAGTGAGAAATGTGTCGCACCTTTCCTTGTGTCGACCCCTCTTGGATATATACACGTTAAACAGCTTGCTTCTCCTAAGGCAACCCCTCGTAGCAGTACTCCTATTGTTCACGTACACATTGAGTAGTTTTTGCCGTTTTCTCCAATAACTTTCTCTAAGTACACACGCGCCGCTTTGCTTTTGTCGTGGCTTCCAGGCCTGCGTACAACACTGTTGTTCGACAATCGGCTCACCCCTCGTGTACTTACATAACAAAGTTTTATTTCTTAAGTTCCTAAGAAATATTACCTCGAGTGTTCGAGCTCTCCTCTCAGTACTATCACGACTCTTTACAATATTTTTAAGTCGTCTAGCGGAATTCTTTCTTCTCCTTTTTCTCATAACGTTTCTTATTCATGATGAATATGCATACGGATCTTGTATGTCCTTCCGTTTCACATTATCCATGGCTTGCGTAAACTCGTTTTCAGCTTTATAACATGCGGTATTTGTTTCATCTTTAAACTTTCCCTTCATGCTTCTTATTGATGCAGCTCGACTACTTCGCCGATCCATGCTGATTTTACAGGCTGGATACCTCATCCTAGGATTCATCGATGTAGTACCTCTTCCCGTGTTGATTAATTTGTGCCTTTTATGCATTCTACTTGGTAGTAGTAAATTTTTATAATCTCTATCCATGTCTGGATCATCCTCCGATATCGCCAGATATCTAGAAACAAAGTCATTTCTCTTCTTAATCCACTTCTTCCTTGGTTTGCTAATGACATTTGCATTAGATCCCACAGTTGATAATTTCTTGATACCTGATACATCTGTAAGATCGACAGTGTTATCAGTATCTTGTACTTTCTTCATATCTTCGTAATTCTCATTCACCACTTCTTCCTGCTTCTTCTGGACTTCGCTACTGTCCGCTTTCAAGGCATTCGTGTATCCACGTATCTCTGACCTTATTTGCGTAAGCTCTTCCTTATGCTGGTCGAGTTTTTCATTTTGTTTTTCTAACTTTTCATTAATTAACTTAATACTTTCTTCTTGTTTTTTGCTTCGTTCTTCTTGTTTTCTGTTACTTTCTTCGCTAATTAATTTAATATCCTCCTTTTGTTTTTCGTTCTGTTGACGGATGAATTCCATCAAAATTTGTAGACTTCCATTATCTAGCTTTAATGTCCGTCCTCGCGCCCTATCTTCTAGACTCTCTACAACACTACTTGGTTCGCTAGGTGTAGTATTGTCTTCTGTATTCACTGTACCTAATTGGTTATTAATGTCGAATTCTACGCTGTCTGAATTGCTCGCCATTTTTGCCCTACTACGCGTAATCATTCAAACTGACTTACACTAATAACACTTATCTTACTTCTATTTCTATGACACTACTTTCTCTACTACTTCTACTGCCTGTTCTTTACCAGAGCTGTACGTGTTAACAATCTTTGTTAATACGTATCATGCCGTGCGAATGGGCGCCATTTTATAACTTAAATAAATGATTGGGGATTATTTATTATGCTAACCGTGATTTAATTAATTAATCTGTGATTGCCGAGCCCCACGTTCTTTGGGAGCCATTTTATAACTGTCAATTTATAAGTGTGTATTAATTGCATAAATATCTTATTGATTTTCACATGTATCTGGCCTCGAAGTTGGACGCCATTTATAAATGTTAATTTATGCAAAATAAATGTAAATGAAGAATTCCACTTGTGGTAATTAATTATGTAAGTGTGTTTGCTATTAAATATATAAATTTATCGATCTCTCACATGTATGTGTATGATTGAATCTTATTTATTACTCTGATTATCTATGCCCGCGTGTTGGAACACAGTTTATACAATGAATTCTATATAATTCAGATGCAATAGATAATATGTATTCACTTGCTTTAATTGATTAATTTCATGCCGTGTGTGAAACAGCCATTTAAAAATTATGTATAACTATTCTGATTCTCATCAGCACATACGTGATATCACTTAATAGATTAACGTTATCATTTCATTTACTTTATTTGAACACATGAAACTCTTAAAATCTATTTGTATTCCTTCAAACTTTAGGTTAATATTTGGGTTGCATTTGGTAATAATGAACGCATATTTATGATCAACTTAAAGTACTAGTTTAATTATCATTCATAATACATTATAATTGTACATATGATACGTCGCTGTACCTGAAATACATACATATTTATAATAACAAATACATGTCTCAATATATGCTGAAAACAAAGAAAACATACATACATATACAAATCAAATAATATAACAATTCATATATTACTTATTTAATGCGTTCATTAAATCCCAAATAAGCTTTTGTTAATTCATTCATTAATTACTTTTATTCAGATTTATTCATTACTTTTCTTAATAATTTTCTCAGGTGTGAATTCTTTGAAAGAAACCAGGTCAGTAGAAGTTACTAATTAGAAATAATTATAATAATGGTTACTTGGTTATTGAATATCCATTAGTTGTTGTTGAAGTCGAGTTCCAGAGATGAAGATGGCTCGTAGATCCATTCCGTCGTATGCTGCTTTCTCACAATCACTTAACACTTACTCTTCCGGTCACTCGCGTAGGCGTTCGTATATGTGAATAATTAAAGTTCAGTGTTCAATCGAATGTTTCATCTTACTGTGTGTGCTGTGATTTCGTTTTAATGTTAATATACATGTCTAGTTCCACTTGTCGCTGCTTCATTAAACTTTCGTATTGTTCATTAATTTGTTTAATATTTCGTGTTCATTATGTTGTTAATAATGTGTAGTACACTATATTAAGTTCAACTGTTTTGTATATCGTTAAGTGATGATGTCTGTTGGTGTAACGGTCTGATTGTTCACTTGGTATAATTTTAACTAAGTCCGTTACCTCGTACTTTGGTTAAATCTCATCCGAATGATTAGAATAAACTGTTGAAAGTTTATGATATACCGTCTCTCGCACTTGAAGTTAAAACTATTTGAAAATTTGAGTGTAAAAACTGTCTGAAAACTTTAGTAAAAACTGTCGAAAATTTAGTATTACTTGTCTAAAAATTGAGTATCACTGACTGTCTCTGTCTTGGGCAGATAGTTTTTATTAATTCGTCCCTACTCAAAATTTTGTCTCTGGCGCGCTTCACGCCTACTTCATTTCGAGATTGGTCAGTTTTTAGCTTTCTTGGAAAATACTGTCCCACCATGTCAAGATTCTACGTCATAGTTCTCCCGATAGGTCCTTCGTTTCAGTTGCTATGGAAACACTCCTTACCACCAAATTTCTCGCTGGCTGAGGGCATCTGATAAGCTCTTACGTCTCCCCGATTTTTGCTCTGACGAACGTTGACCCGTTTCGACGAAACTATGGCTATTAAATACTTGTCGATCAACCTATTGTCTGAGTAAACTCTGTGTTTCTATAGATTCCCATTATCTGTACTTTCAGTCTTCCTGGCGCATTGTTCCAAGTTCTAACCCCTTTCTTCTGGCTATTAACAATTTTGAACATCTGCCGGCTGGTGAAGTCACCCCAACTTTCCCTTCGTAAATTCTTGTCTGTCAATTAGACGATAACTCCAGCTGCGTAACGTGACTTTAGTCTTTGTCAGGCCTATCTTACTGTATTGTTTCTTAAGGTGCAGTGCATCCGTCCCATTGAAATATGTAGTTTCACTCGTTTTTGTCGTTTATCGTATACTGACGTAACATGGTCAACATCTGCTACAATTCTCGGTACGGGTGTGAATGTCCTCGCTTACTTTGTTACAGCTGCAGACAGCAACAATTCTGGACGAAACTTTCCCTGTCATCTTACGCCACCAATTTCTATAGTTGGATCGTACTTAATGTGTTTCTATTGTCAAGTCAGCGACGCCTCATTGACATCTTCTCATTACTCCTTATTTATCGCGCCAACTATAAGTCGTTGACACTGCCTCGTGTGAACGTACTCTGCCGAGGTGAAAATTTAAAATTTTTAAAATTTTCTGCTCGTTACACTCAAGTACATTAAAAGTTATGTTGCATGTGCGTCAAGGTTACAAAACCGTTTTAAAAATCACCTTACACTTATACACGCGTAGGTCAACGCAAAGTTAGGTCACTCAATAAATCGGAGTAATGTCATTTTTCAAAAATATTTTTAAAACCTTGTTGACTGTGATTTTAGTTTTCTAAATTTTAACCTTTCGACGCCATAGCCTATCCATGTGGAAAAGGACTTCGGACGGGATATATTTACTGAAGCGCGTTTACAAAATACGAGTGTAAAAAAAAAAAGAAAAAGAAAACACGTTACGGAGAAAAAATAAGTAAAATAATTCTAGCCATAGGTACGTGGCTGGAATACCATCAAAATACAAATAAATTTCTTGCAGTACTAAATTTATGAAATTTGTATTTCTTCAAGTACAAAGAATGCAAAACTCTTCCCAGTACGGTATACGTTTCATTTTATAAATATCTGGCAATTATTTCGATTGATCAGACCCATCTTTAATCTTACACTGAGACATTGTACTAAAACGGTCAATTCTTGTTATTCATGAAAGCCTACAGAAATACGCGGGCACACACACGTAGCAGTGCAGGTTTATTACAGCGCCTCAGTATATCACTATACGGACACTTTTCAGAAAGTTCTACCGCCGCTGTGTCCGTTTTGAGGGTAATCCCGTAATCACCGCCCTCGGCAACCCTTCTTGGACCCGGTCTCGGCCAACGCTCACTCTCAATTTGACTCATCTAATCAAAATCCAACGGCCGGTAGCAGGCCACACTTAGTAATCCAGCGGTGGGAGGTCTATAAGAAGCTCGGGACGCGGCACAACATAGGGCGACGGATATGCCCTTCGCCTCGCACAAACCATGGTCAGTAACTAACGTCCTCCCACATCGGGTCTTTTAAGGACCACAAACATGTACGATGTATGATTGGCGCCATTTGTCGTGTGATATATACATATATATATATATATATATATATATATTCACTATAAAATATATTCCTCATAAAATATAGTAATATAATACTAATAAAATGGTAATAACCATGAAACTATTAACAATATTTGGAACATACATACACAACGTTCATTACAGGGCAAATTGAAATTAAGAAAAAAAATGAAAAAATCTTCATCGTAATTTGTATAAATAATAATATCGATTTGATATATTTCTACAAGGCAGATCCAATATAGTTAAGTAATCCAAAGCTATTATGGAATGTAAATTGTATTTGAAACGAAATAATCAAACTGCTAAACTAAATTGTTAATAATGTTTTAAGACACTGCACATGTTTATTTTTGACAGGTATATTTTTTTCCTTCTGCGGTAAAAAGTATTTATTAAAATAAAAAAAAATATTTCCTCTGCTTCTTAATTAATCAACTGACACGGAGAATTTTAAATCTCTTTTATGTTTTTGTTCATATGTAAAATAAAAATAAAAATATTTGTACTCTTTCCTGATAGTAGGATTCTTCAACATGCAGTAACGCATAGTGTTCACTTAATGTAACGGAGACTAACTAAACAAGAAGAGAAATTTATTTATGGTACTGGTTTACTATCACTACAGACATATATATTTAAACTTTTTAAAATATTTAAACACTGGAACAAACACTTTTTATAGTGAATGTTGAAAACGGCAGACATTGTAGTTTTTAAAGCTGGTGATTTTCGTAAACACATCTCTTAGAATTTTCGCTCTTAGTTGAGCTATGTTTCTCTTAAGTTGCTATATGGACTGAAAAATGCGTGCGCCTTTAAATATTCTAAAGAAAATAATCCACTGAAGTGAGATCAGGAGATTTATGTAGCCATAAGCCCGTTATAATAAGTTTCTTATCCCAAAAGTCTCTCAGGAACAGGAGATCCACTGTTGAGTTCGTCAGTGTATGACACATGACCCTGTCCGTGAATGTTTATCATCTTGCTATATTTATTCAGTAATGACCGTAGTTATCTCTTGATAGGGCACTGCATTTGGTATCTCTATATAAAATATCATCATCATCATCATCATTGGCTCGACAGCCCTTTGTGGGCCCTGGCCTTCTTCAGAATATTTCGCCATTCTTCTCTATTAACCACACTCCTCCAGTTTCCAATTCCAAGAGTCCTGATGTCCTGACTCACCCCGTCCATCTACATAAAATATAGATGCTGTAACCTGTTGCCGAGAAACAGCACAGCACACCACACCCCCTTACAGCAGAAACAGTGCAGCACCCCTAAATTGATCGAATGAAGGTTTTCACAACTCCACTAATCGTCATTTTGCTGGTGACATGGCTATTTAATTGGAAGCAGGGCTTATCTGAGTAGTAGGTGTAGTCCAAGACGCCAATGCTTTCTCGAACAAAGGAGTTGAACCACCGACTCTAGCATAATTTGGCAGCTTATTCTGCAGAGAGAAACCTGCTGACACATGGAGAAATATGTGACACATGAATTTTGTAAGAATTTAGGTCAGTTAGCTGGATAGCCTTAAAAACACTACCAGAGACACTCCTTTGTTAGGAAAATTAGAGCTTCCGTAAAGATTTTTTTTGGGAAGAGGAACAGACTTATATTTAACATACGTAACATACATCTTCATGTAGACACGAATGAATGCCTGCATGAATGAACGTAGGGCTGTCGTCTTCCAACACGTCTAAATACCACACACACACACACACACACACACACACACACACGCACGCACGCACGCACGCACGCACGCACGCACGCACGCACGCACGCACACACAGACCTATTTCGATTTTTTAAAATGATAAATGGATGTATTCTGTGCAGATTAATTACAAAATATGAGAACTGCAGAAATATCTATTGGATTAATTGAAGTGGATTAATTACTCTTACTGCAGAAAAGTATCAGTCGTTTTTAGCAGCTATTACTTTCTTCCTTTAAACCATTTCCAAGAAATAAAAAATAAACTAAACCCACCAACTAATGTAATAAATTCCCAAAAACCATCAACAATGATATCAGATGATAGAAATTCTGTTAGACAAATCAAGGCTACCAACATTTTAGTTCTAAATTATTGTAAAATTGTGCATAAAAACTTGATATCGAATTGTTTTTAAAATGAACACCTGTATTGTATAATTTCAATATATATGCCGTTATATTATAATCTACTTATTAAAGTAGTGATCGCTACACTAATTTGACATAATTAACGATGTTACAAATAATTTAGACGGTACAACCAGACATATGATTGTGTAAGGTTAAACATGCGACTTGAGTATTACGAGTGAGGAATCGGCTGTTCCCGTTCTGACCGAAACTTTTGTGTTACAAAGCAGTCAGAGAACATGTACTAAGAGCGATCGTTGCTGCCAAAGTAGTCGGCAGCGTAACTCGAGGCGTCCTTGTAAACTTCTATAAATTACTAAGTTCCAATACAAACGCATGCCTCTGGGTGTGTGTGTGTGTGTGTGTGTGTGTGTGTGTGTGTGTGTGTGTGTGTGTGTGTGTGTGTGTGTGTGCGTGCGCGCGCGCGTGCACTAGTTTATATGCTCTGAACACGAATTGCGTCTTTAGAATATAGAAAATGACGTATCAAAGCAGAGGAAATAAATAACTAGCGTCACACGTTCCACAAAATTATATTTTAACTTCCGATATGACCTAATTAGTAAATCAGTAATTAATACTATAGTAATGTTGATGTTGACTGAAACATTGAATTGGCTTGAAGATTCAGCGTTACCAGCTAAATGTATTTCCTTGCTCGCTTACGCAATCCATGGATATCTTGGATATGGACTTGCGTTCATCGACTCAGATCGACACTGCTGGTTGTCTTCAAGTTACCCACCTGTTACATATCCCACTTACCGTGGTGGCGGGACTAAAACAGAAATTCGGCTGTATCGGAACTGACGTGCTGGCCCAAAGTATGCGGTAATTGTATGAAGTATCCGAGTTGTGTTTGGCGAGTCAGAGATCTCGTCTCTGGACTCTCAAGTAGCTGGGAAGGCGCTATACTCCAGCCCTGTGGTGCTGAATCGGTAAACCCTTACACGCGTCCACGAAGAGGAAACAACTCCTGTCTGCAGGACGCTGTTAAGCTGTGTGGCAGCAAAGATGACGACCATCGTCTTGCTTCTGTTGCAACGCCACGGTACGTCGTAGGTCGTAGGCTGTTTGGTTATCTGGCCTGTTGAGAGTCAGATGGCCTGTGGTGCCGGCATCATTGGTTGGACCCACGATCATGGACCCATATGAAACAAAGACGCCATGCAATCGTGAAACTAACTCGCGGGAATTCTGTCTCCAAGTTCACGAATTGAGGAAATGCCTCGTGAGAACTGTGGCTCCCTGCCAATCGTGATCTGGTCTGCTCTTAGTCTTTCTCAAAGTGAAGTGAAGATCAAGAAAAACAAGCTACAGGCATACTATTACGGTATTAGTGAAGTTTCTAATGTAAATATACAAGACAAATATATAAATGTACCATTATTTATAGGTCTTTACGACGCGACTAATTTTAAATTTGGTTTTCAATCCAAGCGTCTGTGTTATTAGCAATGGACACAGAGGATACTCGAATATTTCGTATTATGTGACTCAAATGAAACTGCTCTACCTCAGCCAGTTTTGCTAGTAAATTAATGAAAAAAATATATAGAAGAGAACTTCATAAGCTGTTGAAAAGTTAATAGTTTTTGTTACAATTGAGCCTTTTATTTTATTGCTAAATTGTTTACTAGTCACTTTGATAAACGAGTTTCGAATATGAGGTAAAAAGTGACGGTACTTCAAAATTCCACAAAACACGGTTAATTTTTGTAGTGGACAGATCAGAATTAATGTTATTTTATAATCTACACAGAACATTGTAGGATATATCTGCTACAGTTGATACTTTTTGCGACAGTTAAGAGAGTTGGTAGTAGAAAATAAATTCTTTCACTTTTTTAACCCCCCCCCCTTAAAACCTGCAGCCCTCGACCTAAATTTAGTCCCATCGAATTCCGAAATGTAAGTAGCAGAAAATATCTTTATAATTTTTAAAACATCGTCTAAATTTCGGTTGTTTAGCCTACATAATAAATTTTGGTCTGTGTTCCTATACTGTAAACATCTAAATAAGTGTGTCTAACTTTTTTTTTATCTCGTGTACCACATGCAATGATTATTGTCCTGAAAGTTTCTTGAGCTAGCTAAATAGTTTCAATTTAACGAGTAAGAAGCATAGTTTTTTTATGTAGTCCTTCTTAATAAATGACAGTGATCGCCATAAATTGTAAGTAGGTGAAAATGACGTATTTACCATTCCCAGACCATAAAATGTCGGCTACATAATCTCTTAAAATGTTTAAAATGTTACACTTGTTGGATAATTCTGAGAGACTGATATACTTAGGCAAAAGTAGTAGTAATTTGCATGATAGCGTAGCATTACGTGGATGCAATTTCGGCACACAGCGTGTTCAGTTCATAGTTTATGCACTAGTTAATTAAATGTATATCGGGAGTCATAAATAATTAATAGCGTTGGCTGTTAAACTTGGCGTTCACTTAAATAAACTGAAATGTAGAGCCGTATAACTTCCAAAAACGTAGGCCTATTGCTGCAGTGTATCAAGTTTGTGGAACGTAGAAAAACGATCAGTTTTGTCACATTGTTGAACCTTTGAAAATCACTAAAAAACGAAAAGAAGATGAATAACTAGTAAACAAAAGTCTATTTTAATAACACGTTTTATTGTTTTTCTCGTGTTTTGTAATACTGATGTGTTTCAAAAGTCATAGACCTTTATTAAATGGACAAGATACAGAAGTCAGTAATTTGCAGCTTTCAACAAGTACAGCTTAGAGTCTCTGTTTTAGTATTGATGTACTTGGCCCCCTTCCTCAAATCCCACAAACATACGCAAAGGATAACATATTTTGTTACATGACTACAAAACATTAAAGAGACTTATAAAGTTGTGTGAAATATTAGTAAGATTTTCCACTTAAAATTAACAATATTTTGCCATTTTACTATTACCATTTAAAACTAGTGCTTTAAAATACGGTTCCCGGTCACGTTACGCTCAAGAATTTGGAATTATGTGAACGGCTCGGTTGGCATTACAAGCAGGCAACCGTACACCTTACACCGGCTTTTTGACACTCCTTGAACGCGATCTGAACTGCTTGCTTTGTAGGATATCACGGTCGCCGACGGCAATTCGTGTTGTTCTACCAACATTCGCGGAATATATCTACGAATTTCCCCGTGTGTCGCTCGTTTTCAGTTATTTAAGAAAACTTCTGCTTCCGATTGTTTTCGTTCACCAGACAGAGAGTATCGTATCATGGGCTAACTGCTTGAGGTGGAGTAAACTATTTACTTACTGTAAATTAATAAATTACTGTAAATAAACAACACTGATGGCTACGGTCGACTGTTGTCTACTTTTTTACACTGAGCTTTATTACAGTATAAGCCTGTCCAATTATTTATTCGCGAATGCTTTGCAAATCGCTTGAAGCGCAGTTTCGCTGTTTACTCATTTTTCTGTTGTATAAAGCTCATCATAAATCATTAACATCTCAGAAATTGACAAAGACCGTAAATTACGGACTTCACGAAGTCGTTCTGAACACAGAAACGACTGAAATTAGTAATTAGATATTTTCATATTCGGCCCTGTTACATGCCTAATTCGAAGGTCAACTTCTGTTTTGGGTTTTGATTATTACAAATCGTTTCCTTGCAATTTCTACGAAGACGAAACGACTTAAAGTTGTGAGACCAAAAGTTTGGGTTTCAGTTTTTATAAAAAACACGCAGTTTGTAAATAAAATGTTTAAAAATATGAAGGTTAAATTCTATTTATCTGTATACTTACTTTTCACTAATTACAAAAAATTATATTTTCTATTTACTACTAGTTTTCAATCAAGATATATTGTTTCTTTACTTGGAATATGTTTCAGGCATCAAATAGTTTGCCCATCTTCAGCTATCTTAGTCTGTGGATGGGCAAACCACCAATCAATACGTAAGGAAAACAATATATCTTGATTGAAAACTGGTAGTAAATATTAAATAATTTACACATCAAAACAAATTATAATCTATAAAACAGGGAAAATGTTTACTTCTTATTAAGTATGTATATCCGTCTATGCCTGTGTAAGCAGTCTGGTTTTGTACATACAAAAAAAGAGTCAACGGTTCTGTATATAGCTTCAGGGGAACAGAATAACAAATAAATCAAAACTGCAATACTTACAGTTTTTGTTTTAGACACACGCAGTAATGTTGAAGAAAATTTTAACTTGTAGAAAATACAACAAAAAATTAACATAATCTGATATGGCTATTTTAAAAATTATACTCCTTAATATGAATAAACAATGAACGTTTGAAATTTGATAATGTATAAGAATCTGTGTTGTAAATTGCGATGTGTCTGTTTTGAAGACATTATGACGAGAAGAAACGTTGTAAAACCATTTCCACAGGTTTCTACAGTGGGACAGTACTCGTTTCCGCTGAAGGAACTACCTATAGGATAGGTTCAGTAGTTCAGTAATTTTCCTGAGGTAAAATCTAATACAGATATTTAGAAGAAAGATAGATACAAAAGAGATAAAGTACAATAATTATAAAATAAGGAGTTAGTCGGTCACTGTTTTATGACTTACAGCCACAGGCCGAGTTTAACCGAATTCTGGCGAATGCCGCTGCGCATTATTTTCGTATCATCTTTTTTTATACTGTTTGCCAAAACAAAAAACACATTATGTGGCTAAAAATGAGTGAAAGAAGAAGTAAACTTTGTCCACAGGTTTTAATCAAAGGAATGACCTTTACAAAATAACTTTCATCAGTTAACAACTAGTTACTTTCAAAATGCTACTCGTTTATAGCTGTGTATGTTACTGTACGTCGTTTAAGCTTCGCTTTGTGATCTATTTTGAGCAGAAAATATAGTCGTGAGCAGAAAATAATCGAGAAAGGTCGTCTCCTTTCCTCTTGCTAATTTTCCAGTGATAATACGACTATACATATCTCATCAATGGACTTGCTAAAACCAAGTAGTATGTTTGTATGGAAAAGCCGTACCACTAACATGCAGTATTGTTAAGTTCGTAGCACAGTATATTTGTGAGACACCAGCCGCGATTAGAATTAGTAATTACCTTTGTTTACGTAAATTGTGTACTGAAGCTTCGCTGCGAATTAAGAGAGATTTCCTTCGGAAATTCGATAAGAAAAAAGTAGGCGCTTGATGGATGGGTCAAGGAAAAATAACGTTCTCTCCCTCCTCTTATGTCAATCACATATTGGCTTAACTGAAATAAATAAAATTCTACTGACAGAGCAATCAATAAAACAGTATCGTATCGTTTATACTTTACGTAAAATTATTTATGATGTACACGCTGTGACGTCCAATTTCTATTCTTAAACAGAAATGAATTCTGGCACGCCCGGTTTTATATGTCATATTATTGTTTAACATTATATATTACTACTGTATGTAGGTATAAATAAAATAAACAAAAAGTTTCTTTAGAAACACACTATAATTACATTCTTATTTTTCTTCTTCTTAGGCAGTGTCACAAGTACAGGATTATGTGTAAAACTTTCACAAACAGTGCCTCTTCTTTCACTATATCCTTTCATGTAAAACTTTATTTCACTTATAAGCCAAAGAAATATGTCGTTTTAAAGGTCAAAATCTACGTTATCTAAAAGACGATCTATAACATCAAAGATGCCTAGCAGAAAAACGGCAGACTTGATTCTTGAGTATTCGGCAATTATTTTATTCTTAAAAGCCCGTCAATATAAAAAACTTACGAATGATTCTGATATTATTTTCAGCTGTAATATGAAATTGTAGCACTATGTAACACAGGTGCATTTCCAGTGCGGAAGATCGCACAAATTTCCTCGCATTCGCTGCACAACAATAGATTTCGTATCCAATCAATTTAAGTCATTTTATATTATTTTATGGATATTATACTCTTAACACTAATAAAGAGATAGAAAGAATGTTACTACACAACTTATGTGAGACTGTAAGTTACAGTCTCTATAAGTTACAACTTATAGTGTAACTGAAAACATTTAATTACACATTTTTGCCGTTTATTTTGATTTTCGAAAGATACATTTCTTTGAATTATTTCCAAGAGAGTTTATTTTGGGTTTAGAAAAAAGTTAATTAAAATTTCGGTCAAACTTGGCTCCTTATTTTACAATGTACGGTTTCAAATGTTAAGTATTATAGTATGCTTTATTATTTCCCTTGCTACATTTAAAATTTGAAGACGCAATCGCTTGTAGGCTATAGAAATAAAGATTGTGGTTTTTCGAGCGCACATGAGAGTACTGGGGAAACAGTAATCACAAACTGACATGTGCGTGCTTGTGAAAGTGTGTAATTATTGAACAATGCATAATTGTGTACAATTGTACATATTTACACTCACTAGATACACAATCAATTTTCCTATTTCTCCCGCGACAATTCCTTTGATCCTGTCCTCTGCTCTTCTACGCAACTAGTCACCATCATTTTCCTTGCTTCCCGCAATTTCGTCCTGTTGTTTTATTTTGATGTTATCTCTTTCATTCTTCCGATTATATTCTTCCTTGGTAATCCTAGAATATTTACGGCACTCCATAATTTATGTAGCCTACGTTCTGTTTTACTACATGGAAACAAGATTTCTTTTACCCAAGTCATTACCAATTCATCCGCTCGTTCAAGCGTTTTTAATATTCCGTGGCAAACGTTTTCTTCATTGTGAGGTTTTTATCTTCACTTCCAACTCTCAGTCCGTTAAGATTGTCATATGTATGCCGAAGGGCACCAGGCCAGCTATTCGTGTTTTCTTTCGGAACGAAATATTATGGTTCAGTATTTGTAGTTCATTTATTGTTTCCATTATTCATCCCAGTATCGGTCAGTATCCTAGTAGGCCTACCTAATCCACCCTTCCTCTTCTCAGCGTATGATCGGGCGCGTAGGTGACTTGAATATTGTATACCGTTAATACGCCTACTGATTAAAACTGCTCGGATTTAAGGTAAATAGTTGTGCTAACATCTTATCACTGAACTAAAATAATTCTTTTACGATCTTGTAGTATATTCTCTGAAAAATAAGTTAATATTTTCTTGAAAATGTAAACAATTAAAACCTTTTTGTTCTATGGATGTGGTATTATGTCATAGCGTGAAGCTTTTTCTGTAAAATTTACAAAGCTGTATGCATAAATGAAATGTTTAAAATATGTTATGTGTTGAAACTAATGCTATGTATTTTGTTTTACAGGTAAGGCTGAATCAATAGTGACGTAGCAGTAAGTAGCTAGATGTAGAACACGTCAGCACTGTGCGCGCAGAGACGTCGAGTTATAAACTATAACGTGCCTTTGTTATGATAAGTGACTTCTGCGTAGTATCGTGCGCGTAATTGGCTACTGACTGAGTCCGGCTACTGTAGGGTACTGACTGAGTCCGGCTACTTTAGGGTACTGACCGAGTCCGGCTACTGTAGGGTACTGACTTAGTCCGGCTACTTTAGGGTACTGACCGAGTCCGGCTACTGTAGGGTACTGACCGAGTCCGGCTACTGACTGAGTCCGGCTACTGTAGGGTACTGACTTAGTCCGGCTACTTTAGGGTACTGACCGAGTCCGGCTACTGTAGGGTACTGACTGAGTCCGGCTTTCAAGGGCTATTTTGGGCCTTTCTTCTGAGGGAATCGTTTCTGATATCGTTCAAAGATCGAAACTGAGTCCGCTTCTTACTAACCGAGAAGAAAGTCGAATGGGGAATTTCACCGACACCCGAAGTCGCATTACGAGAACGATTTGCATTTTCGTACTGCGTGCAGAGGCAAGGTATATCTATGTGCAAAATAGATAATGGCCGGTAGCAGAAACGCGCTAGCGACCTCTTTATGGATGAATTCTCTGACGTTCTGTTGAACACTTTTCTTCGTGGACCATCTTCAGTTTTGGGGATACAAGAGTAAAAGAAGTGACAGCTGCTATATACGACTAGATGTGCTGAAATCAACTATATACCTCTCAGTTTGCGTACTCACAGCCAATCAGCAGACTGTTATTAATAACTTATTTTTGAACATTGCCTCATGCAAAGTGGTGGACAAATGGATGGTCCCCGTAACGCGGCCAAGAGCACAACTGTAGTTTTCTACACATGCGGAAAGCTCCCTCCCAGACTCTACATAGGCGATACACTACTCCCTTGATCTTCTGGTTGAAGTATCACTTTGACAGACGACCTACCTGGCGGGTGCATTCAGATCAAGTAGTAGCCCACAAATCAGCCGTTCGTTTATATTAACTCTAATCCCCTGCTTTGCAGGAATACCATGTCCCGCCGTTTAGGATTGTCCCCACGTTATATGGTACCGGTTCGGGCAAAGATCCATAAGCGAAAGCTCCATTATCTGTTGGTCCGATGTTTGTGGTGGGCCTGTAAGCCCATTCCCTTACTTGGAACCACACTATCCCGACTGTCCTAGTTGTCCGTTCTCCAAACACCACTATACGAACACTTTCCAGAAAAGTCTACCGCTTCCGTGCCCGTTGCCAGGGGAAACCCCTCATCAGCTCCCTCGGTCAACATCTATCTTTCCAGATAAATCTTCCACCCTTTCTCGGCAAACGCTAACCCAGAATTAAACAATATCTAATTGAAACCCTTCCGCCAGTAGCAGGCCACACCTAAAAATTACCAGTTATCCTAGTCCCTGGGGCGGGAGGGACCTCATCTGCAGCTCGAATAATCGCGGGCGATGGGCTTGCCGTCGAGTTGCACAGCTCCTAGTTTCTCTTACGCAAAGTTAACTTCAAAAAGCTACATCAATGTCCCATGGTAGCAATTTTACTCTACACTACATGAAAACAAATCGAAAGAAGACGTAACTACAACACTTATTACTCGTGTGTGTACGAAGCTTTTGTATGCCCACTATGTAACGTCACATTCATATCGTGTTTGATGCCATTTTGCTTAAAATTTTATTTAGACTTTAAACGATAAGCATGTATGTATTCAATTACATAATTATCCCAATTTGTTTTTGTTGCTTGAAAGAACAACAAGTAGAACGCACAGTAGCTGAATCATACCCCCGGGCGAGACTAATCCGCAGAATTTGTGTGTGGGTGCGCGCACTCGCGCTTGTTAGTCCGCTTTCGGAAAGTCAACTGGATATACTTAACCATCACCAACACGTCCCGTGCGTTGCGTTGTGACGTCATATAATACTGTTACATTATCTTTAATATCATCAGTGTAATCTGCTAATCGAAATTACATGCATGCTAGTCATTGTTGCAGAATATTAAAACCAACCATCACCATGTATATTAAAACTGTATAGTTGTCAAGTAATTTATTAACTTTGTTTATTTAAACTTCGGCTGGAAACGAGATTAAATATCTAAATGTACGATGTTTGTTTTCAGTTTTCAGACATACACTATTGCATTTGTCTGTACTAATGCAATAACTAGTTAGTGATATGGCCTGCATTGTGACATGAGTAACAATTATGATCCGACAAAACAGATTGAATGTCATTTTTCATAATTCTCTAGACATGCATTCTTCTGTTTATATTTACAGAGTCGTCTAATCTGTACATAAAAATTAGTTTGTAACTTTACGAAAATATTTTAAACTAAAGAGCAGTAGAAGTTTCATGTCCACATTAAAATACCCGTCAACCCAAAATAACCGTCACGTGTGAACTTGATTTTTTAAAATAGAATTTTGTTTTATGTGCGAAGAATTCTTATCTACAAACACAAAACTTATTTCGAAATATGTTTCCTGACGCTTGTGTTCTGAATAAATTCATCATAAAAACGGTGAAAATCGTGAAAACGGTGGAGTAGATAGTGTACACTCTGGTGCAGACCGTTTAATTGGTTGACATTAAAAACCGATTGCTGTAGTCTCCGAGAAAATCGTTGCGGAAACTATCTTCTCAGGTCAGAATTCCTAAAACAACGGTTTTAAAAACTACACAACTCTTTAATTATACACGACACCCTACGAAAGTGTTGTTCATCAGCTCAATGAATCTGATGATAATGTTTATTTTAGTGACGAAACGTTGTTCTACCTAAGCGGCTACGTTTAGGCACAGACTAGGCAAATTTGGAACTGTGTAAATTCTTACGCTTTTCAAGAACCGGCTTCACACAGTGAAAACATTGGCTATCGGTATTCCTTCTCGTGGTCAAAATTGTTGGCCCCACATTTGCTAACAATACTATTTATAAACATTAAGAAATAGGAAGCTTGAAATCTGTATTCGTCCCTCAGTATACCTAACACAGTTTACGATATTTACAGTGTAGTATATTTACAGTGTTTCACGGCAACTTAATAAAATTCTAGCCTCTGTTAAATAGTTTTTTACATGCTATTCGAATCTTACACAGACGCTTCTATTGTTGTACACCGCTTTTCGATCCGCATTTAACAATTTTTCGAATTTTTAAATGCAGTACTTTAATGCCACTTTGAAAACTTTAAAACGTGTCCGTTATTTCGTACATACGTAAACGAAAGGCTGACCAACGCGTCGTTCGGAACGGCATTTCCAAAGGCTGTATGCTAACTTCAACCACGTAAGCCTACTTGCGCACCAATTGCGCGACTTTGAAAGTTTTTGAGGACTTATAGTGCCTATGATATGGAAAGGGATATATCACGAGTGATTACGACAGGTATCCAAAAGTATGATTATGAAAGTGAAGGCTCGTTTGAAGTTTGTCGTGGACGTTGTAAACAAGTAAATTTCTGTTATCAAGGTTATATACAGTTCTGTTTTAAAGTAAACGTATCCGTTAAATTAAATGCGCCGCTTATTATTTATTTTTTATTTATATTAATTTGTATTTTTGAGGATTACGTAACTTTTCGAAATCTCCGTACAGATGCCCATAATCATATATTATGAAAGTCGTATTCGCATAGACCGAGACGTCGATAGTCAAAAACTAAATCGTATCCCAGTAAACGCAGTTCAAATGTATTAGTGTATCTATATCTCCATTAGAGTATGTATTATTAGTATTAGTGTATGTATCTTCTCTAAGAAGATCGGAGACAGTAACGGGTTTGGTAAGTAGCTTATAGTCTGCGCATTATTACTGTTACATTATTACTCGATGGAACAGGAAAACTCTGTGCAGAGAACGTAAAGCGATTACATATACCGTAATGCGAAACGCCTTACTGTCTCTTTGACTTTCGCATTGTGTGCTTATTTCATGTAGCCCTTATACAAACCTACAGTTTTCGAAAAAAGAAAAATCCCTCTGGTGTGACGTTGATGTGTTTTCATTTCAGTTAGGCTTTTACGCTTCATCCCAAACGTTGTCGTTTAGATTATTACGCACAGATGACGGTAAAGACGCTCCTCCTAACGTTTAAAATATTTTATACAACTATAAATATATAAATACACAAACATCCTCAGTAAATAGGCTGAGTGTAAATTACATATAGTAGTTGAACAACACACGAACACACACACACACACACACACACACACACACACACACACACACACACACACACACACACACACACACACACACACACACACACACACACACACTCAAGAGTACCATGTACGAAATAATCATGTTTACATCTTATTTGTATTAAAAATGTTGTTTATTTCTTACTAATCGTAATCTGTGGTGGAGTGTTTCATGATTCATAGAGTTCTACGAACCCTGAAGAATAAGAGAAGAATAGTAAGAATGTTATATAGGCTGAAGACGGGAAAGGATGGAGTGTGTAGAAGGCTTACAAATCAGGAGATGGAACTTGCGGACCAACTTGAAAGGCCACACTTAAACTCAGGAACCTACCGGCAGACCGCATCATAAGCGATCAGTTTTCGATAAATGATGTAAAGCTAAACAAGGCAGTACAATATTTAATAGTAAATAAGCAAAGTAATATAATTTACACATTTAACATATCTTGCTACATATCTTTAACGGTACTATCTTTGTAATGAAGATATTAGTACAACAAAGATATTAAACATTGTAAATTTACATAAAATATTCTGTGTAAAAACTGAGGTTGATCTGCCGCACCACCTAAACCTGTAACGTCCACATAGAGCTGAAACACTTTAAATAACACACGCGACTCATCACGAATTAGGAACGAATCACAGTACAAGCCTCTGTTTTGTCTTGCCGAGGGGTGGTAGGAAGTAAACTGGATCTTGTAATATGATGAAAATAAAGAGGACTGGAACAAATACACATTCTATTAGAACAAATACGGTGAACTCTACTGTACGTTTGGTGAATCAGTGAAACAGTTTTTCATAGGTTTCTCCTGCAATATCATTTCAATTAGAATAATACTCTATTATTCATTTACTTACTAAAGTTAATAGAATAATTGTTAAACTGGTTTTCCAAGATAACGAAATCACTAAACTAGACGAAAAAATAATGTAAATACCATGTGGCGTAGCCAGGAGTTTTTCATGGTGGTATTATTGTTCAGGTCACTGACGATCAGCGGGAATAGAGGCGTTGATGGTAGTAGAATATTCGACAGTTACAGCACACTTTGTGGTTATCGGCTGCTACTGGCTATACATATGGATATATATATATATATATATATATATATATATATATATATATGGCCAATGTATAGAATTTTCTTATAAAACCCAATTGGAGACTAACCCAATGGAGGGGAGGGGTTCTAAAATCTAGCAACTCCCTTGGTTATGCCACTTGACTAAGCGTGTAAAACACAAATGCTAAGATGTTTCGGACACCTACACAGACAAAAAAGTGAAAGGCACAGTGAGACAGATCCACAGAAAGAAAGAAAGAAAGGTGGATGGGGTGGAAAATTCAAGTATTCTAGGACTTGAAAGTTATGCGGTTGGTGGAGTGGAATGCGAGTGTCAGAGGTAGGAAGGAATGGAGAAAGGAGATTGACGAGGCAGAAAAGTACGCGAATTTATGAACGAAAGTGAAGATTGGGGTGGTGACTTGTCACTCTCACCTTATCTTCATGATGGCTATAACTTCACAGCCGTGATGACGATGATGACATTACTTTTGTATGACCACATTTCTGTAACGGTACAAAATGAAGAAAATAGGAAAGAAAATAACAAAATGCTGTTTGTCACAGCAAAAGTATTTTTGCAAACGTCTCTTAGTAATTATATTACTTTTCAGGAAAAAATCGTCTCATCTCGCGAATTAGAGTTAGCCAAACCTATCTGGTCTACAAAAAAAATAAGCCTTATGTCTCAGGCTAGGGGACTTCGTAATAAACTCTTACTGTTGTAAAACGGGCGTAGACGTATGCAGTGTGTATACCATTGGCCTTATTTGCATTGTCATCAGCTGATATCGATCCATACATCTGCACATCGTCCGGATGGGATGACTTGATGACTAGCAGCCGATGAGCATGGTTGAGCTGGGCAATGCGCGGTCCTCGGTCGAACTACCGTGACATTCTAAAGAATACACTTTTTAAATTCGTTATAGAAACTTTATGTAAAGTTCTTTTTTATTCTCCACACGATGCTTTCAGAACTCCTGTAGTTTACTTTAAAAATACTTTTCAATTTTTCTGTGAAGCATCAAATCCTTATGACACAGCTCCCTTTTATCGTCTCAGATATGGCCATATAGCAACTGAACTGAATCTTACGACGACGTGAAATAAACTTATGAATTGCTACAATTTACATACCACAGTAGGTACAATTAACTTGCCATCTTCCGTTTCGAAATCGACCTTCGCCCGTTCTTAATGAAATTCTGAATCACGCATACGAAAAGCTTTACGAATTTATTCCCTGTCTTCCATTTTGAAACTGAAAATTTTTGGAGGTGCCACGTAACACTACGTTCTCTTATTGCTGATACTATATTTAGTAAGAAACCGCGAATAATTAAATAGTTTTGACGGGAAATTGTTTTAATTGGGCTTTATTCTCAGTATAAAATAACAATTCAGTGACAGTTTGATATGACAGCCTTGCACTTGTCATACTTAATTTGTTAACGTATTGTGTACTAGTAAACTATTGCAACATTAATATGCCATTACTTGGATTGTTTACGATCGATTTACGTCACTTTGACAGAGTAACAGAATACCTTCAACAAATAAACGAGTCTTTCTAATAATGGTAACAGCAGCCTATAGCAAACGTTTCTTACGCTAACATGAAACTGTCACTTTACAGAATTCATCAAAAAGTCGCTGAAATAACGGGGAAAGAATAAAGGAAAATGCTTTTAGTCTAGGACAGAGCTATTTATTATTATAACACAAACATTTTATAAAAAAGGAAAACTACAACGTGATTAAAAATAATAAAAGGCGTTTTTAAATGCTAAGTTAGTAAAAATCGAAATAATTTTAATGATTGCTATTGCACATTATTATTATTATTATTATTATTATTATTATTTAGTATTCTCCCTGACCTCAAATCTTCTGACTTGGTAAGCGAATTTCGTTTTCCATCTTGACCTATTGTTGCCTTCCTCCTTCAATTCCTAGTACTTCCTTTCCTCATTTAAATAGTACAACAGCTGAATTATTTTCTTCTTCTTCTTCCCTCGTCGAGGAGTCCTTCTAATTTTCCCTCGATGACGTCATGCACCAGGCAATGTAGGCCTACAGTCCAGTTTGCTTTCATATGACGAAATACATTCAGGATTACTCTCTCCCCGTCCATTTTTCTTAGGACCTATGCACTTGCCATCTTCTCTGATCACTTTACTTTTTACATTTTTTCCAGCGATACGTTTCAAAGCTTCCCATTCTTATTAGCATCCATGTTTCCGATCGACACTGAGCAATGATAAAAGTGTAAACTTTACCGAATCCAAGCTCAGATGTGATCTCTCCTTACTGAGTTCAGTCTTGGCCAGGGCAATTCGTGAACTGATTTCCTTGGAGGTGCAGCAAGCGTCCTTTGGTATAAAACTTCTAAATACTTCAATTGGTCAAAATTTTCTAGTTCTTGATTTCCCAATCAAGAAGATTTGCAGCGGTACTTTCTTAAGATTCTTATCACTTTTGACTTACTTAGTTTGATTCCGTTTCCGTATTTCCTTGCTGGTTCCACCAGTCTGTCCGCCATGTTTTGAAGATTTCCTTCGTTCTTCGCCAGCATGGTGCTAATGACACTCCCTTTTACCATGAAGTCACTGACTCCTTTCAAGGTTTCGTTAGCCAATTATTCTCCGTAGAGATAAACAGAATTGGTGATATGCAGCATCATTGTTGTATGCCTCTTCCTATCTGTTCGTCTTTCCATGATACAAACACATCTTTACTTTCTGTCCTAGGTGCAGGCTGAGGACTAATCTCCTATCCTTCCAGCCAACGCCAGTTTAACAATAAATATCCGCTTTACATTACAGTAACTTGAATAATTTTAAAAGTATGATTCAAAAAAGTATTAAAATGTTTTACTTGAGATGTCGATAACATGACCCCTAGCATATAAAATTCTTGAATTTCATATATTGTGGTAACAGAGGCACAAGCAAATGCATACAGTGGACATGCACATAACCTTCTTCCTTATGTAGCGGGTAATTGCTGAAGAGATAAAAAAATTGTTTATTTACGTTTAAATATCGTTTAGTTTAGTTTAGTTTAATTCGATTTAGTTAATTTAATTTAACTTAGTTAATTTAATTTAATTAGTCAATTTAATTTAGTTAATTTAATTTAAACTTAATGGATATGGCTTCGCACTTATGGTCACTGTTGAAATCAAGACGTATTAAATGATGTAGTTCTGTTCGGGTTTTGAAAAGTTTTAATATTTTGTCGACAGTACAGCGTCTAAAGTTTGCCAGTTATTTCTGGCACACTTTGTGTTCTAGGCTGGTGGTAAGACTTGACTGAGTCCTGTTTTGTCAGACTCTTCTTCAGAGAACATATAAACATGCGTTAGCATCCAAATACATTCCCTGCTTAGTCCATAGAAACAACTGAAAACGCTCAGAATAATTCATGGGCTCGTGATATTTCTTTAATTATCTTCAGGAATTTTTAAACAATTGTTGTAAATTCAGCCGTAGATAGTTAGCTTGCTATATAAATTACATTCTGGATCGCAACAACGACTTTGCTCATGCTTCGTAAACGTGGTCAGTCTCTTCTCAGAGCAGTATTAATATTAGCATACGTGCTGTCACGAACCACCAGCGGACAGTTGTGAAAATTTATCAGTTTTATTAGACACCATAAACTCTGTTACATTTCTACCTTTACATCTGATGGGAGTAAATTTGAAGTAAACATTACACGTGGAATTTGGGAGTACATAATTAATTTTGTGTATTGTAATTAATTTGGTCTCTGCTTTCTTCACATGTGTCAGTCAGTCTGCAGTAAGATTATTAGAGTACTAATTAGTAAAAGAGTAGTATTAGGTCTAATCTGTTTTGTGTCAAACCCTCTTATTCCTAAAGTTCATCACATGACTTTGGTAAGCTCATTGGGACAATACTGTATTTAATCATATTTTCTTATATGCTGTGGTAACCGGTTTACTACCGTAATTTTTTACTAAAAAGTTATTTACTAACTGTTCGGTCACAGTAAGCTAGAACAGTCGAGAATAGTCGAAACCAAACTATAACGTAGGTTGCAAATCCGTAGCTCATTGCAAAATAGGGAAAGTCTATGCACTGACAATAATGAGTGAGTAGAAATTTGGTAGTAATTTTTGTTGTATAGATTATTCAGTAGAAACGTAGAAAATAATTTTTATCAGGCACTACTATCCCAATCGTCAGGTTGAGTTCTTGACTGGTGTGTTGGTGCTGGATATGGCGTTATGCTTAAACGGTCACCATTTAAACATACACCTTAACAGTTCGAACTTGAAAAATCACAAACGTCACGTAAGAAACAAATAATTTGTACCTTAAGAAAGTAGGTGTGTTTTACCTAAAAGATGATTTGCGTTGCTGCGCATGCTAAACGCGAATTTTATCAGTCTTCAGCAGAATTGAAACTGTGCAATCGAAAATGCTTACGTGGTTTGAAAGAATGTCGTCACTCTGTATCTTCTTTACCGAGAGCTGGGAGTAGTCACGTGCCAGAATATAAACAACTGAGCAGTAGTCATATTTCCACTATACTGATGTACGGTGCCGTGGGTGAGGTGGACGTAGCTGAAGAAGACAATTCTTGGAAAGCAGATAAGGCCTGAATGGGATAGGAAACAAAGATTAACGCAATACTTGAAATCTTAACCAAACTCTCTCTCTCACTCTCTCTCTCTCTCTCTCTCTCTGTCTCTATTTATGCACCTAAGCATTCAAAGAATTTCGACGAAACCGAAACATCTAAGCATTATAATGTTTTTAGGCTTTTGAAACGTATAATGTGGATTACGTTTGGTGGATTACGTAAATCATTTCCAAACCACGGACGATCACAAACAGAGCATGTAAAACCAAATTTATTCTCACTAAAACGTTTGCTAAACTCAATGTCAGCAGCGATTATTTCTGTCTTGATGCGTTTACATAACAAATTTCTACACTGTGGGGAATCGAAAGTGTGGAAGCGTCACGTTTTTCGATGACGATTTTTGTGGAATGACCCCCAGCCTAAAAACATTATCATGTTAAAAGGTAGTGGCAACGCAAAAGAAGATAGGGCAACGAAAAACTCATCTTTACGGAGTCACTGTGTTGGGTTCTTGTAATTTAACCATCCATTCTACATACTGGTCTTTTTTTAATATTACAGAATAACATTATAATAAAATATATTTTATATGTGTGTGTGTGTTTATTTAATTACATAATAATAATTAGAGCATGATAACTTTACACTCTAGTGATGTCACTGCAGAAATCTGTATGCAATAAGTCTTAAGTTTTACCAACCGTTTCGTAATTCAAATGTTAAATGGAATTGATTTCAAGAGGCCGTGGTAGAACGGAAAGAGGAATTGGAAAGGAACGGCATAAAGCTGTATATCAAGAACAGTAAAGTTATACGTGTTGGAAGGAAAGGAGAACAGTCCCTGAGAATTACATGTGATGGTGAACAGTTGGTTCAGGTCAAGCTATTCAAGCTATATGAATACTGGGGTGTCATTTTTGACAGGGATGAGAGAATATATCAGGAAGCAACAAATCGTGTGAGGAAAGTAAACTCTATATATTATACAATAAACAAAACACTTGTAGGAAAAAGGGTAAGTAGGTAAGAAAGCAAATTTGTCCAAAACTGTTTGCACAGGTATACACTGTGCACATTGATCTCGGCAGCGCACCTTAGGACACGAAATTGTATGCAGTTCTGTTTGCACTTTTACCTGATAAATGGATCTACATACTCGTGTTAGTTTACTTTTCTCAAGAATTGGTATCCATTTTGATTACTAAAATTAATAAAACTTAATTTTGAAGTTGTGGGTTTTAGTCCGTCGAGGAAGATATTTCCAGATACTACAATAAGTGATTGCAACTTTTAATTTAAACAATCTGTTTGGAGACAAATACAAAACATTTGACTGAGTATGGAGTACAAGGAAAATACAAAAAAAAAAAAGATTTACGTGTAGGGTGTGTGCTGATTTGGCATATTTACCGATTGATCGAGTAGAAAATGTAACCGCTCCTGATAGTGGAAAATTTTTCAAAAATTGAGAAATCAGTTCTTTTCATGAACTACTTCGTTCAAGAATGGATGAAAGTAGAGGGATATTGGGGGTTCTGGCTCACAAAGGAATGCCGCCTTTCTTAAAAAACAATAAAAAACACTAAAAAACATGATCTAAGAGATGACGCCGCCACCGCTGGACCCGCAGCATCCCGATGGACCACAGCACCGCGAATTTCCGCAAATAAATTTTTTTATTTTTTTTATTTTATTTTTTTATTTTTTTAATTAAATTGATTTGGTGGGATGAGGTTCAATGGACCACCAGCATCCGTGAATATAATTTTTTATTTTTTTAAGAAAGCTGATTTGCATATCAGTGGGTGGCGTTGGGTGGGTGGTTTTTTTATTTCATATCAGTGGGTGGTGGTGGGTGGGGGGTGGTTCCAACTCGATGCATTATAGTGTATATTAAAATATATGATCAGGTGTACCAACCTTTGCATGAGTTCAAATTTGTTGTGTGTTATAATGTATATTAAATCTATATGATCAGGTGTACCAACCTCTGTAGTATTATTATAGTGTATAGATATTTTATATGAGCAGGGTTGTCAACATTTTCTGCGGTGGGGGGAGGGAAATTCAAATATGTGTTATATAGTGTATATATTAAAATATATGATCAGGATTACCAATCTTAAATTATTGTGTGCGTGTATAGAGCAGATCTGCCAACATTTCTTTCTCTTCTGTGGTGGGAAATTCAAACTATATATGATCATAATTGTTACTCTCTCTCTCTCTCACACGGTGTGTATGTCCCTCTCTCTCTCTCTCTCGTTGTCAAACGTTATGCTCACCGGCATTATAGTGTATATTAAAATATATGATTAGGTGTACCAACCTTTACATGAGTTCAAATTTGTCGTGTGTTATAATGTATATTAAATCTATATGATCAGATGTACCAACCTCTGTATTATTCGCCCTCTCACTCTCTCTCACTCTCTCTCTCTCTCTCACACACGTTGTGTATGTCTCTCTCTCTCTCTCGTTGTCAAACGTTCTCTCTCACTCTCACTTGTTTCAACTGTGTCAACAAATAGTAACGTCCTCTCTCTCTCTCTCTTTCTCTCTCTCTCTCTCTCTCTCACTCTCACACGTTTCAACTATGCAAGGTTCCATACCCTTTCTCCTGTCTCCCTCTCGTACATTGAGTAGTCGGTGTGATGAATAAATAATTTTAGCACTATCTCTCTTTCGTTGTCAAAACGTCGTCTTCATTTTTCAATGTATTAAATAATTAATTAATAGTTTTATAATGCAGTCAGTGGGATTGATCCTTGTTAGAAATATATATATTTGGCGTCAATGAACTACTTACCTGTTGTATTGTTACAGATGACAAATCCATACGTTAACGGCCTAGCAATCTGGTACAATACTTCTGTTTTAAGGTTGCAGTTTACACACACACATAGGTTCAGTAGTGTATAGCGAAATAAATTAAAATTATACACACACATGAAAACGGTGTCTGAAATTCATACAAATCTTCTGATGTAACAGTTCACAAAAATAAATTAATTGTACACATGTTCAGAGGTGTAGAGTGAAATAAAATAAAGTCATAATTTGTTTAAATGATTAAATATATTTTAACATTCACAATATAAAATTCATAATTAAATGAATACATTATAAATTGATATTTTTCGAAAGTTTATATATATAAGTGTGTGTCGTACTTGTAGAAGAAGCAACCTGCAACATAACAATACAACAACATTAAAATCATGTTAAATATCACACACACACGCGCGCGCGCACACACACACACACACAGACGTACACGCACACAGACGCATACGCACACACATACATACATACAACGTGCATACGTTTGACTTGAATCATGTACATGTAGGTCCAATAAAACAGATAACAGATTTAAATACGCAACGTAATCACACACATACATACATACATACATA
Organism: Magicicada septendecula; assembly: GCA_034769895.1. NCBI lineage: Eukaryota > Metazoa > Arthropoda > Insecta > Hemiptera > Cicadidae > Magicicada > Magicicada septendecula. Next base: position 194,788,644 of record CM068376.1, read on the forward strand.
CAACGTACACACGTTTGGGTTACACCACACGCGCACGCACACACACACAGACGTACACGCACACAGACGCATACGCACACACATACATACATACAACGTGCATACGTTTGACTTGAATCATGTACATGTAGGTCCAATAAAACAGATAACAGATTTAAATACGCAACGTAATCACACACATACATACATACATACATACAACGTACACACGTTTGGGTTACACCACACGCGCACGCACACACACACAGACGTACACGCACACAGACGCATACGCACACACATACATACATACAACGTGCATACGTTTGACTTGAATCATGTACATGTAGGTCCAATAAAACAGATAACAGATTTAAATACGCAACGTAATCACACACATACATACATACATACATACATACAACGTACACACGTTTGGGTTACACCACACGCGCACGCACACACACACAGACGTACACGCACACAGACGCATACGCACACACATACATACATACAACGTGCATACGTTTGACTTGAATCATGTACATGTAGGTCCAATAAAACAGATAACAGATTTAAATACGCAACGTAATCACACACATACATACATACATACATACAACGTACACACGTTTGGGTTACACCACACGCGCACGCACACACACACAGACGTACACGCACACAGACGCACACGCACACACATACATACATACAGACAACGTGCATACGTTTGGCTTGAATCATGTACATGTAGGTCCAATAAAACAGATAACAGATTTAAATATGCTATAGTCATTGTAAGACGTTACAATCCTTGAAGTGTATATATATCACTGAATAATAATAATATAATCGTTCTAGTGTTATCGTTTGCTGCAACAGGTAACGCAGTTTACAAATAATTACATATAGGTTCAGAGGCGTATAGTGAAATAAATTAAAAAAATTGTTTATTAAAAGTAGTTTGTCACCTTAACGAGATACAATTTCCACATGCGCTGTCTGGTTCTTCATCCCTCGAAACACAAGATGTAGGTCGCTGGGATTTATATGACGGAGTTCTTCATCTGTAAAGACGTCAGCATACCTCTTAGGTAGATATACACGATAGCGGCGCTCACAATCTTCCAACGTTACAAGCACAGACTTCCCATATCGCGTGTCCACATGCAACATGTTAACGATCGGATACTGTTTGTCCACTGTTAATTCTGCACAACGTTTGTACTCAATAGCAGAAACTGCGTTGAATTTTGTGATAAACGACATTATTAGAAGTGAAGACGTCTGTATCAAACGAGGTGGAACCATACAATGTCAGAATATTCGCTACAAAGAAGACTAGTGAAAGTAATGGTGTGGCCATCAGGAAAGTTCACTTTCATCGCCTGAAGCTTTGCATGTACATACACACAGGCAGAATTAGCGCTGTTACAGTTACAAAATATATATTAGGAAAGTCCACAGAAATAGTTATCGCCAGATCCGTTCTAAAATGGACTATTGGTGCGAAGTCTACTCTTCAGCCAGAAAGTTTATCCTAAAAACATGAGTCATAGTGCATACCGCAGGGTTCCGTTATGCCACTGCGACTGTTCATACTACCCCAACTGAAAGCAGATTTTTCTGAACCACGTCGGGTTGCACATCCACTCGTTCAGTTTTGGGATTGTATAACCTATCAACCGTGCATGTACATCCTATATTGCCATTGAAGTATCATCGATGGGATATGATAACTGACATCTGTAGCAAATGAAGGTCATTTATATTTTCTAATTAAAAGGGTTAAGAAAAAATAAGAGCTTAAGACTTTATTTCTCTAATCCATAACTACAATGAAAAATAAATAACTCTATTGCTGTTGCTACTGCTTGTCCTTCCACTGCAAAAATGTTATTGCTATTGTTGTTCTACTAGTGCTAGTATATGTATATTATGAAATGTAATAAGCAATCTTCTGTCAAAACATCAATAATACATTTACTGTCAGTTTATTGATAAGACATAATAAAGCTAGTAAACGACTTCACCCGTAAAACGACATAATCGACTTACAACAGACAAATTTCAAGACTAAAGTTTAAGTTATGAGTTAGTACTTCACGGACAGTTGAATAATAGACGAGAATTGACTCAGAACTGCAGGATTCGATCGAAGTATACCTTGACTTTTGTTCTGTACGTTGTAGATGTGGTTACTGGAGTTTAAAAGTACCGGTAAAGGTCATTTCTGTTTACTCAGCGTAGTACGTGACATCGAATAGATTCTGGAGAAAGTGGATAGTTGTGTGTCTCGCCCGATATGCACGTCTCTGGGGTAACCTGTCATCTGATCAACTATGTATTTGAATGAAATTGTTGTATCTCAAAGTACATACGGAATACATTGTAATTCTTTGTTGAATAGTAATCTCTCGGGGAACGGTTCAGCGATATATACTTGTAACATCACAAAAAGAGATGATAATAATAAAAACAGACAAAAAACAAATGCATAAATCATTTGAAACGTCTGATCCTCCAATGCGACATCTCATAACTTGTGTAATTATATGACCTGTCGCCACGGAAATTATAGCTCACACTGTCTACGTGCTCTTGAATTAGAACGAACAAACTACTGAACGACTAACTGGATTTGTACGTCCTTTTGTGTTTATATTACGTATTATCCCTTTGAAACACTATGTGTTTCATGCGACAACTTTGTTTACTAATCTAAACAGCTCCAATTCGTCAGCTCCGACCATTCAATTTCGAAATTAAATTGGGCTCGCTGTTGTGTCCATCGAAACAGATTTTGGTTATTTGTGGATGGCGCTTATATACTGTTTTCATGGGAATGACATCATTCTTATGTTCACCTTCTTCAATACTGCGCGGTAACAAATTAATTTTTCTGGTTGATACTTGTGCCCGCTATTTGTTCACCAACTGGAATTTAAAACTAAACGTTAGTGTTCCGTTTGTACGCGTTAGTGAGTAGAATATTGTTTCGTTAAAATAAGCGATATGAGTAGAAGAATTAGTAACACGCTAGACCCAGTCAAGACTTGATTTTAAATATTTCAGCCAAACAGGACTACTTTAAATTCTTTGTTTCCTTCAATTTTTTTTGTTAGCGCCCGTGCCAAAGGTTTTCTTAAACCCCCATTTAAAGAAACCATAAATACACTGCACTGTCGAGATCAAAGTTGTTCGGCTTCTTCATCTCGTTTTGGTTTGCACTCTTTTTAATATCGCGCATAGCCTAGTTGATAAACCAATGTTGCACTTTTAACAAGGTGGAACCAACGCTCTTCTTCCTTTATAAAAAGGTTAACAGATTCTGCCCAACGCGTGAAAGTCCCACGTCAACGCTTTTCTGAGGCTTTTGTTAGTGAGTAGAATATTGTTTCGTTAAAATAAGCGATATGAGTAGAAGAATTAGTAACACGCTAGACCCAGTCAAGACTTGATTTTAAATATTTCAGCCAAACAGGACTACTTTAAATTCTTTGTTTCCTTCAATTTTTTTTTGTTAGCGCCCGTGCCAAAGGTTTTCTTAAACCCCCATTTAAAGAAACCATAAATACACTGCACTGTCGAGATCAAAGTTGTTCGGCTTCTTCATCTCGTTTTGGTTTGCACTCTTTTTAATATCGCGCATAGCCTAGTTGATAACCCAATGTTGCACTTTTAACAAGGTGGAACCAATAAGCCTATCACTGCCACCATATAGCTTTATCAGCACTACAATGAAGACCAGGTCAAACGCTAATGACACGGACGCTAATTATCATGCATGTTTTGGAGTTGAAATTCCATTGTATGGGACTAGTAAATTATCGGCTCCTGATTCCACCCCATTGTTATTTATGATCTGTCGTTTGGATTAATGAAGCGCTAACAACTAACGTTGTTTCACACAGCATATGAGTATAACAACACAAAGTTTTTAAACGTATCTTTCGACTGGTGTTTGCATTTTCATGCACGTAAAGAGACAAAGATTTACAAAAATATTAATACGAAAGCAAAAGCATATAAATTAATGAGCTAACGAGCCCTTGGTGAATATAAAACATTTTCATCTAACACAATTTCCAGTTAGGCCGGAAGTTGATATCAAATGAACTTATCATATTCGAAATAACCACTTACCCCCTAACGAAAAAAGAATTTCACACACAAGCGCACATGTGCAAGCGGGTAGTCGGAATGCAAGTCGTGTAAGGTATTAGGATAGTGTAGGTCGACTTCGAGGATGTACCTGATGTCGGAATCATCACTCACATGTTATTTAAATAACATACACACGTGTAGTGTTTAGGTCATCAGCACATGCCGCAACGGGAGTGAGAGGTCCAATTAGGTTTGTTACACGTTGTGTGTTAGGTTAAAATGCGGTTCATTCACGTTTCATGTTAGGTTAAAATGCAACATAACATACATACGTGTAGTGTTTAGGTCATCGTGTGTTAGGTTAAAATGCGGTCCATTCACGTTTCATGTTAGGTTAAAATGCAAACAAACACACACACACACACGTGTTAGGCTGCAGCCTAACACGTGTGTATGTTATTTAAATAATAATTTAAATAACATACACGTGTGTGTTTGTGTGTTTGTTTGCATTTTAACCTAACATGAAACGTGAATGGACCGCATTTTAACCTAACACACGATGACCTAAACACTACACGTATGTATGTTATGTTGCATTTTAACCTAACATGAAACGTGAATGAACCGCATTTTAACCTAACACACAACGTGTAACAAACCTAATTGGACCTCTCACTCCCGTTGCGGCATGTGCTGATGACCTAAACACTACACGTGTGTATGTTATTTAAATAACATGTGAGTGATGATTCCGACATCAGGTACATCCTCGAAGTCGACCTACACTATCCTAATACCTTACACGACTTGCATTCCGACTACCCGCTTGCACCTGTGCGCTTGTGTGTGAAATTCTTTTTTCGTTAGGGGTAAGTGGTTATTTCGAATATGATAAGTTCATTTGATATCAACTTCCGGCCTAACTGGAAATTGTGTTAGATGAAAATGTTTTATATTCACCAAGGGCTCGTTAGCTCATTAATTTATATGCTTTTGCTTTCGTATTAATATTTTTGTAAATCTTTGTCTCTTTACGTGCATGAAAATGCAAACACCAGTCGAAAGATACGTTTAAAAACTTTGTGTTGTTATACTCATATGCTGTGTGAAACAACGTTAGTTTTTAGCGCTTCATTAATCCAAACGACAGATCATAAATAACAATGGGGTGGAATCAGGAGCCGATAATTTACTAGTCCCATACAATGGAATTTCAACTCCAAAACATGCATGATAATTAGCGTCCGTGTCATTAGCGTTTGACCTGGTCTTCATTGTAGTGCTGATAAAGCTATATGGTGGCAGTGATAGGCTTATTGGTTCCACCTTGTTAAAAGTGCAACATTGGTTTATCAACTAGGCTATGCGCGATATTAAAAAGAGTGCAAACCAAAACGAGATGAAGAAGCCGAACAACTTTGATCTCGACAGTGCAGTGTATTTATGGTTTCTTTAAATGGGGGTTTAAGAAAACCTTTGGCACGGGCGCTAACAAAAAAAAATTGAAGGAAACAAAGAATTTAAAGTAGTCCTGTTTGGCTGAAATATTTAAAATCAAGTCTTGACTGGGTCTAGCGTGTTACTAATTCTTCTACTCATATCGCTTATTTTAACGAAACAATATTCTACTCACTAACGAAAGCCTCAGAAAAGCGTTGACGTGGGACTTTCACGCGTTGGGCAGAATCTGTTAACCTTTTTATAAAGGAAGAAGAGCGTTGGTTCCACCTTGTTAAAAGTGCAACATTGGTTTATCAACTAGGCTATGCGCGATATTAAAAAGAGTGCAAACCAAAACGAGATGAAGAAGCCGAACAACTTTGATCTCGACAGTGCAGTGTATTTATGGTTTCTTTAAATGGGGGTTTAAGAAAACCTTTGGCACGGGCGCTAACAAAAAAAATTGAAGGAAACAAAGAATTTAAAGTAGTCCTGTTTGGCTGAAATATTTAAAATCAAGTCTTGACTGGGTCTAGCGTGTTACTAATTCTTCTACTCATATCGCTTATTTTAACGAAACAATATTCTACTCACTAACGCGTACAAACGGAACACTAACGTTTAGTTTTAAATTCCAGTTGGTGAACAAATAGCGGGCACAAGTATCAACCAGAAAAATTAATTTGTTACCGCGCAGTATTGAAGAAGGTGAACATAAGAATGATGTCATTCCCATGAAAACAGTATATAAGCGCCATCCACAAATAACCAAAATCTGTTTCGATGGACACAACAGCGAGCCCAATTTAATTTCGAAATTGAATGGTCGGAGCTGACGAATTGGAGCTGTTTAGATTAGTAAACAAAGTTGTCGCATGAAACACATAGTGTTTCAAAGGGATAATACGTAATATAAACACAAAAGGACGTACAAATCCAGTTAGTCGTTCAGTAGTTTGTTCGTTCTAATTCAAGAGCACGTAGACAGTGTGAGCTATAATTTCCGTGGCGACAGGTCATATAATTACACAAGTTATGAGATGTCGCATTGGAGGATCAGACGTTTCAAATGATTTATGCATTTGTTTTTTGTCTGTTTTTATTATTATCATCTCTTTTTGTGATGTTACAAGTATATATCGCTGAACCGTTCCCCGAGAGATTACTATTCAACAAAGAATTACAATGTATTCCGTATGTACTTTGAGATACAACAATTTCATTCAAATACATAGTTGATCAGATGACAGGTTACCCCAGAGACGTGCATATCGGGCGAGACACACAACTATCCACTTTCTCCAGAATCTATTCGATGTCACGTACTACGCTGAGTAAACAGAAATGACCTTTACCGGTACTTTTAAACTCCAGTAACCACATCTACAACGTACAGAACAAAAGTCAAGGTATACTTCGATCGAATCCTGCAGTTCTGAGTCAATTCTCGTCTATTATTCAACTGTCCGTGAAGTACTAACTCATAACTTAAACTTTAGTCTTGAAATTTGTCTGTTGTAAGTCGATTATGTCGTTTTACGGGTGAAGTCGTTTACTAGCTTTATTATGTCTTATCAATAAACTGACAGTAAATGTATTATTGATGTTTTGACAGAAGATTGCTTATTACATTTCATAATATACATATACTAGCACTAGTAGAACAACAATAGCAATAACATTTTTGCAGTGGAAGGACAAGCAGTAGCAACAGCAATAGAGTTATTTATTTTTCATTGTAGTTATGGATTAGAGAAATAAAGTCTTAAGCTCTTATTTTTTCTTAACCCTTTTAATTAGAAAATATAAATGACCTTCATTTGCTACAGATGTCAGTTATCATATCCCATCGATGATACTTCAATGGCAATATAGGATGTACATGCACGGTTGATAGGTTATACAATCCCAAAACTGAACGAGTGGATGTGCAACCCGACGTGGTTCAGAAAAATCTGCTTTCAGTTGGGGTAGTATGAACAGTCGCAGTGGCATAACGGAACCCTGCGGTATGCACTATGACTCATGTTTTTAGGATAAACTTTCTGGCTGAAGAGTAGACTTCGCACCAATAGTCCATTTTAGAACGGATCTGGCGATAACTATTTCTGTGGACTTTCCTAATATATATTTTGTAACTGTAACAGCGCTAATTCTGCCTGTGTGTATGTACATGCAAAGCTTCAGGCGATGAAAGTGAACTTTCCTGATGGCCACACCATTACTTTCACTAGTCTTCTTTGTAGCGAATATTCTGACATTGTATGGTTCCACCTCGTTTGATACAGACGTCTTCACTTCTAATAATGTCGTTTATCACAAAATTCAACGCAGTTTCTGCTATTGAGTACAAACGTTGTGCAGAATTAACAGTGGACAAACAGTATCCGATCGTTAACATGTTGCATGTGGACACGCGATATGGGAAGTCTGTGCTTGTAACGTTGGAAGATTGTGAGCGCCGCTATCGTGTATATCTACCTAAGAGGTATGCTGACGTCTTTACAGATGAAGAACTCCGTCATATAAATCCCAGCGACCTACATCTTGTGTTTCGAGGGATGAAGAACCAGACAGCGCATGTGGAAATTGTATCTCGTTAAGGTGACAAACTACTTTTAATAAACAATTTTTTTAATTTATTTCACTATACGCCTCTGAACCTATATGTAATTATTTGTAAACTGCGTTACCTGTTGCAGCAAACGATAACACTAGAACGATTATATTATTATTATTCAGTGATATATATACACTTCAAGGATTGTAACGTCTTACAATGACTATAGCATATTTAAATCTGTTATCTGTTTTATTGGACCTACATGTACATGATTCAAGTCAAACGTATGCACGTTGTATGTATGTATGTGTGTGCGTATGCGTCTGTGTGCGTGTACGTCTGTGTGTGTGTGCGTGCGCGTGTGGTGTAACCCAAACTTGTGCACGTTGTATGTATGTATGTATGTATGTATGTGTGTGATTACGTTGCGTATTTAAATCTGTTATCTGTTTTATTGGACCTACATGTACATGATTCAAGTCAAACGTATGCACGTTGTATGTATGTATGTGTGCGTATGCGTCTGTGTGCGTGTACGTCTGTGTGTGTGTGTGTCTGTGTGTGTGTGTGCGCGCGCGCGTGTGTGTGATATTTAACATGATTTTAATGTTGTTGTATTGTTATGTTGCAGGTTGCTTCTTCTACAAGTACGACACACACTTTTATATATAAACTTTCGAAAAATATCAATTTATAATGTTTTCATTTAATTATGAATTTTATATTGTGAATGTTAAAATATATTTAATCATTTAAACAAATTATGACTTTATTTTATTTCACTCTACACCTCTGAACATGTGTACAATTAATTTATTTTTGTGAACTGTTACATCAGAAGATTTGTATGAATTTCAGACACCGTTTTCATGTGTGTGTATAATTTTAATTTATTTCGCTATACACTACTGAACCTATGTGTGTGTGTAAACTGCAACCTTAAAACAGAAGTATTGTACCAGATTGCTAGGCCGTTAACGTATGGATTTGTCATCTGTAACAATACAACAGGTAAGTAGTTCATTGACGCCAAATATATACATTTCTAACAAGGATCAATCCCACTGACTGCATTATAAAACTATTAATTAATTATTTAATACATTGAAAAATGAAGACGACGTTTTGACAACGAAAGAGAGATAGTGCTAAAATTATTTATTCATCACACCGACTACTCAATGTACGAGAGGGAGACAGGAGAAAGGGTATGGAACCTTGCATAGTTGAAACGTGTGAGAGTGAGAGAGAGAGAGAGAGAGAGAAAGAGAGAGAGAGAGAGGACGTTACTATTTGTTGACACAGTTGAAACAAGTGAGAGTGAGAGAGAACGTTTGACAACGAGAGAGAGAGAGAGACATACACAACGTGTGTGAGAGAGAGAGAGAGAGTGAGAGAGAGTGAGAGGACGAATAATACAGAGGTTGGTACATCTGATCATATAGATTTAATATACATTATAACACACGACAAATTTGAACTCATGTAAAAGATTGGTACACCTAATCATATATTTTAATATACACTATAATGCCGGTGAGCATAACGTTTGACAACGAGAGAGAGAGAGAGAGACATACACACCGTGTGAGAGAGAGAGAGAGAGAGAGAGAGAGAGTAACAATTATGATCATATATAGTTTGAATTTCCCACCACAGAAGAGAAAGAAATGTTGGCAGATCTGCTCTATACACGCACACAATAATTTAAGATTGGTAACCCTGATCATATATTTTAATATATACACTATATAACACATATTTGAATTTCCCTCCCCCCACCGCAGAAAATGTTGACAACCCTGCTCATATAAAATATCTATACACTATAATAATACTACAGAGGTTGGTACACCTGATCATATAGATTTAATATACATTATAACACACAACAAATTTGAACTCATGCAAAGGTTGGTACACCTGATCATATATTTTAATATACACTATAATGCATCGAGTTGGAACCACCCCCCACCCACCACCACCCACTGATATGAAATAAAAAAACCACCCACCCAACGCCACCCACTGATATGCAAATCAGCTTTCTTAAAAAAATAAAAAATTATATTCACGGATGCTGGTGGTCCATTGAACCTCATCCCACCAAATCAATTTAATTAAAAAAATAAAAAAATAAAATAAAAAAAATAAAAAAATTTATTTGCGGAAATTCGCGGTGCTGTGGTCCATCGGGATGCTGCGGGTCCAGCGGTGGCGGCGTCATCTCTTAGATCATGTTTTTTAGTGTTTTTTATTGTTTTTTAAGAAAGGCGGCATTCCTTTGTGAGCCAGAACCCCCAATATCCCTCTACTGATGAACAACCTTAAAATTTCCATATTGAGTTGTGGAATGTTCATGGACACAGAACTAATTATGTTGTTGAGAATTGGTACTTAAAGTGGAACAGCATTTTAGGAAACATCATAGTAATGTTTTCCGTTCATTAAAATACTAAAAGAAGACGGCAGAAGGTTTCTTTCCAACTGACGAAATATTGGAGAGCCGTTTCTAAAATGAAAGAAGATTTATGTTGGACAGGACGAGAGAATTAACAACATAATGAACACTTTTGATGACGACAACAACCTGGAGAAAGGTCTGAAATCTCTCACCTATGTAAACAAGTTGTATTCATAAAAAAAAATTGGTTAAAAAATGCATGATGAAAAATATGGATAATATACAAAAGAGTATACAAAATGCATTACTCGTATACTAAAAATAAGTGTATTACATAAATGTATTAAAAATACTAAAAACAAATAAAACAAAAAAATATAAGAAATGAAAAGTATACTGAATAAGGAGTACTAAAATGTAGAAAAATATAAAAAATAAGAAGTATAATGCAATTTCTAAACCATCAATGTCTTTGGTGTGGGAGTTTTAAGTTAAAAAAATAACAAGCAGAATGATCACTGTTGCACACCACTATATAAAATTATCCCGATTAGCGCTTTCAAGCTTCACAGCTCATCGTCAGATCGGAATTCAATTCCGATCTGACGATGAGCTGTGAAGCTTGAAAGCGCTAATCGGGATAATTTTATATAGTGGTGTGCAACAGTGATCATTCTCAATTCCGATCTGACGATGAGCTGTGAAGCTTGAAAGCGCTAATCGGGATAATTTTATATAGTGGTGTGCAACAGTGATCATTCTGCTTGTGATTTCAACCACTAACACAACTTTCTTCATTAAACTGAAAAAAATAAAGTAAACTACAATCCCAAGTCTGTAAAAAGTGTAAGGTGAAGTTCTGTGACTTGCAGCTAGTGGCCTTGTCTTGTTTATTACAGTGCCGCCTCAACCAAAGCACCTTATCTGTACTCAGGTAATTGTCCGCTTCAACCACGATGTTAGCGTGTCCGCCTCAGCCACGTCCTCCTAACCCACGACACGCCGGCATGCTGTTGTTCGGTCTAAGCTTATCTCGTGACTTGTCTGTACGCGTTTCATCATTATAGTAAAAAAAATAAGAAACGTGCATTTTACCGTCAATAATGATCGTATATTTTGTTTCTATGTTGTTTAAGACTCATACTTCATAGAATTAATTTGAGTATTAATTTTTACATTGTAAATTGATTATTATTAATACAGGTACTTTAACTAAAGGATTTACAATCCCCGTGTTCACGTGATGTAATACGTGCTTGGTCTCATATAGCTTCTGCTAATTTTATTCACAATGATTTCGTCCAATCAGAATTTTTTTTCTGTGTGCGCATCTACTCTCGCCTCGTGATGAACAGAATACAAGTCCATATGTATACGGTATAATAATTTAGTGTAGCCGAAAAAGATTTCTATTAGGAAATGGATTAAATAACATTGTGCTACTGCAGGTTAATAAGGGAAACTCGTAGCCTACGGAGAGTAATCAACAACATTCTGTAACTAAGAGAACTTAATACCTACAAAAGTTTAAGTTCTGTCGTTCCTACTATTTATGAATTTGGTACTATTTAAACTTTTGACATTTTTTTGCCGTCCGTTTCTTGCCCGTGTCAAATGTCATACTGTATTGTATGTGGCTTTATAACCGCATCGTACAATTTAAGCCGGTTGAATAAACCTAACAGTGATCCATTCGGATTAAGAATTCGACATTTCTATTCGCCTTAGTAATTCGTGTTTATGAAAGGCATAGACATTTCAACTATTGGTTCCATAGTTGTCTGAATAATACATAATTTAAATAAATAACCAGTTATACTCTCATATTGCTTTAGTGTGGTTAAACGCAAACTTGTTTCTCTTTGGTAGTGGTGTCGTCGACTGGCACCACGGCAACAGAGCATAAAAGGTTATTTTGATGTTGATGACGCTGAATCTTGTATTAAAATATCTAGTTTACTAATAACGTAGCATTGAAATTATTAAATAATTTTGTATTTTCTTTGCTCCTGAAAGTACACTATCGTTTATTTTCGTGTGCATTCTGTCTGGCGTTTTCCTAAACTCTGTTTCAAAATTATACGCTCTACACTTCGAAAACCAAACAATTTGAAAAATAAAAAATTAAAATATTTATCACAATCCATCACGGAAGTAACTGAATGCGCCCTTTGTCCTTGGCATATTATGGAAATAAAAGAAATAGATAATAGTTGTATAAGTCAGGCGGTATCAGCTGATATTTGATAATAGACAGTGATAAGGGAAGCAATCGTTACAGGTTCAGACGTAAGGTATAGCCTACCAGTAAAACTGGCTTTATATAGATCAAAACTTGTAGTAATTACCAAAATTTGTCGGAAACAGCTGTTTATTAGAGTATTTAATAGTGTCTCAATGTACGGGATAATCATTAAATGTGTAACATCGTACAGTAGTGTGGTGTCCAATTAGTGTCTGTTTACAGTGTGTACTTACAAGTAAGTGTATGATTTACTCTTATTCCACAGAAAGTTATTTCTCGTTGGTGACAGTACGTAGAAGAGTGAAGTGCCACTCATGCAGTGGACCGCAGCGTAGCCTGGATTTGGCCCCTCTTTTAAAAAACCTAAGTATGGTATTTGTGAGTGTGAAAATCTTTTAGACGTTATCTTTAATTTACAGTAAAAGCGGATATTGTTTACAAAATCTAGTAAAAAATGTATTTAAATTAGCGCAAATTATAAAACCAATCAACACAAAATATTAAACAACACAAACAGTATTAACTGACCGAGTTAAAGTTTTTGTAAAACTGGTTGAAATTGGATATTAAAAAAAAAAAACTATAAACTGAATAACTTTATACCGAAATGCAAAAAAAATCTATTTTTAAGGTAATCTTTCTTGCTTTTAGAGAAACAAAATCATTTATAATCTTTTATAATCCTAACGTTCATTATTGAATATAATAACGTATTATATATAATTATTATAACATAAATTATTATATATAACGTATTCAATTGAAAGTAAAGATAAATTGCTGAGTCTTTCCTGACTGTTCATGATCTTAAACAGTTTCTCATCAATTAGTTACATTCTAAAGATACAAGTGTTACAGGTATACTAAAGAAGAAACTTCTGTATATTATTGGAAATTTTTGTCACGTCAAAATGGTAATTTATTTCTAGAATTTCTAATTTGTCCACTTCATGGAAGTTCTCGTCTAAACTAAACTATATAATGATTCTTTTTTGCCTTTATTACTTCACTTTGTGGTACGTTAAATCAACGTGTCATCCCAGCATGAAATATCAACATATGTAACACTGTCATGCATAGTGTGATTTTTGTTTTAAATTATATCAGAGCGACATTTTCAGTTAAATCAGGAATATTCGGCCTCCGCTTTCGACGTCACCCAGGCGTATCTTTCGGAGCCACTGCCACATTCGCATTGTCCTGCAATCAGCAATATTTTGCTACTTATTAAAACAAACATTTCTGTGCTTATAATATTATAGACTTTACTGTAGTTAAATTTCAGTACCGAGGTGCTGTCAGGAACGAATGAAATTATATAGTTTTATTGACTATCAGGTCAAAATAATTGCATTTTTTTATACTAGTCAAAGCACATACCTAATATAAAGCCAATTAAAAATCAAATACCAAATAACAATGGTAATACAAAAAAATTCATTATGATGGATGTAAACATTCGATGACAGTACTAAAGTGGCCAAACCAAGGACTGCTTCGGCAAGATACCTTCGGTTGGTAGACTGATTTCTCATAAAATAAGCCTTTTCACATTGTCATTCAGGCTTAATAAAAAGTTATTTGTAAATATCTGATAAATGTAAACAATCGCTCGAATTCATCTAATACGGTTTTATACGCGCGCGTGTCCGGATTAAACCTAAATATGTAATATAAATTATGGATACTTGAGAAACTCGAATTCCCATCACGCCGCTCTGTCATGTCCTGCAAAATATTTATACCTGCTTAGTGAAACAAACATTTCGATTAATGTACATAGTACTGTGTAGGCTTAAGCTTCATATTGTAAACATTATTTTCGATTTAAAATACACTGTGTGTTATATAATCAGTATCATGCTGGATATTTGCCATACTTGTGCATTGTTATTTGTTCAACTTACTGAATGAATAAACGTTCCCTGAGTGTACATTATAAATACATTGCTTTCCTCTCAAGGTCGACTATGTGAATTTTCCAATGTCTGACAGTTTATGATTGTTTTCAAGACAATTATGATCTTTCGTACCGGACTCGAATTCTTCGCAAATTGTCAGGTGTAATCGCTAACCACCGGTCTTGCATACAATCGAGTCTAAATTCAGCGTAAAAGCACCTTTCGATCTAACCATTCCTAAATACGCGCACACATCACGGGGCGATGCTAGCCCCTCTTTGTTAAGAGCATCATCGAACCGTTACGATTTCAGATCGTTTTGGGACTTGACGTAGGAAGAAGTTTTTGTGTATACTATGTTCCTAACATTTTAAGACTAACTTGCGTTTGCCTCGATTACCAGCTTCTTGTATCGGCCAGGCTTTAGTCATTACCTAAGAACTGTGACTGTTATCTAATGACAAAGGCAAATAGGCTAAAGCTTTTAGCTCCCAATGTGGTTGTTAGTTTTGAACGGAATATTATCAGAAACCGTGCATTATAAATTATTCAACGGAACTGTGTAACCTTTCGCGATAAAAGAGGTAAATTTATTAAAAAAACCACCGTTCTGTCTGAATTCTTTCTCCTTTTTATAGTTGTTACCTATATAGTGACGCTGTTTGACTCAGAATTTGATCTCACCATCTCTTCTTAGGTCTTCTTCTATAGTTTCCTCGATATTCTTATGCGCCCGATTATCTGCAGCTCCGTTGCTCGATTGATCTGTTAGAAGCACTGCCGTTGTTAATTATCGATTTCCCCTTGCAAGCTGTTTATATTTAGTTTCCCGTGTTTTGCCGTTGTCATTTTTCTGTATCGCGCAATTGAGCTTAACAATTTAATTTCTGCGCTTTAGATTCTTCTTTTATTTGCTTTAGTCGTTGTCCAACTTTAGCTCCCATGAAGGAAGGCAGGGATGGACATTCCGTTTTGGGGGCGAGCCTTATTTTTTTAAATGCTCTTAATTAGGGCCTGTATTCATCCGGGTTTTCCCGTTCACGTCATATTTTTCACGTTAGAGGAAAACATGCGTGGGGAAATTATTGTCGAAGTCCGGGACTTTATTGGGATTGTTAGATTGGGGTACTATTGGGGGTATTGGGCTACACTCAGGTGATAAGGATCTGTTATTTTTATTAGAAACAGAATTATCACTAATATTCTCGGAATTCCGATCTAACGATGAGCTGAGAAGCTTGAAAGCGCTAATCGGAATAATTTTTCTATAGTGGTGTGCAACAGTGATAATTCTATTTGTATAACCACTAACACAACTTTCTTCATTAAACATTTTTATTAGGTTATGATTTTTGCGTTTAAATTGGTATCATCAGTTTAAATAAGAAAAATTATAAACATCTGCTCAATAGGGATAGGACACAAGAAAATCGCGGAAAAAAAGAAAAGTTTAAATCTATTATATTTTTGTGTCTTAAAGGCCGCAATTTGGAAAGCGTCTGCAAATGAGTACAACTGTGTACAACTGTACAAATGCGCACTCAGAAGTGAGGACAACTGTCCGTATATGTTTTAATTTTTTCGACGAAAGTGTATCATCTCGTTTAAAATAAACTCTGTAACTACTTTCTACATAACGCGTTACTTTCTTAAGTGATGGCTAATCCGTCGTTACCTTTTCAAATGTATCGCGCTGTTCTCACCTCCATATGTCTCTATCAACATACGTAATTCTACCAGACTACAACTAAATTGCCTTATGTTTTCGTACTGAACACGCTAAATAATTTTTACAGGTAATTCTTTGTAATGTACCCCAAAACAAAAAACGCGATATTCTCTTTGAAATTTTTGTGGACAGGCATTTACAAAAAGGACTGTTTTCACAATAGGTGCTTATACGTTTACAACATATTTAGTACAAAACTGAGACTGATGTTGATTTTAATTGAAGTACTAAAGCAAATCAGCCATTTTGTAGCCCACTTATAACGGATAGGATTTGCAGTTTTGATATCACTGCTAAGCGCTGTTTTAGTCTTCATTCTCTTCTGTGCATTTTT
Organism: Magicicada septendecula; assembly: GCA_034769895.1. Lineage (NCBI taxonomy): Eukaryota > Metazoa > Arthropoda > Insecta > Hemiptera > Cicadidae > Magicicada > Magicicada septendecula. The sequence goes on from CM068376.1 coordinate 194,805,352, forward strand.
ATAATATTTAAGCTACCGTCGATACGATATAATTAGGCCAATTGTCACCTACCGTGAACTCCGTATGCCATAGTTTTCCAAACGTTTAACTCTGGTATAATGTCTATACCTTGTTGTTAATATCTGTTGAGTTAACGTCAAGTGCCTTTTAAGAGAAGCCCTTCACTGCTCTTGATTTTATTATCCTGTCTCTTCTGTCTAACTAACCTATCCTTTATGAGTTACCAGGAATCGACGGTAATGGTAGACGTTGTAACTCCACAGCTGGATTTTTGATAGAGTGTACTACATGTTTAATCAATAAACAGCAGTTTATGGGCCTCTTTATATTATTGGAACAGCTGGAAATTTTTCAGTCTTGTTTACATCAATACTGTCACTCGCGTCGGCCTCTTACTTATGTTTCCACATTTATAAGAAAATATCAATTCTCGCTTACATTATATTATGATTTAATTAACATGTGTTGGTAGCAATAAGAATAGTAAGGAAAACTTACTTAACGCTTTTTGTGGTCAGACGAATTCAAAAACAGTAATTAATGTTTCGTTGAGTCTTTGTGCTTAGGGCTCGATTGAGCCGTATTTAACATTCTTCCTCATCGTAATGAAGAAAAATTTAGAAAATCGGAAAACGTTTGTATTCGTATAAATTAAAGATTGTTGTTATCGTTTAGTTGAAGGCGATGTAACAACATTAAAGCCTGAGCAGAGGGGTGACTTAACTCTGTCAGCTCCGGGAGGATTTATTGCCAGCCGTCTGTTTGAAGTTTCGCTTTTCTTTTTTTGTATAAACGTTTTAAGCGGCCTACACATGATCATTTAGGTGTATAACATCGATGTGTTTATTTTTGTGTATGTGATGGTATTTTGTGTCACATCGGACCATCAGTCGACCGCAGTCTTCTGTTGTAACCACTCGTCTTGTAGTCATAATTGTGCAGAAATAACAGAAATGACCACCACTAACCAGATGGCTCTGTCGGACAGCGCATAAGCGGAAAGCTAGGTGTGAAGGACTTAACAGACTGAAATGAGCTAACAAACGGTCATTTCTACCTGATGCCATGCTACACTGACACATCCCATTATGCGATTTCATCATTCCGTCAGTTCACACTTTTGGTGTGAGCTCACATCATTTTGTCCCTACACACGATCATTTCGGCGTGTCACACCGATATGACAAACCTAAATGAACGTGTGTAGGCCGCTTTATAAACAAATTGTTCTTCTCAGCAAGTGGACGCTTAACGTGGGAATCCCAGCGACGAGTAAGTCTGTAAAAAACCCTAGATTTTTTTCATGCACAAATTTACGTTTTGTATTACATATAGCAACGGTGAACAGAAACTAGGGAACTGTACGCCAGTCGAATCCCTCCGTCGTAAAACATAATATAACCCGTTATGAGAATTACAAGTCCGGAATGGATTCTAAATAAAGGAGAGTGTGCGCGTGTGCGCATTATATGCCAGGTCGTAGCTTTGTTTACGCATTCGTTACTATTTGCACAGCGTTTTACGAGAATGCACCGCCATAAAATTTTACGCAAGTGCTTCGCCCGGTCGGAATAAATCCAGCACTGCGCCTATTGTACGCCCTAACAGCTGCTCGTGAATTATGTGCACAATGACAAACTTTCGATATGTGTATTTTGTGTATAAAATTTGATACTTAGTTCTATGAAAATATTGTTTCGAGGATCGATGTTGGACTAAATCAGTCTAGCCGATAGTCACAATTTTACTGCCATGCTTATAAAACTTAACATATTCCTATTACACTAATACTCTTGTGTAATAAGACCGTAAATTCCTTGCGGAATAGTGATCATTCAATTTATTGGCTTCCTTAGACCCATTTGTTGCGGTGAATTCCTGCACATTTCCTTTCGTTTAATCTTCTGTAGGTTTATGTGCAGTCTTGGTTCAACTACCGTTTTTTAAATTCCCTGATCCGCACTTACAACTCCCATATTTTTTATATTCCTCATTACTTGGTCCTCTAATCTACTATTTGGCCTCCATTTCCCTTAATTACAAAAAACATGTAGACTAGAAATCTCTCTCTTATGCCAGAATTGTGCCTATGCTGACGAAAAACACTTTACAGGTGTGTAGTGCTGATAACTACTAGCTGTATCATCTTTTGTCTTTTAATGGTTGTAACAACTTTCGCTGAACACTTTCGTCTACAGGGTTTGAGGTCCAATCTTTCATTACCGCAACTGTATAAACAATATGCATCCGACTCCCCCCAGATAATTCTAAAGGAAGGAAGCGTCACCAATTCTATAGTTCCGAGTCTTGTTTCAAACCTAGGTGATCACAGACGGAGCCAACGAAATCACTCGTTGGAAAAAACACGGCTTGGAAAAAACACTCGTCGTACGGTGCTGCTCACGACTCGAACCCAGGACTTCTTCGTTAGTAGGCATGTCCCATATTCATATGTCTTTCTTATATTACGTTTTGGTATAATAAAATGCCAAACGACGACGTATGCAATTTCACTAGGTCGCTGAAGTGTAGTGGTGTCCACAATACGTTCCTTCCCTCGTATGCCGTACAGTTCATGCTGGTGGTTACCTCTCACAAGCAATTCTGTACCAGAAGAAGAAACCTGTTATTATAGAAGTAAGAGAAATGAAATCCGTATTATTAATGTGTATATTATGTCTTTGATTCTTGATTGTGTTGGATTCGAACAGCGTACGGCTGCTACTTATGGTAACACTGCACGTCCAATCTGTTGAGTCATTCCGACTTACTATATTCTCTATCGTGATGTGGAGAACAAGGTTGAATGTAACATTAGGGAAACGTTTTTGAAGTATTTTTTGTTATATTAATTTTGTGACTAAATGATTTGCTACATTTTGCAGATTACAGATAAAAAGCCATAAAATAAAGTGACGTAGATAAGTCACTCTTGCAATCTCTATCCCCATACACGCGCGCGCACGCTTGTGTATAATGCACGAGGTACTTCTTTCATGTTAATCACTTTAGCGTTCTCTCTTGTTCATTAAATTATTACGGTGTACACAAGATATTTTGCTCTCATGGGATCACTAGCACAGAGAGCCTCATTTGTATGATTGATAGTGGTACAAGTAGTAGGTAGCCTACATTCTGGATTGTACTCTTCCCCTTTGTACGGGAAAGTCATTATTAATTTATTCATTTCTTGGAATCACAGCAGGTATTTAAGGCAACAGTAAATTACAGAACTATCTGACCTTCCTGTCAACATTTTATAATTCATCCTGACGAGCGCAAACACAACGGTTTGCAATTTTATTGACTTTTTCTCGCCTTTTCTCTCTTCCTCATTTTTTTTGTTTTTCTTTATTGTAGGGCACGTGGAGATAGATTATCCCACTTAGTCCGTACAAAACATTTTCTGATCAATAATTTCTGACTGAGACAAAGCAGCGACTGTATAACCTGATTAGATAACGCAATGTATGTGACCACACGTGTAACAAAATTATCCATGTCGCCTACAGCCGAGCGGGATTACACCATCCGCATTCTAGCTGACATTTTAGTTTGCGGTTCTCCGTGGTGTTGCTGCTGGCATTCGTCGCTTGTGTTCATATCACGTCGGTCTTTTAGTTTTATCGGTGTCGGCTTCTGCTCTGATTCTTATTTCGTCATTTCTTATTTGCCCAACCTTGCTATTCTACAACTACGTTGCCCGTAATCCATTTCCATTGTCCTAAAATGTTTATGCTGTTTTTTCAGTCATTTCCAATATCTTTGCATCGTATATAGAATGGTTTCCAACTTCAAAGCGTCTGAGGATCACATTTATCGCAGGATCTACCGGCGAGCTGCATCATAAGCGATCAATTTTCAACAAGTAAAAATAAAAATGGCAGTAGGCCTACTTAAACGTAAATAAGTAAAGGAGGTAATTTACGCATTTAACGGTATCTTACTATATATCTTTAACAGAAACGGAACGATCTTTATTGTGTCAGGATAGTAATGAAGACGTAAGAAATATATTAAACGTTTATATGATTTTCCTTCAGATGAAAACAGCTTGGGAGTCATAAATTTCCCCTATGATTTTTTCTCTAATTTGCTTTTACCGCCTAACCGTAGAATCTCCCTGTAAATAGTATTACACTAATGCCTCTGTTGTATTTGCATTTTCTTCTGGTCTTTTCTTGAAGAATCGTGTAATGTAGGCTTCCGTCCACTTGTTCTGTAGTTTCTTTCCACTTGAGTCTCTTTGAAATGTCCAGTATATCATGTCATGCGGTTTCCGGATCTGTACTTCATCTATTCAAGGACTATACTTCCTGGTCTTGATTCTTTATTATTTTCTTAATTGTTTAATTTAAATTTTATTGATTTTAATTAATAATTAATGTTACCTTTATCTTCCTTTAGGTGACGACTAAAACTTCGTATTTCTCTCTAGGTGTTTAACATTTTCAGTAAATTGTGGTCTTTTTTCTACTATAAGTCTTTGTAACAGATTTGCTAGTGTTTCCATTTAAGAGTGTTAAGCGTGTGTTCTCCTTCGTATCCTTTCCTATCCGTTTAGTATTTTCCAGGATTTGGAGTGTCTCGTACCTTTATTGTTCTAAATTTATGCATATTTTTCAGTTTGTTACTCTTTCCTTTTGCTACTCCTGTTACTTCCCTTTTTACTACGTTATATTTTTCGGCATTAATTTCCATAAAATCGTTCTCCCTCTTTGGTCTATCTTTCTTTGGTCTGTATAACCCCAGAATTACTGTCTCTGCTATCTGTTTATTTAAAATTTTTATTTTTCATTTTAATAGGTTACCTAGTGTCGATTTATTTTGTCCAAATACTTTCATCTATACGTACATCCAGTCGGGGTTTTATGTTTATTCCAGGAATAAAAATAAAGCTTGAAAGTAAAGCTTAAAGTCAGATGATTACAAGGTAAAATAAAGCATAATAAACTGCAACATATTTATTATTGTGTCTCAGTCGGAGAGATTTGCTGGCTTCTCAAAATTGATTATTAGTGTAGAATTTTATTAATACTTTAAGTTAAATTTACCTTATAAATCTTATAATTTGGAAACTCATATATAAAATGTGGTTTTTCATGAATCTTTATTAAAGTTGCAACATGGACTTCCTGCTGACACGATGGTTTCTCCGTTTTTGATGTGCTACGCACTTGTAAACTACTACTACTTGAGAGAATATGAATAACTTGAAAACGATGAGGAGAGACGGTAAAGAGGGAAGGGGCGGCGAGGGGACTCAAGCCTGGCGCCTTCTTCTTAACACGTTAACGACAGTATTAATATTGTATATTTCTCTTCATAAAGCCCTTTACGATATTGAGGTAGCTTACGGAGTGTCAACATGTTTGGTGGTTCACCGCATGCTCAGACGGACTTTGTGCGACACAGATCAATGTGGAACTGGAGGAGTGTGCATTACACACGCGCGTCCCATGTTGCCCTGCTAAACGGTTACTCCGTCACATCATTGAACAAACTCTTAGCCGTTGTCATTCTAATTACGTTACCACTGGCTTCCTTAGTGGAAACAAATAGCGCGTATTTGTGACACGACAGCTCTCACCCCTACAAGAGATATTCCCAGACTTTTAAGCCAAGAGTCTTGAATCAAATAGCAAAGGACGATGGCAATTTACTTTTAATATTTCAGTAAAGTTGTGTTGCACTTATGTCCGTCAAATATAAAGTTGTCTGTTGCACACTCTAGTCAATGCTGTAGCGGTTTATCGATTCATTTCCACATTGATTTCAAAAATCCTAATGACTTAGTGTTGTAATTATTATTTTCTTGCGCAGTTCTCGCAACAATATGATCGTATTTATGTTCGAGTTTATAGAAGGGAAAGGTTCGACTCAAAGTTGTGCCGTTAAATTATTTTGTGATTTCCTGTCCTCGTATCTATTTACCTCACTTGTATACGTAAATAAACATAAAGAGTCATCATTAAGGTCTCGCGATTATCCCCAAAAACAAACGTCATTCGTTACTTATGCTATTCATTATCTCATTAATTATCGATAAATTTTATTAAAAATCCGTCTACGGTACGTATTCATCTTAAGGTAAAAAGATAAGCTAACTTCTATTGACAACTAAAATACATAAGATCTTAGCAGATCTTCTTTCCTTTCCCGTGTTGCTACAGTCCGTATTGAGTCTTGACCCTTCCAACAGTCTGAATCTTCCGCAGCCGCTTGCAATTTTACTTCCTAAAATACCCAGAAGAGTGTCAGCGTCTTGCCGAAAGTTGTCCTACCGGCGTGTTCATGGTCGTACCCATCTTCTGGTCTCCAGCATCCGCCCCTTAATTGATTTCTTCGGTATTCAGATGTCACTAATTCGCTCTATATGCCCTGCTCATCTTAGTTATTGTAGCCTGATGAAATCTACAACGCTGAGTTGTAAGTTACTGCGCCATCCGTTATAAACCCTAATTGGGCCAGAAATGTTCATCATTACTAAACGTTAGGTTGGTTTTTGGAACAACCGAAGATTATCACAAACAGATAGGTAATACACACGTTGCGTTTTGGAAATTAAAGGGTTTAATGTCTGATTAAATCAGTGGTAACAAATCTGGTTGTATAGTCGAAATCCTACAGATGCAGGAAAACTTTATTATTTTTTTTTGCCTAATTCTCTTAATGAATTTTTGTTAAATCAAAGGAAATTTACCCATATATTAGTAAAAATCAGTAACACCTTTATTGCAGTTTTCCATTTCTCAACTGTGCGAAACAAGGTTCTCCACATTTTGTACGCTTAAACATAACAAAAGAGAGAGATAGAGAGAGAGAGAGAGAGAGAGAGAGAGAGAGAGAGACCACAGTCTATGAAAGAAGAATGCCCCTACCACTAACCACAGTTCTTCCGAACATTAAGAAGTTTTGTGTTGCGCGTCAATCGCAAGTTCCATATTAACAGTTTTTTAAACATATTGACAGATATTTTTTAACCATATTAACAGATATTTTTAATAATAAAAATAAAAGTAAAATTTAAAACGAACATTTCCAACATTTTTTCATACGCAAATTTTTACATAATCATTTAAGAAATAATAAACAATTGCTTAAAACCGTATTTTATTTTTTACTATCCACTGAACTGTACACTCAGTATTTAGATTACAAAGCATGTAAGTATATTTTACCGTCTTAACTGAACATTATAAATGCATACAAAAATCGTCCCTATTATAACTACTTATAGGTATATAATTACTGGAGTGCCGTCAAATTTGCGTCTATTTTAGGGTGCCTGGAACTCAAAACTTGAAAACTACTGGATTACATACACCACACCATGGCCACGTACTATCGAAATTAAGGTCATACGTTCCGATCGAAGTTATCTCGTCAGTAGGTTGCAGGTCTATTTTTTAAAACGAGTGAATTAGAAAGAAATATTCATAGCAATGTAAATATTATGTCTACGTAATGCTATTTTTATTGTGTACATTACTGTCATTCGTCTTTGTCTAAAACGTTTTCGTTGCCAAGAGTCCCACTGGAACAGATCATAAAGGATGCAGTCTTTTTGGGAAACGGGTAATACTTAAGCAGCATGTACATACTTACATGTGTACATGTGTTGCGCCTCACGTCAACCCAATGCAAAAGAAGTGATAAAAATTGTAAACGTGAAATAGTGAACGAATTGGAGTACTCCGAAACTAATTTTCGACACACGTAGGCAGAAAAAGTGTTGCCTATCAGTTGATATTTGCCTATTCCCTTATGTCTTATGCCTGCTATGTACAGTTTTTGTAAGAAATAATTTGCTCACATTGCACGTGGCCCGACCACGACTGTATTAACCTAAGTTTAGGGATGATTATTTAGGCTTTACTAAAATCATATCTAAATGTATCCTTGTAAACTACTATTCAAGCGTTTTTTAAATAGATTTACTTTTAATATTTCCCAATATTTTTTCTACTTCATCTCTGTCGTAGTTTTTCATAACCCAACACGTTATTATAATTGTGTTGTAGCAAAGACGTGTAGTGACAATTTTCACATTTACACTGCGGTTTACTGCGTCTTAAATCGATAAATGTCGTAGTAAAATTTCAAAGAAAATAATATTGTCAGTTGTATAAACCAATCAAAGCACGTTAGAAACAAATAACAATTGACACACAAGTATCCATTTTATAACTTATTTCCAATAATTGATATTCAGAAAAAAGAAAAAAATGTTTATTATAATAAATCCACTAATGGACAGAGTGATAGCAATTCACGTAAGCTTCTAGCTTGCCGTCTCCGACTTCAAATTTTATTTTTTGCGCAGTTTCTATTGTTTCTAATACGAGATAGATTCAAAAACTCCCCTTGATTAGTTTATTCCACAAAAACTGTTTTCGTTAAAATATTTTACATTGTATTTCCCTAAAAGTAATTTTCTTCGCCACCTAGGCACTTCTGCCAACGTTCATAAAGCTTTTGGAAACACTCCTGGAACCCATTCTTAAAAAACCTCCTTCAGCCGCTTCTTCGCTTCTGTGATAACGTCACAGCGTCCTTGTAACTTTTCCCTTTAAGAGCGATCAAGGGAGGAAACACGTAAAAATCGGCTGGGGCCGAAATAATACACCATCGAAAGAATATGGTGGATTCTCAAGAATTGTCACGTTGTGGAGTGCTAGATACTTCTTGACCAGGAGTGATCGATGTGCTGGCATATTGTTATAGAAAAGAACCCAGTATTTTTCTATATTTTTCAGTATGTTTCGTTCTAATCGTGTCTCGTAGATGACGAAGGATACCAACTTACCTTTCCTTGTTCACTGTGTGAGCTTGTGGAACGAATTCATAGTGGACAGTCCCCTGCGAATAAAATAAAATCCAACATAAATTTTCCTTTATTCTTGACCAAACGAACTTTTGTGTCCGAAATGATTTTGATTTTTGTTCCGTTGTCTGGGGTTTTGTCTGTGGATTGTACAAAAACCGCCACGACTCCTCTTCTGTCATTATACTGTTCAGAAGATTTTTATCTGCCGTAGTGATAAAGTCTCCTGCCAGTGTCATTCGTGTCTCTGATCTGCGGACATTTTGGAACAAAATTGTTGGCAAAATCGATGCATTTTCCGATCATTATGGAGAATACTGTGACAATTTCTAACTGATATCCAGTTTCTGTTACTCAACAGATTTCTTTTTCAGTTCGAACAGAATCCATTGAAGACGCTCAACGTTTGTCGCAGTAGACGGGCGCTCACTAACGCTAACACGACCCTCAAGGAAACGCTTGTGCCACTCATACATTTGTGTTTTTTAATTGCGACTCATCATATGCTTTTTCAACTAACATCACTGTCGCTGATGGCGATTTTTTAATCAAAACGCAAACTCTGATATTTGTGGTTTGTTTCGTTTCTGGTGGTAAACGCTGTTTAATTAGCCCTCCAGACATTTTTAACTGCGTCAGCGTCGCAGCCACGTTAAATAAACACACATCTGTGATATTGCTGGATAGGAAGAAAGAGCACGATGTTCGGCCATATTGTGACGTCACGAGCACTGCCAACTTATGAAACAATAACTATTATTTTAAACATAAATGATGCCGATTCAGACAACTTTTGAAGTTACCTCGTGTAGGCCTACTTTTAATATTACTTAGTGTAAGGGTTCCAGTTTATTACAAATCAAGTAAAATTGTTACTAGAAGTTACAAGCTTCAAGTAAAAAATGTATACAATATTACGTGAGATTCCATTGACAGATGTCATTCTGCTTTGTATTTGGACGTTTGTTAAAATAAAAATATTTTTATTCTTTCTTAATTTCAGTTATTTGAAAAAAACTCGTACTGAAATACAAGCTTGTAAACAAAGTTACAATCTTAAAGTTCCAAACTTCAACTCACACTAATTGGCACGCGTGTTATGGGTTGGCCACCACTGCTCTGAAGTCTTTTGGCCTCTCCGCAATGCGAGGTTGGAGATAGACGGAGTAAGTCGCATAAATTGGGCAATGCCAGCGTAACTCTCTCATAGTCTATTATTAGGTTACACCAACTTGCCCAGTTCCTGCCCGCTAGCCAAAACACCTCAATTTTATGAATCGTCTACACCTACAGCAGAATACGTCATAAATAGCCTTTCTGATAATTAGTAACGCGGGATCGTCACTGTTGCAACTTGCACATACTGTCTGGTATGTTTCCTTTGTGCTTTATAATTTGTCGATTTTCCTTAAAAGGTTCATATATTACTATACTCTTTGCAGTCCACGTTGTTTCTGCTTACTCCCTTATTATTTTATTTTAATGTACGTAATTTTATTGGTTACTTATGTTTTCTGCACCCACGGCTTGTATTGTTCCGATTCAATTTACGGTCGTTATAAATCGACTAATACATACATGTCATTCCATTTTAGCACGACAACCCAAGATGTCTTTTGCATTCTACTACAGTTTTCTTCCATTTTGCTCTCTTCAGTGACGATTCCTTCCAATTCTTCACCCCCATCATACTCAAGTCATCCTGCACATTATCGACCTACCGTTTCCTTGCCCTTCCTCTCCCTCTCTTTTCAAATGGCTTCCGATTTAAGATTTACCTCATCAAGCGTGATTGGTCCATTCTCTCATTCTGATTTAACCATTCTAATTTTTCCCTCTAATGAATCATATGACGTCTCATATCCTCTAACAACCATACACCTCTTGTACTTCCCTGTATATTTTATACTGATGTATTTATCAACAGCCTTTGTTGCTCGCGGCTAATGCCAAGAAAGAGATTTTCAAGGGTCTTCAAAAAAAGGAATTATCTCACTTTTGCTTACTTCTGTGTTTCACTTATAGAACACTACTATCGTCTATCACGACTATATAGGCTTATTCTGGCTTGATGCCCGTGCTTCGCTACCGTATTAAAATACTGTACTTTTAATTGTGACTCCAACAAAATTCTGACTATTTTCCATAAACTAATTAAATTAAGCAAACAATATTACTAAATTGTTAGGCAGCCCTCGAGGAAAGTATTCAGTACAATATAGAGTATAGACTAATATAAATGCTTCTGTTTAATTTCCCCTTAAATGTAAATCTTTTTTTGTATTTCTTTTTGATACTTGGTATATTCAGATCAAAAATTCCTTTAACACAAACAACGCGTTCACGTTCAGGTTTAATTTCTCTTTCATTTGTTATTTTCCACGTTCCATTTGGACGGTTCATTATTCGAACGAATTTCATGTATATGGACGTTTCAATATTTTGTGAGTCCAACACGAAGGGTACCCCTAGGGTGACGCGTTTTTCTTATCTTTTTAGACCTCAAGCGAGGACCTTACGAACAACATTCCCGTAAAATTTAAATTTCACAGTACAGGCAATACCGTGATCATCGGTTTGTCACCCAGTGGTGAATTCGGTGCCTTGTATCTTTGTCACTTTGTGCTGCACATTTTCGCATATTTCTTTCTCATTCTTTTTGAGAGCACGACCCGGTAAATTCCCTTCTTCTTTTACAAGAGGAGGGTTCCGCTCCAACAAATATTCTCATAAAGTACGGTTTGTTTATGTTCATACATTAAACGACAATAAGTATATAAGAACGAAGTATATATATATATATATATATATATATATATATATATTATAAAGACCTTTTGTCTATCTATCTATTTTCTGTATATAATGATAGAACAAATCTTACTTACCCGTGACTTTTTACTTTACCTGGGCGCCAGAACAAATCCCAGATACAAATGACACGGATTCAGCTTAGCTCAGAGCACAGAGACACGCTATCTCAGGATTCGTTCAGTGAGTGGAATATTTAAGGGGAATCGTTACAAATAACTCTTAAATAATGTTGAAATTTGTTTAATTAATGACTTTGTTATTGAATTAATTTCTTTAAAAGTTAATTTAATGACTTATTGCTAACATAAATCTTATTGGTTAATGAGTGTGCTTGAAAAGTGAAGATTAAAACGTCCAAACGACCAATTGCTCTTATCTGGTTGATTTAGGGATTTATATATCACCCAAACCAGTGCTAAAGAACGGGTCTGCAATAATTTGCACGTTCAATACTACACCTCACTCTCCATTCAACACTCCTATATTACTTTATATCTAATCTTAATAATTAAATACAAAATTTGAATTTATATAGTGTCTTTTAAAAATGTTTATTGATTTATTTATTTATTTTGTTATTTTATGTTCATTGATCAATGAATATATTTCTTATCTGAGTGATGCGTCGACCGTAGATAGTAATCAGTAGAGATACTTCTTTTGATGGTCCGGCTCAGAAGAAATGATGTTGACCAATAACGTTGACTGATGATCCTGGACAATTACAGATGCTGTAGCTACTCTGGTGCACAGGTCACTTCACTGTTAATTAATTATTTATTAATTAATTAATTAGTTATTACGCAGCGAGATTATTTATTGAACTTTCTAGTTCCTCTACTACTGCGGACCACTTCGCGAACTGTTTATTTAAATACATACTTTGCGTTGTTTGTGCAATTGAGATCGTATTTAACACACGTCTTGCTTATTTAATACCCGAACGAAGAGTGATCAATTCCCTCATTCTGAGTTAGCGTCTACTCTTAATACAGGGTTGTGATTGGTTGTTCCAAATAAATCATGTGTTTTCCATTTGAAATAATATCGAACAGGTCGGTCAAACTCTCCTTAACAAGTTTGAGATGGTAGAGAATTTCTGACTAATTTCATACTTCCGCTGTTTGCAAATCGTTTGATTACAGGCATTTGCAAACGTGTTTTCAAAGATCTGACCACAGAATATTATTGCTTTGGTCTATCTGTGTATGTGTGTGAAAACACCTAATTCGTACCTAGCCTAATTCTCTAGTTATATCTCTTGGCGTTCTTCTTCTGTATAACTTCTTTAAATATTAATTATATTAGTTGATATTTTGGCAACTTATAGAGCTTTAATTGCTGAACACTATGCAGGTTTCAGAATTGCCGTATATTTATTAGTTTTGAAGATATTGCAGTTTTAATAAATAAAATTAATTGAATAAAATTTCATGTCTGTGCACGCGTCAGTAGTAGCAGTGGCGAGGTTAGTCAGAGATGGCTGTGATTATTCCCTCTCTCTCTCTTGCTTACGCCGCTAGACTAGCACAGTTTGACACTTTCATATAACGATCTGATAGGTCGACTATATGAGTCGTTATATAATATATATATATATATATATATAATCTATACATACACACACACACACATATACAATTTCGTAAGTACTGTGGTCATAAATAGTATTAGTAGGCCTACATTTAATACGAAAAACCTTTTAAAAATTAAAACGACAAATTCCAGGGGCGGGCCAGTACAATTGATGCCGTGACCCGGAGACCGTTCTAACGTGCGGTCAGGAGAAACGAAAAACTAAAAATCGATACCTGTCACACAAGTTAGTAGTCAAATTTTTAAGAAGGAAAATATTTTGCTTACTGAACCTTTCCTTGTTCTTGTTTCTTTGAACTACAATCCTAGTGTGGGTTTATTATGACTATGTGGGTTTTGAACACCTCAGATAATGCACACCATCTTCTATTATTAGCCAATTTGAATGCCCATATTAACCAAACCCCCACCACATCTCCAGCATTTTTTTCCTTTGTTTTCCTCTACTCCTAGATTCTTCATTTTGTTATCTTCCTTGTATGTCTATTCTGTTGCATTCCGTGTCCTAGCCATCCTACTCTCTGAGACTTTACAAACTTCACAATTTCTGCATTTAGTGCAGTGTTTGTTCGAATTCTTCAAGTGCCATCTTGTTCACGGACTGATCCAAATATTTTCCGTTGATCTTATTCTTGCAACCTTTCAGGTCTTCTTGGTCCTTTTTTTCATGAGAGTTCGGGTTACCATTACCGTACGTTACTACAGAGCTTGTGAGGGAACTAGAGATTCCAAATTTGAGTTGCGGCTTAATATTTTCTGGCAAAATAGTGATTTTCTAGCATAGTAGTATTGATTCTCTCTACCTACTCCGCATTTCCTCGCCAATAATGTAATTACTGTTAAGTTGACTAATATTGCGTGGCTATTACCTTTAAACATTCGTTTAATTACTGCAATATCCAAACACCTTTAGCGATGTTTTCCCGTTACGAACGGTATTTACAGTCTGCAATTTAAAACAATATTTCATCGTCAAATAAACAGCTAACGCAACCGTGGTATAATTATTTGAAACATTAGAACACGGTTCGCTACAAGGCTGATCGATTGTTATTCATCTTATACGTACTGTTGAACTCCGAATAACGAACTACATAGTAATAAAATTATCCACCTAAAGAATGTTCCTGTGCACCGTGAAATTTTAATAAAAAGGCAAGTATTGATACCTCCATGCAACGAAATTCTGACTTCTCAATAATATAATTGATATTAAATTCTGGAGTCGAGTTTTTTAAAACCAATAACGATAAGAATAACGTTAAACAAAATTAGGCTAACGTTTAAAGTGAAATTAGTTAAGGTTAATTTAACCTTGGGTTAAGTGGTGAATTTAACATCAAACGTTAAGTTTCAGAACAAAAGATTTATCAAATTAACCCTTTTCCATTCCTGCTCCCCTATGCAGTAGACTGGAGACTGGAGACTCAGTATACCTGCTCAAAAAGTGTGTAGCCAGGTTCTGTCTAATATGTATGTCAATAAAATGTGAAAGCTTTATTGTCTCACTTTCATTCAAAGTTTAGCGTGTTCTGGAAAGTTTCTATGCTCGATAACAGTATTAAAGCTTTTGTGTTAAACAAGTCAATTTATGTGTAAACTTCAACACTGTACTATATTAATTTTACCTAATCAACCTTGGACACTACGACGTCTAATTAGTGTTCAAGGCTCTTCTCCATAAGGCGTAGGATGAGTCATTTAGCCTATATGAGATGAAATAATTTAGTCCTTATGTACGTAAATAATAAATAAGCTTACTCTTTTGTGTAGGTTTTTCTTTGAGTTAAATAAAATAAATATATATATATATATATATATAAGTAAATATTAAAAATTGATAGAAACAAGTAGGTATAAATGATAATTTTGGCAATATAATTTATAGATATAAGCATAGAAATAAATGTAAAATATATATAAATATAGTACAAAAAATATAGTATACATAAGTTATATTTATATAAATGTATAACTATATTACTCCAGATTTACGCAGTAAATTAGAAAGGACATTTTGCCTCCTAGCAACGAGTTTTTAAGGCGGATACTGAGTTTCGTTATTCATAAGTTCCATGGTTTTTGTACCTCGTTTGCGAGAACTATTATTGAACAACTGAATTGTTCAGTTGTTATTAAACCGATTAATCAAGCTAAATATATAAAATGCTGGGTAGCGAAAACTATTGCATAGGCTATATTTCAAAATTGGAGTCCGCATCCACACACGAACCGATATAAATATATAGGCTTATATGTTTGTGTATATGTTTTACACTTATTTGCATTGTATTTATGTTTGTACTATAAAAGTAGGCCTATATTAGTAATAGTTCAATACAATATAAATCAATTGATTTGACTGATTACTTCTGTGATTCTAATGAGAAAATCGTACAGTTCTGAAACATTTAGTCTTTACACATGGCCCACTGTAAATTCGTATTCCCATACCAAACCCGAGAGATTCCTGTGGTTGGTGTGTCTTCAGAATCTGCCATCATGTCTTAAGACGTCAACGTTCTTCTCGACCGGCGCGGCGTTTGTGACGTGTCCATTAGCTTCAGCACCTTTTTTTTATATAATCTGCTGATGAAATTTCCTCTCCTTTATAAGTGCCTGTTCACTTCCCATGCCTAGCAGGCATTTATACACAGCGAGAAATGCTATTTCCAGTTAAATGCCCCATCTTGCTGCCCTAAGTAACGAGACCATATGCTCACGAGTTCCTTACAAATATGGCAACGACATTGCCTCCCAGATATTAGCCTATATAACCGGACTTATAGTTACATTTACAATCAAACTCAAGGCTACCAGAAACTTTTCAGAAATATATACGTATAAATATGTATACGTATATGAGTTATACTGAGAAATATAACTGATGGGAATTTTTCAAGGTCACAAGTTCATAAATACCTTGTGACGTCGTCACTCACAACCATGTTTTGACACAATCTCTTATCCACGCCAAACCATATACGTAATATATCTTAAAAAGGAAAGCAAACGTGGCAAGGTGCTACAAAATTTACATTAATTATTATAATATCAGTGGAAGTTATACAAATAATTTTAGTAATTCAAGAAACAGACTGTACAATGTCTGTTCAGCAACAGAAATCTTAAAGGCAATCAAGAAAATAAATAATTAACATACTTAACCTCATTAAATAATAAACATATAATTTACATATAAGAAGCTGATTATAATCAGTTTAAGAATGATGCGAATCGTGAACTTACAAAATTGAATCCCCTAAACATAATCATTTGGGAAAGGATTTACTTGTTTTATGTTTATCTGTCAGCGGATTCAATCAGTGTTTATACAATTGCAATCTAGTCTAAGACTAATGTCTAATTCTGATATAACCCAAACTTCTACTTAAGATACGTCTAAAAGTTTCTCAGTACTGTTTCTTAATTCCATTTATAAATATTAAATTCACCTTAATCTTGCAGACTGCACAGCACTGTTGTTCTGCTTTTTAATATTCGACATTGATCAGTACTTGACATTGACTCGAAATCAGTTTTCTTCTTTAGAGCTTGTCCGCGATGTCTAGGAGTTGGATGCCTTCGAGTTTTCATTGGTATAAACCGCGTTTCCAGCCCCTACGATTGTTTCCGATGTAGCAACGTGCACCAGCTAACTACGCTTTTATATGCTATTGTTCTATCCTGTGCCGCTCTCTTCAGTTGTTCATAATTTCTTCCCATCATCAGTCTTCCAACAAACGTCTTCTTCTTTGTCGCTCCCCTCTTAACTTCTATCTTTCCCTAAATTATTAACTTCTTTAGACAATTCCTCCTCAAAATGTGACCAATACAGATTATGTTTTCTTTCTTCTGTAACTAATAATACTTCTCTCTTCATTTATTCTCCTGAGCACTTCTTCATTTGTTACCTTTTCTTCCCAGCTAATCTTTCCATATTTTTCCACAACCACATACCAAAACTTTCCAAATACTTCTGTTCTTTGTTTCTACTCGTCCACGCATATATTACAATGTCTTCACTCTGCAACTCTCTTCTGTAACATCACATCAATTCCTCTAGTAACCAACAGGTTCCTACTGTACTAAACGCTATCTTTCCAACTGCAATTCTACTTCTAATATCCTCTGTATAAATTCCATTCCAAGTGATTATACTCTCAAGGTATTTGAACGAATATACTTGTTCCAACTATTGACCTTCTATTGTCATATTAATTACACATTATCACACGACACCTAAGTAAAAACTAATGTACTAATCATATCCGCAATTAGAAAAACGGATTGTCACACAAGTATTAAACATTAAACCAAAACTACGAGTTAACAACAGAAACAGGAAAATGAAAAATAAAGGGAATTATCAAAGCAAAATTATTAAAATTTTCCTTATCCTTGTCCAGTCCAGTGAACGCTTACAAACACCAAATCTCACAATGGTTTGTTGCTTAGCCGATTCTGCTTGTAGTAAATGTTTTAATGCTTTTAACAAGTTGATCATTTTCAATTGTAACTTTATTTCTCGTTACCTACCTGTTTTGGGTTGATGTTTAGTATTTGCTGGTGGCCATCCGCTTCTGCAGTTGCAAACTCATTTGTAACTTAGATTTTACTTAAACGTAGAGTTTGATTCTTGGATTAGACAAATGTCAGGCAAAACTTAAAATCGTGTGTTTGTTTCTATTTATTTTGTTGTAATAACTAATAATACTTCCGTTTAATTTTTCACTCGACGACTGTTCCTGTGCTTGTAATAACTATGAGTATTTTTAGTTTCATTAAAGGTTAGTTACACTTTTTATAATGGCTGAAGGTGATCACAGATTTATAGATTTGGCGCTTAAAACGATCGTTAATGCCTGACTCAGTGACTCGTATCGTGGACTACGATGAAGTAAAAATGAAAATTAGGTTTAAATATCGTGTCTCCGTAATTGTGTACATTAAAAACTCTAAGGTATTGCAGGCGTAGATATAGGGAAACTTCTTCGTATAATCCCTATAGTTTTTAACATCTGATTCCCAGGTTTTCTTTGTGACGTGGGCTTTTCATCTATGTTTATTGTCGAATCACATGCTACGCAACACATCTGTATTCGCTAACGGTGTTATTCGGTTATCCGAAAACATGTGCAACAAAACAATAAATTTGTAAATAAAAGAACTTTTGTAAACCAAGAATGAAAATGAAATGTATAAAGTCTAAATAGAAAAATTTACTTGATGAAATTGTATTAATACAATGCAATAATCTGTGTGGATAAGCAACACGAAATCGGAACATCATATGATATCACAAATATGTACACCAACATCCCAGTAGATGAAACAATAGACATAATAATAAACAAATTTAAAAAACAAAATGAAGACACACAATATATAACTGAAATAAAAATATCCTCCAGCTAATACTAAAACAAAATTACTTTGAATTCAACAGCAAAATTTATCAACAACAAGAAGGTCTGGCAATGGGTTCTCCATTATCTAGTATAATAGCAGAAATATTCTTACAACACATAATCACCAATATACAAAAAATTATAAATTCATTTGATCCAAATGGTATATGGATAAGATGTGTAGATGATGGGGTATATGTATCTAATAACAAAAACACAAACGCAAATAACATATTAAAACAAATCAATAACATACATCAAAAAATACAATTCACAAAATAAAAAGAAAAACAACAAAATCAACTATTTAGACATAACCATCACAAGATACAATAACCACCTACAATATGCAATATACAGAAAACCAACTTCCACTAACATCATTATACCTAACCATTCTGACCACCCATCACAACACAAAATGGCACCATTCTATTCACTATTTAACAGAATGTACAAAATACTCCTAAACAAACAAGAAACAGACAAAGAAAGAAATATAATTTACCAAATTGCTTATGAAAATGGATATAATAAAAATACTGTAAACAAAATAGAAAATAAAATCAAATATAAAATAAAAACTGAACAATTAAGAGTTAATCAAAATGAACAAAACAAAAATAATAACAACAATAAAAAATGGGCCACATTTACATACATAAATAACAAGATGACAAAAGTAACAAAACTATTAAAAAACACAGACATTAAAATAGCATACAAAACTAATAAAAATAATTTACAAAATCTAAATACCTCACACAACAAAGATAATACAACAACCAATGGTATATACAAAATTGAATGCCAAGATTGCAATAAATGTTACATAGGACAAACAAAAAACAACTAAAAAACGTTATTTTGAACATCTAAACGGTACAAAACCATAAATATATCTAATCTGGTCACACATGCAGTAAACACAGGACATGAATTCCCAGACATAACCAACGTGATACTAATAAAACACATACCACACAAAAGCACCATAATGAACATATGGGAAAATTTACAAATATACAAACACGAAACACATAACAAACTAATACCTGAGCAAGTACAAATCAATACAAAACATGACACAATTTTCAAAGCACTCAACATCGAAAATACACAAAAAGCTAATATATACACCACAATCACACACAATAATACCAGTTTAAAATACGAAAAACCAACAGGAAACCATAACAACAACCAACCAAAACACAAATACTCAACAAGATATAAAATCAGGAAGGCTGAAGATGGGAACAATACAATTCACGAAACATGTACCAAATAAGGGAAAACAACATATTGAGGTAAAGAGTTTATAAATATTAAATAAATTATATATATATATATTTTATAACAGCAAAATCAGAAATTTTGAAATTTTCTTATTTTGAGTAGAGATGTATCTTTAAGCGCCGTAACAGGGAATTGTTGTGTGAAACGCAGAGGTGACTGACAGGCAATAAAATCATATATCAGCCCCAACACGCTCACGGCAAATAGGCTGAGTTCATCGCTCTCCATACTAAGAAACGTTAAACTTTGACAACTACCTCAAATCCGTAGAAAAAAGGGCACAGAAGTAAACGAACTCATTTGAAGAGCAGCTGTAGGTATTAACAATAGACCAGAATACATATACACGCCAGCTGCATATAGCGAAACAAAAAAAAGTATATGTTATTGAAAGACTCAAACGGTCAGCGACAGGACTTCGACCTTACTGAGAAGAGAGGAAGCTCGGAGTAATGTCCTAACACAAGCAAGAAGTGTTGAAAGGAAGTTTGGTAAGGCCTGTAAGTAACAATAGTTGATGCCATTAGAACAACCAAATGCACGAAAACAATACTTGACGAGAAAGTTAAGGATTGTTTTGTTTACTCCAAAAAAGTGACAGGCAAGAATTATTGCTACAGTATCTAGCAGCGACAACGACCTCAGTGTAGTGACCTAGGGAAGGAATCTGGTGGGAATCCAAAGGCCTATCAGAGAAGTTCTTTCGGAAAAATAGGTGGTCTCTAAATCTGAAGAGTCGTAAAGTAGAACCAATTGGAAAACAGCGTTAGAAAAATCGGAAGTAAGTGGGAGAAATATGGAATTCGATATAGGGACGCGAGAAAGGCGCGCTCGGGGAGTTTAACTAAAAATTTTGACGGAAACGGGAGTGTAAGTCCGCGACCGAGATTCCCATAGTTATTGGACTTAGAGAAATTCGGTACGATGGTTAGAAAAGTAAGCTCGTACTAGAACAGATTTCGGTAAGGAGAAAAACTGTAATTTTACTAGTGATGTACAAGTGAATTAATACAACACAAATGATAATTAAATAACGCTGTGATTTAGTTGTGCAAATACGCAACAATAACTTCATCATCGAGTAACATTTCGAAACGAACTAAACCCGTAACAACAGTGATTCAAACCATAACGCAGTTAATAAATAATAATTAACAATGGCTGTAGAAGCGAATAACTATAATAACAATTAACGCGAACTAATTTGAGAGAGTGAAGTTTGGTGTTGTGCAGTGTCTTGTGACTCAAAGGAGACCACGTTACAATCTGCTAATCCAGAGGGAAATATCGCAGACACGCCAGACGATCAACATGACAACCACACAATATGAACTGCTACCAGATTTGGATACATACCACAAGTAAAATTTTCATGCCATAATTAGTATTAGGTCCACTGTCTGTTCACTTAAAGAACTCATAAGATTTAATTAAAGGATTAAGATAAAATTTTATTTAGAACAAAATTAAATCATATTAGGAAATTATGGAAATTAAGTTCATCTATAAGCACCGATTTTAAATGAATCCAGATCAATAATTAACAATGTCGTAATATATAATAATTTAAGAAAATTATTATTAAAAGTTTTGTCTTTGAATAAGAATTACAATATTTAAATTATTAGAGCTATGAATATGAGTAATGAAATAAAATTTATGAAAATGAATATGTTTATATTTTGATTAGAATTTATATAGTTCATATATAAATGATAAAGTATGACAATCAATCATAGCTAATTGTAATAAATTGAAGAACAATTTATAAGAAAATTTGAGCATTTATTTATATTTTACCCTGAGATAAAGAGCATATAAAATATTTTATTATTAAATTGGCGCTCCGGAACTGAGGGGCATATTTTATTATTACATTGACGCACACAACGTCGGGCAAAATTTAGTATTACATTGGCGCCCAACGTGGGGCTTAATTAAAGAAATTAGGCTAGGGCAGTGACAGACAGTGGTTAGAGATAGACTAAGTTAAATAAGTAAATGTTAGTACTGTAGAATAAGAACGTTATTATTGTTATTTGTCGATAAGTATCTGAATGATAACCCGACGGAAGGCAAAAATGGCGACAGGGAAAGAAAATTCCGAGGTATTCGAAATTAACAATCAGATGGGGATGGAGCAATCTGAGGACAGAAATGTGGTGAATGAAGAGAGCTCTGCAACGAGTGAAGAGAATGGCGCCCGGGGACCGCAATCACAGTCGCAGTCATCTGAAGCAAATTTTCAAATGTTAATGGCATTGATGAAACAACAATTTGAAGAATCAAAAATGCAACATGAAGAGACAATAAGGAAGATTGAAGAAACGAAAAAACAGAATGAAGAAATAGGTAAACAACTCGCCGAGAAATTAGACGAAAAAATAGAGTTAATGAGAGGAGATTTACAAGGACAAATCCACCAGGTGGGTACTGAACTACAAAGACAGTCAGAAAAGTTAGAAGAAGTACAGAAGAAGAACGAAAGCGGAATTAAGGAGTTAAGCAGAGAAATAAAGAAACAGGCGAAAGAAAACAAAGAAACTCGCGAGAGTGACCGGAAGGAATGGCAAGAAGCCATAATCAACAACCAACATCAAAATAAACTGCAGATCGACGGAATTGAACAGCAAGTAAGGAGCATAAAAGAAGCTAACCGAAGTACGGAAGAGAAGATAAACGAAGTCTCTACAGAAAAGGGGCGAAAACTCGATGAGATCGCCAACAACCTAACAACGGTTCGCGAGAATCAGCAACGAGTACAACGTAGGCTGGAGGAAATCGAGCAAAGACCAGCTGTAGCCATGAATACAGCAATAATAAATAAGGAAGCCACTTTCGACGGGGAGGATAATTTCCCAATGGAGTTCTTGAAGGAGTTACGGGAAATTCAGGAAACGTATTATGGTGAGGAGAATACCCGGTGGATCGGACGTCACTTGACCGGAGAAGCGGCTCTGTGGTGGAGAATCGTGAGGGAGCAGGTAAGGACGTTTAAGGAGTTCGAAGAAGCCTTCATGAGCAAATATTGGAGTGCGACTCAACAAGAGAAGGTTCGCGACCAACTTGAATATGGGCGCTATAAACCAAATGGATCGCTTAACATGATTCAATACATGGAGCGATGCGTCTTAAGAAGCAGACAGTTAATCCCGATCATGTCTGATAAACATATGATCACGAAATTAGCTAGGCATTATAACAGAGAATTGCAAATTGCTGTGGTTACGAGAGGAGTAACGACTATAAATGGTTTTGAAGCACTCCTTCGTGAATATATGAATATAAATACAAGAGGAAGCAATAATGAACAGAAGGTAAGTGACCGGCCAGCCATAAATTACAAAAGGGACTCGCCGTCTAACCAGCCGAACAATGAAAGCAGTAAACCACGTGTTGGCTGGAGGGAAAATTACCAACAAAAAGAAGCGACAACTAGGACCAGCGGGGGAGGAGGTAAACAAACCACTATAAACAGTGTCACAATTGAACGACAAACGGCTGTAAAACCGGATGAACGACCTTCAAGTTCGAGACAATGACTCCAAACTTTAAATGAAATAAACCTAAGGTATAAACAGAAAAACAAAACGAATACAGACAAGATAAATATTACTACAATCTTCCCAATCATCAAGGAAGACTTGATGGAAGAGGCGGAGCAAAATATTGATGTCAAGATAATAAAAAGTCCTGAACTAGCGATTAAAATAAATCAAGTTCCGGTAATTTCTCTTATTGACACAGGTAGCGCCGTGAACGCTATATCCGAAGAATGGTATGAAAACAATAAAAAACAGATTGGACACCATGAAACCCTCAGCGTCAATAACACCACGATAGTTAGCGCCGTGGGAAATAGGTCAAAAAGTATTAGAAAACAAGTATTTTTAGAAGTAGTATTAAGCAGTAATTTAAGTGTCGATTGTGTGTTTTTAATAGTACCAGGTTTAGTGAGAAATTGTATTCTTGGTATGAACTTCCTGCAGCAATCAAAGGGGGTAATTAACATACCAGAAAGGTGGATACAGGTACGACCGGAAGTAGTAACAAATGCGGAAGAACATCCTTATGAAGTACCGTTACTAACCATAGAAGAAAATGTATGTGACATTGAAACGGAAATCTACAAAAAACTTGAAGAATTAGAAGGAATGGATCAAACAAGGTTAAATCAATTGGGTCAGTTGCTGGATAAAAACAAGGAGATCTTTACAGATAGGCCAGGGATCATAACGGGATACCAGCATAGTTTCCGGGTTACCGACAGCACACCTTACCTGCAAAAAGGGTGGGCCGTCCCCATCAAGTATCAGAGGGCAGTTCAGGATGAAATTCAAAGGATGCTGGAATTTGGGATAATAGAACGAGCCCACAGTCCTTACATACAACCTCTGGTAACTGTAATTAAAAGGGACGGGAGGGTGCGACTATGCCTAGATGCCCGGAAGGTGAATAGTATCACTATCCCGGATTATGAGGGACCTCCGCCGATCAACGAGATCCTCGCAAGGTGCAGCAACATCAAAGTCATGTCCACAATAGACTTAACAAACAGTTTCTGGCAAATTCCACTCAAGGAGGAATGTCGAGATCACACTGGTTTCTTATACGAAGGTAAGAGCTACAGATTTAAAGTAACGCCGTTTGGATTGAGCACCAGCCTAGCAGGCTTGGCCAGGGGACTCGACCATGTGATGACCGAGGAAGTTAAGCAACATACGATTATATACGTAGATGACATCTTGTGTTTCTCGCAAAGTGAGGAAGAACATATGGAACACTTAAATAGCTTGTTGGACAACTTGAAGAAAGCTAATATCACAGTCAATCTAAAGAAATCCCAGTTTTTCAGGAAGGAAATACCATATTTGGGTTACTGTCTAACTACGAAAGGAATCAAACCGACACCGGATAAAGTTTCAGCAATTTTAAATTTCCCATCTCCACGAAACCCAAAGCAATTAAAAGGTTTCTTGGGTTTAACAAACTTTTATAATAAGTTCACCAGTAGGTATGCGGAGTGCACACAACCTTTATTGCATCTACTAAAGAAAGGCATTAAATTTAAATGGGATAAAACGATGGAGGAGCAATTCCAACTTGTAAAAGAATTATTTATAGAATCTGTGGTATTAAAATTTCCTATACAGGGACGCCGTTTCTATCTGCAGTGTGACGCAAGCAACTATGCTTACGGAGGTCAACTAGGAGGTCAACTATACCAGATCGACAAGGAAGGGGAGATCGCCGTAATAGCGTACACTAGCCGAACATTCAAAAATGCGGAGAAAAACTATTTTACTACTGAAAAGGAGCTGTTAGCAATCGTCCAATGTTTAAAGAAATTCAGGATATATATAATAGGCCAACCTCTTACTATATTAACCGATAACAAAGCGTTAACGTTTATCCAAAAATGCCATTTAAATAATACCAGGATCGCAAGATGGATACTTGCGATACAAGAGTATAACTTTGAGATATTACACTGCAGGGGTAAAGACAATGTTGTTGCAGACATCTTAAGCAGATACCCAGAAGGTGATACTATAAACGAACCCATCGACGAGAAATACGAATACTACATCCACACAATGGAAATAAAAATGAACAAAGATATAACAACAAAGTTAAGAAAAATACACCTGCTACAAATGGAAAACAAGAAGTTAGGACAATTGATCAACAGAGTTAAGGAGGGAGACCATCATAAATTAAACCAACATTTCAAAGTAATAAACAATAAACTATATAGGAGATGGAAGAAGCAGTGGAAGTTATACATCCCAAAGGAAATTCGGAAGGAATTGATACAAGAGATCCACCAGATATATGGCCATCCAGGTACAAAAAGGACTCTGCAGCTTCTGAAGGAGCACTTTACATTCGAAGAAATGTGCAAGAGTGTCAGCCAGCTGATCAGATGTTGTGACCTGTGTCAGAGATGTAAAGACAGTGGGAATCGACTCATCTCTGGAGAAACAAGACCCATCCTGCCTACAAGAAAGGGAGAGCTCTTAAGCATGGACTATTACGGACCTCTACCGATGTCCAGTGGTGGAGTGAAGTACCTATTAGTTATAGTGGACAATTTTACGAAATACGTGGAATTGTATGCTTTACGTAGAGCCACCACAAACATAACATTGAAACGACTACAACAATACATTGATATACATGGTAAACCGGATAGTGTGTTAACAGACAATGGCACACAATACACGTCTCGAAAATGGATGGAGGGTCTGAAAGAGCTAAACATAAAACCTAAATACACAGCGATTCGGAATCCTTGCACTAATATTGCGGAAAGATGGAACCGGCAGCTCGGAAACCTGTTCCGTATTTTTGTCAGAGAGAGACACACTAAATGGGCAAAATACATAAAAACAATCAAGTCGTGTCTGAATGAAACATACCAAGAGACAATAAAGATTACGCCATACGAAGCTCAGTTTGGGAAAAAACCAACCAGACATTGGGAACAGTATGTAGACCCTATTGTGATTAACAATGAAGGAGTAAATGTAGAAAGACTACAATTACGAATCAAGGAAAGGGGAGAGCGACAAGCGGCCCGAATAAATAAATCAAAGAAAATTACGGAATTTGAAGTGGGAGAAAGAGTTCTGATACGAGCGCATCATATATCGGACGCTACTCAGAACATAATAGGAAAATTCTGTGCGATATATGAGGGTCCGTACATAATAGTAAAAAAAATCGGAAGCGCTACGTACCAATTACAGGACGACCAGAATAACGATTCTATACGAGGAATATTCAACACTAGGCAACTAAAAAAGTATCATTCAGATCCTTAGTTGACGCCAGTGAAAACTTATGAATTATAAAGCAATTGTAAGACGCAATAGAATATTAAATAAATTGTAATAATTTAACATTAATTAAACTAAAATGATAATCGTATAATTGTATAAACTATGAAGTAAAATACTAACAAATGTAGTAGTACTTATAATCTTCAAGATAACGAAATGTGAACTGAAAATGTTAGCGATAATTATGTTAACATAAGTACATAGACAATATATATATATATATATATATATATATATATATATATATATATATAGATAGATATGTTAAACGAATGCAAGTGTAAGGACAATTAATATGGTTAGAATAAGATTGTTTAATATATGTGTTTAATGTAACAATTGAATGCGAACAATCAATAAAATTAGAATAGTGATATGTACATGTATATGTGATGCAAGACTCTTAAAATTCAATTAAATAGTGAAATGATTGAAAAGTTACAATAAGTAAAAGATGGAATATCAAAGGACATTAATAGCGAATTATTGTAGAAAGCTTGATTAATTTATGGCATTAAAATCTATAACATTATTAGAATAGCAAGATGTAATTGGCGAATTAGTAGAAATTTTGATAGTAATTAATATTTTATAAATACTGCAAGGTAATATAGAGTAAATCAATGTGAATATAATAATGAATAGTTAAATTAAAGGTTAACATAATGATTAACATGTGTTAAAATTGTACAATGAAAATAGAGAATTCTAAAAAATATTTTACAGAAATATAAAATTTATTGATATGATAAATGATGCTAACATTGAATAAAACTTGCTAAATTAGTTTTGTAAATATTATAGGTCCTGTAAGGGAGATGTAAGGAGTTGTTTTAAATTGATGCAGAATGACGAGTTTAAATTTAATGTCTAAAGATTAGTTTGTAAGTATAATTATATGTTAAGTAAGGGTTGTAAAAAAAGAAAGTTAAAAGATATATGTAACGGATTCATTTAAAAACGGAAAGCGAAAGTGTTTTGGAAAAGGGTCCTGGGGTACTGTTTACATTACATAATAAACAGCCCGCAGTGGGTCACTACAGGTAGCAAATCCATTACACTACGTCCAACGGATGATGAGCCAATACTAGGAATATAAAATGTATGCATTTCGTCATGTTAAACCTCGATGACAAGGCGCAGAAATTTGAATCTCTTTTAGATGTATGAAATCCATCCAAAGCGACAAATTTCGGGGACGATATAACAGCAAAATCAGAAATTTTGAAATTTTCTTATTTTGAGTAGAGATGTATCTTTAAGCGCCGTAACAGGGAATTGTTGTGTGAAACGCAGAGGTGACTGACAGGCAATAAAATCATATATCAGCCCCAACACGCTCACGGCAAATAGGCTGAGTTCATCGCTCTCCATACTAAGAAACGTTAAACTTTGACAACTACCTCAAATCCGTAGAAAAAAGGGCACAGAAGTAAACGAACTCATTTGAAGAGCAGCTGTAGGTATTAACAATAGACCAGAATACATATACACGCCAGCTGCATATAGCGAAACAAAAAAAGGTATATGTTATTGAAAGACTCAAACGGTCAGCGACAGGACTTCGACCTTACTGAGAAGAGAGGAAGCTCGGAGTAATGTCCTAACACAAGCAAGAAGTGTTGAAAGGAAGTTTGGTAAGGCCTGTAAGTAACAATAGTTGATGCCATTAGAACAACCAAATGCACGAAAACAATACTTGACGAGAAAGTTAAGGGTTGTTTTGTTTACTCCAAAAAAGTGACAGGCAAGAATTATTGCTACAGTATCTAGCAGCGACAACGACCTCAGTGTAGTGACCTAGGGAAGGAATCTGGTGGGAATCCAAAGGCCTATCAGAGAAGTTCTTTCGGAAAAATAGGTGGTCTCTAAATCTGAAGAGTCGTAAAGTAGAACCAATTGGAAAACAGCGTTAGAAAAATCGGAAGTAAGTGGGAGAAATATGGAATTCGATATAGGGACGCGAGAAAGGCGCGCTCGGGGAGTTTAACTAAAAATTTTGACGGAAACGGGAGTGTAAGTCCGCGACCGAGATTCCCATAGTTATTGGACTTAGAGAAATTCGGTACGATGGTTAGAAAAGTAAGCTCGTACTAGAACAGATTTCGGTAAGGAGAAAAACTGTAATTTTACTAGTGATGTACAAGTGAATTAATACAACACAAATGATAATTAAATAACGCTGTGATTTAGTTGTGCAAATACGCAACAATAACTTCATCATCGAGTAACATTTCGAAACGAACTAAACCCGTAACAACAGTGATTCAAACCATAACGCAGTTAATAAATAATAATTAACAATGGCTGTAGAAGCGAATAACTATAATAACAATTAACGCGAACTAATTTGAGAGAGTGAAGTTTGGTGTTGTGCAGTGTCTTGTGACTCAAAGGAGACCACGTTACAATCTGCTAATCCAGAGGGAAATATCGCAGACACGCCAGACGATCAACATGACAACCACACAATATGAACTGCTACCAGATTTGGATACATACCACAAGTAAAATTTTCATGCCATAATTAGTATTAGGTCCACTGTCTGTTCACTTAAAGAACTCATAAGATTTAATTAAAGGATTAAGATAAAATTTTATTTAGAACAAAATTAAATCATATTAGGAAATTATGGAAATTAAGTTCATCTATAAGCACCGATTTTAAATGAATCCAGATCAATAATTAACAATGTCGTAATATATAATAATTTAAGAAAATTATTATTAAAAGTTTTGTCTTTGAATAAGAATTACAATATTTAAATTATTAGAGCTATGAATATGAGTAATGAAATAAAATTTATGAAAATGAATATGTTTATATTTTGATTAGAATTTATATAGTTCATATATAAATGATAAAGTATGACAATCAATCATAGCTAATTGTAATAAATTGAAGAACAATTTATAAGAAAATTTGAGCATTTATTTATATTTTACCCTGAGATAAAGAGCATATAAAATATTTTATTATTAAATTGGTGCTCCGGAACTGAGGGGCATATTTTATTATTACATTGACGCACACAACGTCGGGCAAAATTTAGTATTACAATTTGTGTGTGTGTGTGTGGGCGCGCGCGTGTGTACTTCAATTATAATTCGAATCATTTTGATTATTGTTAATTCATTTACAACCTCTGAAGATACTAAATCTCTCAGTGAAACGTACGTTAGGATAATTAAATTAATATCAATAACTTGCAGAAGAAATATAATTTGGTAATATTAATCAAGAACCCTGCAAGAAACTCTTGAAGTTAATTATAAAGAAATAATATATGCACACACACACACACACACACACACACACACACACACACACACACACACACACACACACACACACACACACACACACACACACACACACACACACACACACACATATAACGCTAATGTATAATGAGGTCTCGTTTGCCACTGACATTAAAAATAATAACACCTTGTTATTGTCACTAGACAAATAGACCTTGGTAGATGGATATTTATTTCTATAAATAAATTATATACTATAAGTAAAAGGGCAAGTGGATATTAAATAAGCCACTTACTCCCGTATACGTTGGTGATTGTTAACATTGTTAAGAGCACGTAATAATAGTTATTCTGAGAGGGTATAAAATTAAACTGTAAAAAAAAGGAACATTATTTGCGGGCAGCTTTACCATAATTTTAGCCTTAAATGATTTTGCCTCATCATACATAATACCAAGATTCAACTGTCATAATATACACATCTCATATCTACCAACCCTTATTCCTTGCTTTACAACTCAGTATAAAATGCAACTAAAAACCTTTAAAAGAATTACGTGATTAACACAAAGTTAAATCTCCAACATTCTTTCAACCAAAATCTTCATTACTGAATAAATAAACTCTGGCTTATCTCAGATGACTGCTACACTTCAACTGTCATCAGATCGTCAGTATTAACAAATTTTTGAGAATAGTTAAACGGAGTCAGCCAATTGTAAGAAGACAGATATTCTGATTATCAAAGAATATATAAAGGCTTTGAAAAGATAACAACATGCAGCAAGGAGAAAAAAAATGACCGAATACATATATGTCTTGAATAATTAAGGCACACACACACACACGCGCGCGCGAGAGAAAAAACGTTTGTCGAGAACACAGAAGCACAGCTAAAACGGGAAACCACGTCAATGCGTAGCCGTAACTTGAAACTCGCTGTTCATGTTTTATAGATGACTGGTAAACAAAACTACACTGCACTGACTAGCCACGTCCGTTAAGATCAGCCTAACTTGTTTCCACGTAAAATATTGGATTTATTAAGGGCGGAATACAGCCAACAGCCATTGGCGAATCAACGGTTCCGTATAATTGAGATATATCGACGCCGAGAGGGAGGCTTTCAGGAAATGTGCTTCCGTTGGTGTGACACCAGAATTAATTCTGCTCACCTTACGTATTGCCTCCTGCTTCTCAGCTGTACGGTTTTGCAAATACATCAGTCAAACGTAGCTGTGAATGATTATCTTTAGGTACTTTTTGATTTTAATTTTGTGTTCCTAGATAAGAGGAACAGCTTGAGGGGATTGAAAGAAAAAATGAAGAGAGAGGGAAAAAGGTAACGTTTGCTGCATAGAGAGAGGGAAAAAGGGAATATTGGTGCAACGTTTGCTTAAGTTATTTAATATCTGGATATTATAAAAGCTGTTTATTTTTGTAGCTTATTTGAGGTATCTAATTCTAGAGAACATCGTTAGATTTTAAAAATTCACAGCAAAGCGCAACTTGTAATCCGATAATATTGAGAATAATTTATATAACGAGTTATATAATGAGAATAATTTGAGAGTAATGAGTTATCGAGAATAATTTATTATTCTAAATAAAATTGCGTGACCTAGTTTTGAAGACTTCGTAGTCTTGAAGTATATTTTTAGCATTCATTGTCACACTGATGTCCTGTTGTTATAATAGATGTATTAAGTATTCACACTGTGCACACGTGCGTTACATTGAGTGTGCGTATTTGTGTGTGTGCGTGTGCGTGTGTGTGCGTATATCGGATTCGAGCGCTTAAAACTAACCTATATAGCGAATGTGGTGATTTTTGGGCTTATAGGATTCTAATTACTCTTTAACCTCATTTCTCGTTTATTATATTATTTGAGGGGTATGTGGGGAATAAAATTTTGACTATAAATAAAGCAAAAATTTTGGTAAACAAACAACTCTCACGACGCTAAAGCATGAAAATTAGTAGTGTGCATAAGGTCCTCCGGGTTCTACTTCCACTGTCTGCCCATCTTGTCTGCTGGTCCTGTTGTACTGTCCGACACGCGCGCGCGCGGAAACTTTTACTAATTAGTGTGGAAATACAGTCTCGCCCTTTAAAAAAATAAATACGAATTAGTGCCTTTCTAGCAAATACCGAATAACTAAGCGATAACTGTGATTTTGAACCGGGTATGCCTGCTTCACCTCTATAGGCCTACCTTCAGGTGACACCACTACAAGTCCTGAAGTCAGACATGCCTGCCACAACTTATATTTCCTCAAATATTGACCCTAGCCGGGTCAAGTTAACAATCACTGGGTACCATTTTTCGATAAGCCACTGGCCACTTGGTGATTCCGATAAGGCCAAAGTGGTTGTTGACGCAACCGAAGCCTCCGCAACCCCAGGCCACCAGCTCGCAGGAACGGGAAACAAAGTTCTTCGTCTTTTCTGCTACCCTCCGGCGCGGTCACGGGACCGGGCGATTGTGAAGCCGGTCGCCATTCCCTGATCTGTCCCTTCTACGGAGCATAAACTCTTCCTACGGCTGCAACCTACAGACAGGAGAGGAGTACGCGTACAGTTGAGGATACAAACGCTACGCTCTATGACTTACACACGAGACGCCGCCGGGTAGGAATAGACCTTCTCCTTGCCACGGACGTCTCACATCCATCAGCCTCAATACAGCTGAAGTGCTGGTTCACTGCGTGCCAACAACGGGAGTGAATGGGGAACAACGGACCACCAGTGAATGAGGTATCGACTCTCTGCCCCCTTGATTTCCAGGTCACAAGTCCTGGAGCCCATGCGTAGGGGTATATTTTATGATGGTCGTTAAAACTCACAGGCTAGAAGATGTTTAACATAAGTGTGACAAGTTATGCTTCAACTTCTGCCACACTCTGGCTCACTGTGTTTGGCTCACATATCACCGTTATGTGAGCTACGTAGTAAAAAAGAAATAATTTTGTTCTTTATTAACGTAATTAGCTTTGAGTGTATCCAATTAATAACGCTCACGAGTGCGTTAATACGTTCTAATAATATAATTATTTTCCATGTAAAATCTAACTATTTTAATGAAGTACGAATACAGGAAAAATACGCCAGTTAGTGTGTGTTAGTATGTGTTAGTTGTACTATGGTCAGCTATTTCCTGTCAGCGAAGAGAAGTAGATAATAAGTTTATTATTAAATTACTATAAAGCAGTATTTTACATTAACAACACAGACGTTGCAGGATGGTCATGTATGGTTGCAGATGACTGACTCATATCTGTCTAATCATGTTTCCCTGTTCCATTTCCATAGGCCTCAGTTTTTGTAGAAGACGATTTCTTCTTTACTTTCATTCATCCAATTTGTCTTGTTGCACAAGGGAGCAATGTTTCTACCGTCAGATACAATTTTAGAAATAGCGAACTATCAAAACGTCTAGATGTATTGGTAATTATCTTGTCGGTGCTGTGAGTTCGTTGAGCTTTGGACAATGTGTAGTTTCAGTCCAATTCCGTGCAACGATATTAAGATAAAAATAAAAAATATTTTTTACTAGGTACTTTGCTGTGAATTTTATAAAACAGACTCGGTTGTAATTAAAAAGAATAAACCCGGAAATTTTCTACTCAGAAGTCACAGCGTGGATGCAAATGCCTGGCTCGTTGCCAGCTAACGTAAGGTCCAGCTCACGCGGTAACACTGCCTTCAATATAGCTGTTTACTGTTGTTTATACTTAGCAAAACAACGTTGTCGCGGCTAGACTGGACTGTTAACAATTGTCGACGATTGTGGACGTTGTATTGTCAGTCTTTTACAACAGTTTTAAAAACTTGTGAATATGTGCGTCTAAATAATGATGAATATTTTATTTTATTTTGAATAACAGTTATAGTTTACGTATACGTCCTTGCATAATCGTTAACTTATTGTTACTTGTCAATACTATGTCTAAAGAGCATCAGTTTGTATGCCGCATGTAAATCTGTGGTCTGAGGTATGTAAATACAGTGTCTGGGTACATACATATTTATGTTTGTATAAGTTATTTGTATAGTTTCAAGTTAAAATTTGGTGTTAGTGCAATATTTTGTTTTTTTAATACCTCTGAATACTGATAGTGTTCAAACTATATGTACACGTGTGTGTGTGTGTGTGTGTGTGAGCTCGCGCGCGCGTATTCATCTTCTTGTTTTGAATGTATTGAACAAATTAGTTTGATATGTTTTAAAACATGTAGAAACAGAAGATTTTGAAAAACTCATAAGTTTAATGTTAACAGATAAACCGGTCAGCTGCAGTTTTTCCGTTTTGAGCGTTGTTCTCACGAGAAAATGTTTTGACTACCTCCTCGAACAGGTTCTCTCCATGAAGTAGACTTAGTGGTCGGTTTTAATCATGTAGTTGTTACTTCATTTTGTTTTAAAGATATTATATTGATGAATAATAGGATATAACAATTTATAATTTGTTAGCACAACTCAATCAGTACAGTAACGTGAACCGTTTGCTTTATCATTAGTTAACTTCACCAAAGCTAATAAACAAAAACTTGTAAAATCTGATTAGCATCGTACAGCTACATCTGCTTTATCCATTTAACGTGGTCGTTTAATTAATCTAATTCTCTACATTCAAAATGGTGCAGGATATTTAAAACTACTAGTTGCTTTAGTACCCAGAAATCACATTTCAACAGAAACTGTAGGCCTGCATTAGTCCATAAACTTATCTTAATAGATTCAATCAGTTTACCGTGAATATACTGAAAAGTACATTAATGTATAGCATTAAACACTAATATCCTAGTGATTCAGGATTATCCATTATATATTCCACTGTTCTTAAGTACATTTGGTTTACTCCAATTTTTCCATTGCTCTGTGGAATCTTCCTCCACTACACCTTCCTCTCTTGCTCTTTATTCTTAGCTCGGCTTCGTTTAGCCTATTCGTCTGTCTGTTATAGTTAATGACTCAACCAAATTACCTGCCCCTGTTCTGCGTACTCCAGTATTGGCTGCGATTCTAAATCCTTTCTTAATTATTCACTTTTGACTCTGTCTGTTTTGCTTGTCTCTTTTACGCGCCTCAAGTATTTAATTTCTGTAGTTCGTATTCTACTTAAATAGGCTATCATTCCGCTATTTTAATGTTCCGTATCTCGCTGCTTAAGTAAACAAATATACGTATACTTATAATTTACTTATGCCATAATAACAATTAAACAAATTATACTAACCTGCATAAGCTTAAATCGTTTCTGCCATCATAATAAAGAAATTTCATAAAGTCGCATCTTCTAAAACGTGTGTATAAAACATACTCCAAATGAAGAAACCTCGATTACTTTGACACCAGGACGGCTTCGATTTGTTTTCAAGATGCCGCCTACAACGGCGAAATAAGGGACTCTAGTCAGGTTCGCAAATATATTGTTAGGGTGCGTCAGCTAAATCCGGACAAAATTCAATTTGTATTTCCTGCTACATTGGCTTCAGCAGTAGTCGATTGTTGGCGTTTAGGTACAGCTGTATGTGTAAGACGCGCATAACCTCAAAATGGGTGAGTCTGTGAGATCGATTGCAGGATATAATCGACGAGCGGCAGTAATTGAAGCGCTTCGCGCCGGGCGTTCGCCGACCGAAATTATTCGCTTCTTCGGGTACCCGCGATCGACCGTTTACGACATCGCGCAAAAGTATGCAGACGCGGAGAAGTCCGAAGAAGGTTCCGCGAACCCTGCTAGGCAAAGCCATTCAAGAGAGAAGACTGCTAGGGCCCCAAATGTCGTCCAAAGGGCTCAAGAGCTCATTTCAGAAGACCCAGGGGTGCCGCTTCGTAAATTGTCCACCATACTTGGGGTGAGTGAGGCCACCATGCGTCGAATCGCAGAGAAGGACCTGAGATACACGTCTTATGTGCTCAAGGTACGACAAATGCTGTCTGAGGCTGCCAAGGTCAAGAGAGTTCTTTGTTTTGCTGCAATTTGCTTCTTTGTTCATTGAAGCACGAAGCTGCGGGTCGCCTCAGGTTTTCTTCTGATGAAAAGATTTTTACTGTTGATGCAGAAGAGAACCGAGGAAACGACCGTTGGCTCGCGCATGATCCCGAGGATGTCCCTGTAGTAGCCAGGACGAAGTTTCCAGCCAGTGTTCACGTCTTAAGCGTCGTCTCCAGTGAGGGTGACGTCATGCCGCCACACTTCTTTAAAAAGGGAGAAACCATCACGATGGACGTTTACCTCCAGATTCTGAGAACTGTAGTGAAGCCATGGATGGAAACTGTGGCCTCCGGGAGACCGTACATCTTTCAACAGGACGGTGCACTTGCTCACACAAGCCATTTAGTGTAGAACTGGCTTTCCGATAACGTGGACGCATTCTGGTCTAAGGAATTCTGTCCTCCCAATAGTCCTGATTTAAACCCCCTTGATTATTACGTTTGGGGCGTTATTGAAAGGGTGTCTAACAAGTCCAGGCACCCAACGTGGCAAATCTTCAGGCCAGTATTGAGGCAGCATTCGTGGATTTAGACAAGGAGCAGGTGAAGAGAGCGTACTCGCGCTTCAGAACAAGGATCGAGGCAGTGATCACAGCAAACGGGGGTTATATCGAATAAATATTATTGTTTTATATAAATAATAAATGATTAAATATTATTGTTCTATTATTGTTTTAATAAACTGTTTGTTTTGTCCGGATTTAGCTGACCCACCCTAATAGAACATAGGTAACCAGGATATTTATTGTTATTTTTTGAACCAACAATAGAAAGGTACATGAAACTGTAGAGACTACAATAGTCTGACCATGTTATGAGAATGGATAAAGGGCGAATGCCAAAAAGAGCTCTCATAGAACACATAAGACTAAAAGGGAAAGATGGGATGATACTATCGCCGGGAGTGCAAGGATGGAAGTCCTTCACTAGTGATACAATGAGGTGGAGGGTCCAGATAGAGGAGGCCAAGGCTGTAGCACCATAGGAGAAGGAGGAATCGTAATGAATGTATAAAAAGTTAGTGTATAATTCAAACATACAACGAGCACAGCTAGATACTCTACGTACAACAAAAGATATGATACGTACCTTTATCAAAGATTAACAAGTATATATCTATGCATATCTACGTACGTTCCTAAGTGATGCATATATAATGTTATTAATAACAAAAAAAAAGGTGAATAGATAAAACAAAAAGTAACAAAAATCTGTATAAAAATGACGTAAAATTAGTAGATCGTATTGAGCAGCTGAAACACGCCTATTAAGGAGAATTATAGCAATTCGCGATATAAACGAGATTTCGAGTGCAGTCTGTCGGTTGTGTTACGCTTAAGAATCGGTCCAAAGTTTAGTCCCACCTCGTTGGGTAATAAATTCCTCGGGCGACACGATTTATTGGATGACTCCGCCAGATTGGTAAACGTTTGAGTCCTGCGCGCTACTGAGACATACTTAACTTCTGTCGAATTTGCAATTCAGGACACAGGGCAAAGAAACAATATTTTCACTAGAATCGATCATTCCGAATAGACATTTGTCTTACGAGGTGTTGCCAACAGATGCAAAATACAGAAACGTGCAGTGGTTTCGCTCTCGAGCGCAGAATACTGTTGAGTTTTAGATTTGCTGTAAATAGTTAGATACGAGCTTCGAACAAACAGAACCAAGCCTAATAAAGTAATAGTATAATACTTTGTCATTTTTGTCAGTAACAAATTTCCATTAGCCTATGTCTTTTTGTTTTACCGTTATTTTGTTAATTTCATGTTTTTTCATGATTTCCGTTGCTTTTTACGAAATACCCATCAATATTTATATATGCTATAAGTAGTTACGCACGAGCTTCGGGCTGAGGATGATACAATAAAGTAGAACCTAGCCCAATGTAATATTAATATTATAACACTTTATTTTATTTCTAAAATACTTTGGAATATTTCTAAAATAATAAATATTTTGTGTTCGAATACTGTGTAAGAACTGCCATTTGAGAAATACAGTAGCCTTCGTTTTACGTTGCCCCGTGTAAATGCAGCAGTCCTCGTTATAAAGTTGCAGTGAGTCGACTATAACATCGATGCTCCAATATAAATATTCAGATGTGGAGATTATTTTAATACGAATTATACATATTGCGGGATCCTACGACATCCATCCCACTCCGCATCTCAAGCGCCAGTAATCTCTGTTTTCCTAAAAAATCTCCTCTAAATTCCTGCTCCTCATATCCTGTTACACATCCTGTCTCCAAGATTTTACGAGGCCTACCTCTTTTTCTGCTATTGAGCGGGTGGCATACTAGTATCCTACTGGATCATCTCCTGCAGCTCATCAACTGTATGTGTCCATACCATATTAACATACCTTCCTCAACTATTCCATTAATAATTTTTTTGACATTTGCTCGCTTCCTTATAATCTCATATCTTACATGATGCAGTCGGTATATCTGACAAGATCTTCTCAGACGATTCATTTCAACCGTCACTAAATTATTCTTTATTCCTTTTTGTCACCTGCCAACACTCTGATGCGTATGTTGTAATTGGCTTTTATATTGATTAATTTAAAATCTAGTTGTTTTATATAGATTAATTTTAACATTCATACCAATTCTTCAGTTTTTTATGATCAGAGCAAAAAGTTTAGCTTTTGGATAACCATTCGTCATTAAGTGAGCCTATCGTTATCGCAAGTTTCATCTTGGCTAATTATACTCCCCAGAGAATTATACTTGTATTATATTAATTTCTGCGCTAGAAATTGAGAGCTTCCTGAATGTAAATTTTAAACAATATAAGCGAAAAACAGCAAGCTTGTCTTAAGCCCTTTGTGATCCTTTGTAGTCCTTTGTTAGACACTTCCTTTCGAACCTTTACAAAACAAAGCGATCTCGTATAGATATTGAAAATACTTCGAACATATGTGGGTTCTATCCCACTTCTTAGTACTTCAAATAGTCTCGTGGTAAGAATACTATCAAAAAAAACTTCCTCAACTTATTTATGAAATGAATCAAGCAGGGAGTTTCTGAATTTTTAACACCACTGGCGCTAGCTCAAAACGTTGTAAAAACTGTTGTGTATTATTCGAGTGCCAATTCCATTCTAACCGCAGTCTGCTTCTTAGTATACACGTTTGCCACGCGTCTATGGATGTCAGTGTGTTACTTCGGTGGAGTTTTTGAAAGAGATTTTTTTGTAGAGATTTTTTTTTGAAAGCGAAAATACATTTCACTGTTCATTTCGTTGCTAGCGATTGACGCAGACAGTCTGCCCAGCATACTGCTGGTACTACACGCGTGTTGCATTGTGAAGGTTAATTCTAATAGTAAAGAAACACACGCCCGCTCGCGCGCTCAAGAAGCACACACGAGACAATCTTAATTTATTTTAAATATTTGCATATTTAACAATGTTTTATCTTATAAATTAAAAAATTAAAATTTTTGTATGTAAATCCGTGTTGGATGATTCTCGCGGAGGTAAATAGTATTTTATATTTCGTTACTGTAGTTTAGTACATGACGATTGGCTGCTGGCGCTGCTACTAATACTGCGCCTGTCACGATGGAATTTTGAATTCGAATAACAAATCCAGAAGACATTATAGTTTACAGTCATTCCTTTGTTACCAGTAAGAAATGTATTTAAAATATGAAGGAACGTGATAAAAACTGTAAAGTACATTCAGCGCTATAAGACCAACTGCTAGGATAGATTTTGATGTTGTCTGGTCCAGTATAGGAAGGAACTCAAGATGAAGAATGATAAGTTGCTTGTAAGCACTAGCCGGTTCACTGTTGTTAGGGCCGCAACTGTTGTTGAAGGCAGTGTTGACTTCAATGGAAGCATGAATTCTATAATTCCCACATTTCCGTTCTGGTAAATTTTTCACAAGACACAAAAAACTTTGTATCTTCAAAACTTTTGAGTTTACAAGACTTTTTTTAAAGCGGTCAAACCAATACTGAACGTTTGATACACTGAAACCATTAATTTTTACATTGGTCCTTTTTTTAAAAATATTAATACATGGTGGATATGTAGGGTTACTGAAATTCATTTTAACTGGTAGACCTACGTAACTCCAGTAAGAGGACTATCAATCTTAAGCTAGTGTTCTTATTTAACAGTTAACTTACGCGCTAGAATTTGTCATAACGAGCAGGCCTATCAGTTCTGACTAATATTCTTTTGATTTTAAGAGTAGTACGATTTAAGATCAGGAATTAGGGGTGTAAATAAATAATGAAGTTTTTTCGTAAACGTACGTTTAATATATGTAAAAAATAACAAAACAATAACAATTTTCAACCAGCATAACTTGACTTATAATCTACACCATATCAGTTACATTAATACATCTCATCAGCTTCATCTTCTTGTTGCATCGTCGGAAAAGCAAGTAGGCTACTTGTGAATAAAATTCACTAACCTCCTGTGTTTCAAAAAGGTAAGACATAAACTGTTTAATGTCTTCCGTTTAAAAAAAATATTAATTGGCACATATCGATGAGGATATGCTATATCAGGTTTGCTTGGAATCATACCAGGATCCCTTGACAATTCAAAAGTATCATGACCCTCTAACACATCCATGAATTTTTTACTTGCTCGGCACCTACATGTTCTTTATTATATCTGAACTCCATGTACCGACATATGGAAAATGCTACCTTTAACTCTCTTGGTTCCCTCTAGCCTCTCTCTGTACTCTACAGAGATTACATTTTGGGGTAGAAACAGGGCCACCACTTTTTGTAATCAAGCGTTATTGATTAATACCAGTTATTAAAATGGTATCTTCTGAATGCAGAACTTCTAGAATTTATTCTTCTAACTTGACTCTAATCCAGGTCAGAAGGGAGGTACAAATGATTTCCGTGGGGGAAATAATGAGGTATAGTGGCAAAGCAACCCTTAGCAATCAACATCAGTAAAACTTTTGCAAGTCAGTAATTTTTATTTTGCTGCCGCATCCGTCTGAAAATAAATCCAAATGTCGAACACCGTCATATAATTTTGTGTTTACATAGTCCAGAAACATTGAACAAGCTTTAGTTGGCCCTTTTCGGGCTGTTCCCTCATGATGTATGTAGAAATTACCCTTCTCTGACACCATGTTGAAAACATAAATGTCATAAATGTTGAAAACATTGACACTTAATTGACGCAAATATAAAGTTTCTTGAATTAAGATTTCAGCCAACCGTAGATTTCGCATGAAACATATAGATATAGTAGCAGTATCAGTCTGTGTTTTGGACTTTTCTGTCTCTTCTTTAATTTTTTGAAGAATTTGTTAGACTAGTTTTTACGTACAAGCGGCTCTGCTTGAAACACCATTCTAAATAGGCAACGTTAATTTTATCATTAGTTCCTCACATTGACAGCAAGTTTCTACCTGTGGTCGTACAAATTGTATGCCAAAATTCTCAAATAATATTAACAGTTATATCATTAACGTCACGATAAGATTTCTTGAACATTTCCCACATTACTTTTATATTTAGCTTAGAGCTCAGGTGTTTGTGTTACTTACTACTATAATGTGATTCTTTCAATGGGAATTTATGATCCGCAGTAAGTTTTATCACACTATAAGATTATCATTCCATAAGCTTTGTCTCTCTTTGTTATTGTTTGATGATAAGCCAAAAGGTTACACAGTCTTCGGAGTCTCTCAACAATAATTCCATGATAATTTGCAAAAGCAATTTTACATAATTCTTTCCGTCCAGAAGGTAATTAAAGTGAATTATCAAACTTAAGGGTTGTTAATACGTGTACCGTCTTCATTCCCTTGAATTAGTTGTTTTTTCTGGCTATTGCCCGTACAGAAATCAAGCTTTGTAGATAAGCGCATTGATCACTTGTCGTGTTGAGACTTATAAAACTGGTGTATGGATTTGTCTTTTTGCATTCTCAGTTATTAAATCTAAACATTGTTTACTGCAGCTGAAAAGAAACCAAACAAACAACAATTATTTCAAAAATGTAGGCTATAGAAGTCGCTAAATACATTGGGTCAGTATAAGAAATACACAAGGTTAAATCAGTAGAAAGATTTTAAAATGTGTAAACAATAAGTAAAAGGTGTCACTACTCAATTAAAAAAAATAACTGAAAAATATTTAACAAAAAGTAAGTTTAATGTTAGTTCAAAAAACTGACACTGACAATAAAGTAATTAGTAAGATATTAATAAGTTAATATTGTATACATTTAGAAAACCGATTGACTTCAGTTGAAACCAACGACCTATACTACTGGATCGCGCTTGTGTGGAGTGGAGGTGCGGAGCAAACGGTCTACCTGCTATCCCCACCATCTGGCTGTCCACTGCAACAAGTGTGCATACTGTGCATACCGCATATCATAGTGTCACAATTACGCACCCATGCAATTACGTGTGTTTTGCTTCGACATACTACTTCTTGTTCTGTGATCTCACTAAAAATATATTTTCAGTAGACTGTTAAAGTATTTAACCAACATGCCCGTCCATTGAGCAGCCTACAATTGTACGAAGAGACATCAGAAAAGCAGCGAAGAAAATGTATCTTTTAACTTTAGAAGAGGAAGATATTTCAGAGACTTGTAACTTTGAAAAGGTGCTTTCTGACTTGATAGGGAATCAGAGTTCTACATATTACAAAGATAATATTTTATTTTATATAAGTGGATTTATTGTAAGAAAAATTGACAGCAAAATCAAGTGTTTGGAATGCAGTAACGTACTGTTGGCCGACGTTTCAGATCTTAGTGCGTACACTCACTTTACAGATTTTATTTCAAAGGGCAAACTGGTCAGGGCATCTCATGATGTTCTAAAACTGATTAAATACATGTATAAATTGTATTTGTCTAATAACAACAAAGAAGTTGATACTTATAATTTATTAGCACAAACTTGTCGCCAGTTCACAGGTTCTGTGTTTAAAAATCATAAATTTTGTAGTGACTTTGCAGACAGTCATGAAATTAAACTCATTAAACTTATAGGTCAAATGTTTTTTAAAGTTATATGTCATGCTTCTGCCAAAGAAAAAACTTTGGCAGCAAATATTTCTAAATTAGGTGTTCGTCAAAAGTATAATAAACTCGTTCTTTTTTGCAATATGTAACGAGAAAGAAACATGTTAATCGCGTGTTTTTCTTATAA
The DNA here is from genome assembly GCA_034769895.1 of Magicicada septendecula. Classification (NCBI taxonomy): domain Eukaryota; kingdom Metazoa; phylum Arthropoda; class Insecta; order Hemiptera; family Cicadidae; genus Magicicada; species Magicicada septendecula. The sequence goes on from CM068376.1 coordinate 194,848,583, forward strand.
ATGGAATTTTCAGATAATTTAAGAATTCTTTATAATAAATGCTCAAAATAGAAGATATGAATATGACAGTTACCGGCATATGTAGGCCTATCATATGTTTCACAAAAGCGAAATTAGAATCCCTATTGCACTGTTAAAAAGATCAGATAGATTACATACGCGGCGCACAATTTGAGAATTCACTTTATAAACATTAGTTTGTGCAAATAATTTTGTAGATAATCTAGCATCAGCGCATTTAGTTGTAAGTTTATTTAATTGTAAGTTGTAAATAATTAATTGTAAGTTGTTAAGAATGTAATATACAAAAATGATGTACTGTAGTAACGTAATTACCAGTTACCGGCATATCATATGTATCACAAAAGCGAAATTAGAATCCCTATTCTATTGTTAAAAAGATCAGACAGATTACATACGCGGCGCACAATTTGAGAATTCAGTTTATAAATATTAATTTGTGGAAATAATTTTGTAGATAATCTAGCATAAGCTCATTTTGTTTTAAGTTTATTTGAGTTAATTGTAAGTTGTAAATAATTAATTGTAAGTTGTTAAGAATGTAATATACAAAAATTATGTACTGTAGTTATGTAATTATAATGAAATGTCGAAATGCAAACATTATGATGGTCAATAACATGAACATAATAAAAATTAAAAACACATTTAAATTAATATTAGGAATTGTTTCTGTTGTATTTTTCATCATCCCGTTGGTAAAATTTCTTATCCTTATTCCTTAAGAAATTTATTCTTTTAGTACTTTTCCTTTAATAAGGAAAGCGCAATGATAAAACAATTCAGTGTTGTCATGCGCTGCTCAAGTTCCAGCAGCGAGCGACGACAGCCAGGTGGTGGGGAGAGCTGAACGAGCAGGACCGTTTTGTTAGCACGCACAGCGCGATCCACTAGTATAGATCGTTGGTTGAAACAGAAATAAATATATAAAAACCGCTTTCTCCTTGTGGTGTGGAATTGGTTACATTCCTTTTACAATTTATATATGATTCACTTTTCACTTCACTCTGGAATTTCTTTAACTCCATGCTTATTTTCTTTAATTTTAACAGCCTTCCTTTTTTTTTGTGATTCAATAAAACTCAAATCCGATTCAGACATTTTTAATATTACAAACGTACAATAAACAACACTAACCCTGTAACAGCAAAATCACAACAAAAAATTATATCAGCTGGAACCTACCACGTCATTGTGCTGGCAATGTTATGTGTCTATGTAGTGTATGTTATTATAAACATTCGAATAACATAGTGGGCACAATGACACGCGGGAACATTGACGTGTTCCAATTGCCGACAGTGACACCTAGCGGCCAATCCAAGAATTATCAATAGATGTAACATAACGGGTAGAACTAGAACTGTAGTTCTAACCGTTATGGATGTACTGCAGAAACCACACTTATCCAGGACTTGGGGGTTTTTGTACTACAATATAAATTATAGCTGTTTTAATATCAGTATTTTGAATCCGACATGTGTGGTTTCTGCACCAACTAAAACGTCTATGAAGAAATATGTTATCATTAAAACCTCATTTGTGTAAAAAAATTGGACATGTGGTGTTTTTGAAATTCACGATTCAATTATATGTTACACGTATTAACATTCAGGTCAAAGAGAGTAAACTGGAATGACAGAAGGTTGATCAAAGAATTATGTATGAGACAAAAGACAGTTGTAAAACAAAGTGAAATTCTGCCAAAATTTTCTAGAAACGTTTTTGGTAACGCTGTTGTCTTGTCGCCAAACCTTTTTAACTTATAGATTGAGGATGAAGAAAGGATACGAATAGGAGGACTGAATGTAAACTGTGTTAGATTCGCCGATGATACGGTAATGACACTATGGTACTGCAATGAATAATAATGACGTTGGGAGAAGGAATGAAGAAATATGGGGTGAAGGTAAATACAGGATAATAAGTCATGGGAGTTAAAAACACTGAGAACATGACAGTGATGGCAAGAGAGTGGAAAGTACTAAAAGGTGAAAACTACAGACAAGTGGGATGTGTGCTAGTGGAGACTAGAAGGAGCGAAGTAGAGGTTAAAACAAGAATTAATTTGGCTAAAGAAGCCTTTAATAGGAAATAAGTCTATTGAAGCTGTATGGATATAAAAGTGAGACAGAGTCTGGTAAACTGCTATACGCCGAGCGTTCTGTTATGCGGAAATGAATATAAAGAGGGGAATCGGATTGAGGTTTTTGCGATGTGAATCTGTGGAGAAAAATAGAGAGAATAAAGTGAGTTGAAAAACGTGTGTAGTAAGGAGTTCCGAACAGAATAACAGGAAATAGAACAGTTAAGCTAATCTATGTTAAGAGAGAACGGTATAAGAGATCTAAAAACATAGACTCGCGTGACACAGGAGTAAATGGAGACAACAGTGGTATACATACGGGTCCTGCCAGTCGTCAGGAACAGAGAGTATGACGGTGACACAATGGTCACCAGCAACTGACGATGAACAGAAACAAAACGCGAATGAGATTTCTCGTTGTTTCCGAGGCAACAAGTTGTGTGACACGTAGAACAAACGATGTTATTGGCAGAGAACGAGGAACAAAAATAACATGACCTGCACGACTCGGTTACAGGTTAGTGGACATAATGAAGCAATCCGCAACGTGAGCGGTACCGCTTTCCTGCAGGGAAAAATCCGATTGTCTGGTTAAATACAATTCAGAGTTCCAATAATGTCGAGCGAGAGAATTGTAAAGCGAAACAGAATAAGTGCACGCGCGCCTGTGTGTGTGTGAGAAGGTAGCGTTGCAACAGTGCTTCGTGTAACTTCGTTTACTCCAAGCGGTTGATGTAATGTTTCTTGCTGAGCAATTGACATTGTTTGCAGAAATCAAAGCAGAAAGACTTTTTGCTGTAACGTAAAGACGGACAACGGTAATTTGTAATATTTATGTTTCCTGCAGTGAAGATATTAATCAACTCGTACAGCGTCAACCATAACACATCAAGTTTCATTAATCTAGGAGAGTGAATGCGTCCCTGAGCCAGCAAATGGTCACACTCAACATTTAATTAAATTTTAAAAGTACTCGGAATGTTCTGTTTGACTTTCTTCGTGTTTTGTTGAACTTGTCTGAGGACTAATTGCAACCGTTCGCCACCGTTACGCAAAACAACGAAATTTTAATTTCGATATACCGATGATGTGAGCATTGTAATTCTTATCTTAGCCTCTTGACAAATTTAAATGTCTCACGAATAAGGAATAATGGGAACACGAAGTACAAACATAAACAAAGCTACTACTGTGTCTAATTTTTGCAACCAGATTTAAAGACAATCACGAAATGTTCGCAATTAAAAAATTACAAAAAGGGCTTATAAATTAGCACTGGCACATGTCAGGTCCGACTAAAAGCAAAACAATTCTCTGGGTTGGACTCAGAAGATAACAGATAAAGTAGATAACATTCGTCGCTGTGAAAGTATGACTTAAATATGCGCCTGTCTTCAACACATTCCGTTCTTTGTACAGTGGAATTAAAGTAATTTTTTGTCTGCTCGACGTCAGGGGTATGGCGATCACGTCATTCCCTCTCTTTACAGTTTCCATTTCTCTTGGTCTCTTCAACCAGCCGCCTCCAATAATTTCCTCCCCTCTTTACATTTATTGAATTTATTACCCCCTTACCTCTCTCTCCACGATTTTCTCTATAACCTTATCCTCACACCTCATCTTTGGCCTTCTTCTATGTCTCTCTGTAGTCTCTTTGTAGTATCGTATTTTAAGGTTGTTCGGTCTTCTTGTTTACACACCTGCCCATACTACCTCATTCGTTGTGCTTTAATTACACTAACAATATCCTCTCCCTCTAATATTCTTCTCAACCTCCTTTTCTGATAATCTTCTATCTTATTCTCATCACCATTCATCGGTTTATATCGTCTGCCGTCACTGTCCGATTTCCAAACGTTTTCTTCATTGCGCTGTACCGCTGCTTCGTGTCACTCGTCTCTCGCATAAGTCAAGGTCTTACTGTATTCTTCGGCTATTGGCAGCGTTTATAGTCTTCGATACATATGTGTGAACCTGGCCATCAATTTTGAACTGTGATTTTGAGAGTATACAAATCACCTAGTTGCGAGATTAAAAAATGTTCATTCATTGACCAACTGCGCAGAAAAGTTGTATAGCACCGGCATCTCCGAATCACACTGCAACTCGGTGACCAAATTTTGTACAGGTAACCTTTGACACAAGGCGAAAAACACTGTCTATCGTGGAATTTGATATTACGCCACGTTCGCACTATTTAGGTCCTTTTAATTATGTGTCATGCGGGTTGCCTACAAGTTCCGCCTTGCGCCTTCCGCGCTTCGGCACCTCTGTCTTTGCCTCTTTCTGGCTCTCTCCCTACCACCATCCTATGGCGAGCACACTTGCCCTCTACCTCCACCAAGTACCACCACGTCTGTTCGTGTAGACCTTTCACGAGCATTCGGGACGCTTCCCCCACTTCTCTCTTCGCCTCTGGAACATTCTGCATCTTCCTACCTTCTGTACGCACCACTATCCGCATTCCTTCACCGGGTGGAAGGTATATAAAGAGCAGCGATCGCACGCGTTGTGCAGTTTTTACTTCGACTTTGAAGACAAGTACACGAGAGTTACACCTTCACAGTGTTTTTACCATTTCTGTTTCTCTATTGAGTTGTTCATTCATCGCCGTATCAGTTACATTTATTCGATGGAGTTATACTTCATCCCGTTATTCGTTTTCCTTAACTATACTCCTTTTAAACTTCACCTGCAAATAACTTAACAGTCCCGTTAGTTTTCCTTACTCTTCACTTCCTATCAAACTGAGCATCCTTTCAAGTTCCAGTTAACAACACTCCTTTTAAACTTCATCTTCAAATAACTTAGCGATCCCGTTTCTTTTCCTTATTCTACACGTCCTTTTAAATCAACGCTCCTTTGAAGTACGAGTACTTTATCACCTTGCTTTGCGGAATGCCTCCGAAAAAACGACAAAGCATTGGGCAGGTCCATCCAAATGCTAACCGAGCAAGGTTATTGCGAGCAGCTGAGACACCCGAGGAACGTGAGTCCCAGCTTGAACAACAACGAAGTCCTGGGGAGCATAGGGAGCGCGTAGACCAACAACGAAGAAGACAGGCAGAGATTAGGGCCGCGGAAACACGTTCTGGTGAGTGTGTGGTTTGCAATGACAATCAATAAATGACAAGAGCAAACTTCACGTACAGCAGGCGTAGATTTAAAAACTAAATGCTATTGTCACAGACAATTGTATGTAGAATGTTCTCAAGTCAGCAAAAGTAGCGATCTCTTTATTTGTTCTGATGGCAGTTCAAAAAATGTAGTCTATAAAGAGACGCTTCAGTAAACAAATATGTGTAATTGCGTATAAAAATGTGTACGTAAATCTATATTGTTAACTTGTGTATGTTAATATATTGTGTGTGTAATGTATTAACTCTGTAAAATTGACCGATATATATTGATGAATGGTGACATATGTAAACTATATTAAAGCAGTAAATTATTTACAGGAAAAGTACATCTTAACTGAGTGCCAACTCAAACTGTGTAGACGTAGACAATTAATAATTATTTTAAAACTTATTAAAAAATCAAATATTCGTGTGCGAAGCCGCGGGTAACAGCTAGTTGTCAATATAAAGTACAGTATATCGAAAACTGTAATTAGTTTTGTTTTGAAACTAATGAATACTTAGTATACATAATCAGTAAAATATAAAATGTAAATTAATTTCTGGTGAGATTATCAGAAACGTGCAAGTTTTCTTATGGAGCGACAGTATGTCATTGTGTGAGTGAAGAGCAAACTGATACGGCGTACTCTCCGTATGCAGTACTGATAAAGTAGGAGGGGGAATGGGGTAATTCTCTCGTTAGCTTAACGCATCTTCAGTATTCCAAACAGTTGTCACGTTTATAGCGACCAAATACAGTTTAAATTAGGCTTAGGTACGCGCGGGACTCGTAGTAGTAACTTTTGCTTATGCGACTGTTATCTGTGAGATCCTGTGAAAGTACGGAAAGCAGATCTAAAATTATTCACTTATAGATACAGCAAACAATTAATACAGACCGTAGTACTCAGCGTCTTTGCAGGACGTTGATCAATAAGCAAAGTGAAAGAGAATTAATGAAAAATAGTGAAAATTACATCAATAAGCAACAATTTACAATGTCACAACATGGAAAGATCATCCTTTTGTAAATAAAATGGTGTGACGACTGGAACAGACTAGAAGTTAACATGGGAGATAGTATTCTTCAAGCTCCCAATTTTCAAATCGATTGGTAGTACTGTGTACGAATGTATCTGAAAAGATGCAAATCCTTAAAAAAAACACCTGAAAAATACTCATGGGTGAAGCCTTCAATATCAGAAGCACCAAACTAAACTAATATTCTGTGTGAGTGTGTGTGTGTATGCGCGCGCATGTAATATACTTATTATTGACAAAATAATAGCAGCAATGAAACACTAATCCTAACAATGATGATGTTGCGTTTAACGTTAATAGTAATTTTTCTAATACAAATGCACATAATTAACTAACTTATATAATTATTATGTATTATGATATAATACTATAATTAATTATATGTAATTATAGTTAATATAATTAATAATGTCAATAAAAATATAAAACATCTGGGATTTAGGCGCAGAGAATCTGGTCAGGCTAACTAAAAGAACTGCACAAATATAAATTGTTTTCAGATGATTAGTTGAATATCGTCAATTGAACCTTCTTTTTTTATTATATATATATATGTATATATATATATATATAAACTTTCACTATGAACTTACTTTATGGTTTTATTTCCCCAAACGTTTCAACGTGGTATACGTCTTCTTCAGTGGGAGTAAATACTGAATGTCTTTACAGAGTAACGGTTATGGACTGTAGATGTGTGTGGTGGGGGTTGATGGTGGGAGGGAATTGGCGCTGGGGTTCAAATTGTGTGTTTGAATCAGTGTATCGAAAAATATGTGTGGTCTATAATGTAATTGTTCATTTAATATGTTGTTTGGTTGTAGTGCGTGATATCTGTATATTTCAAATTGTTCTGCTGTGTTTAGTTTTCTACTTTTAGGTAAGTAGTGTAGTATTTCCATGTTGTGCTCTTTTTTTTTAATTAACTGCTAAATAAAATAAATGGGTTATTGTTTTGTCAATGTAGACAAGTTGCCCACGTAACAGTTTTTAAAACTCGTCGTTGGCTTTTCTGTAACTGTAACTGCTTAATACCATACTACACTTCCAGGAATTGTTTCTTAGTACCATCGTTTCTCCTTGAGCAGATGTCACTCCGTGCAATTGTCACAACTTCTCCTCACACCGCTTATCCATCCATGCTGCAACTCTTATTCACCTCTGATTCACGAGCGGCACATACTGTTCACCTTCTGTCATGAGACTAATTTAGGTCTCATGTGCATCGGAAAGCATAATTTACCGACCAAACGCAACCTAAGTAAAGTGTTTACCGACACCCAAAAAGCAACAGGGGCAGCATATGCTTTATTCCTTCGACGTGTCCGTTGCAAATAACGTCAGAAGAAAATAAGCACCCAATTTTAGAATGAAAGAATAACGCTGAAACATTTTGAGACGATAAGCATTTGTCATATTGTCCTCACAGAAAAGAAAGATCACTAAAATTAGATCAACTAATTAAATGATTTCAATAAGGATGTTGTGCGGCGAACGGTATGAGTTTCGTGATCGCAGGGCATATCTGCCTTGTAAAAAAATAAAAACTTTTATTGGGAAAAAATACGTTTCATCGGAGGACGTTCCTTTAAATGGAAGATCGGAAGGAAGTTAGAGGCCATTAAAATCCACTCAGCCAACGAAGACTGAATGAAATGTGTATGACATGCTGAGAAATTACAAGAGAAAGATTGTTTGAAAAGCTCATATAAAACTCATTGCCACTAACATGCCAGAAAGTGGCAATGCCAGAGACAAAGATGGGAGAGACATAAATGTGAAAAAGGCGTTTAAAGCCAAAGTGGTTCGTAATTAACACTTACAGGAAATAAATAAAGTAATAATTGTAACTATCAATATAATCAATCACTTTTTTAATAAAAAGTAAAACTTTTATTATTTTGTATTTATATATGTGTATTAGAAAAAATTACATTAATCTATAATTACTTTTAAAACGGCATTAAAAACTAAAAATTAATAAAGTCAAATATTTTTGTACAGTAGGCCTATGTGGTAAAATGTCTTAGTATGATTTCCCTGCGTGTTTTTCTGTCAGTTGAATTCTCTGAGGTGACTGTCAATAAAAATTTCTACTCTGTTATCTACATCGTTTGTTCCTTTTCATTTTATAAATATTTCTGAACGCCAGTGTCATATTTAAAGTTTATATTCTACGACTATACACAATTCCTTTTTGTCGTCAGAGTGCTTTACGGGTATGAGTTAACTAACGTACTACAGATGAGAAAAAAAATAAACGAAATAAAACAGCTGTGAACCCCAGCAGCGAAGGTGCAGCAAGCAAGTAGGGTGGTGGGGCAGGTGAGGGCTACTTGACCTTGGATTGCCGATTAATTCTTCAGAATCTGTACAGTATAAATTCAGTCTCAAATTGTTTAAACATTAATTTTTTATACAATAATTTTTCAAAGTTTATATTGTATGTAGTGGACCTACTTTGATATGTATTCTTTCCTGTCCCATAACTTAACCACATTATATTATACTTTCTAGCCATGTTATATCTAATATATATCCAAATAGTGAAAAATTTAAGATACTGTTAGTGTATTTTCATTAAGGATCTCAGACAAAACAATGAAAGAGCCAATGTTTCAAAAACATTTAGATATTATATGTTAGTTGAAAATGCATTTAAATGATCTGCTTTATCATTACATTTCAGACACATAATTGAAGTCTAATTCTCTAATGAATCATCTTAAATACTTATAAGCTTTAAATTGTTCAAAAGGTCGTGTTTCATAACATTTAGTAACAGCATTGTTAAATTAGCTTAAGAACACGGTATATTTTAACAACCGGCAGTCGCCGTAACCGCCTACAAAGTAGATACGGCACTGGTCTTCAACAAATAATTATAAAAGTTTAAAAAACAAAAATGACAAACACTCTTCTATCATTCCAGTGATTGAGATTTTAATAAATAGGGTCCCACTTTCGCTTATCCCGTTGAAATTGAGCAAACTAACCTCACCGAAATGCAGAAAGCTGAATTTCCAGAGTGCACAACACACAGAAAAGCGAGACCCGACATGCATTGTTCTGGTTTCGTATTCTGCATTGTGCACTACGGAAATTCAGCTTTCTGCATTTCGGTGAGGTTAGTTTACCTGAACGTGTCACTGGATTAACACAGTAGAGTTATGCTATTTTCTTACGTTTTAAGATAATCGGCATGAAGGCGGCTACTAATTTTCAGTGTAGCCGAAGCAATGCTCCTTGTTATATTAATCAGTTACCGCTAAACTCCTTTTTTGGTTTTAACGTAAACGATTTAATTAGTAAACTAATCTGTACTATGGGTGTTTATTAAAATGAGGCTGCCGTGATAACGTACAATGAGGCCAATTCACACTCACCCGTCGCTGCTTACTTAACCATGGCCTTCATAAATTAAGCCATCATTAAATCCATTAATTGCACAATACCGGTGCATTATTTTTACAAAAAGAACGGTTTTGAATCATTTTGGTGAAACAAATTTTAAAAATAACTTTGTGTAATCTGTCAAGTAATTTCAGTTCTTAAGGAATTTAAAGACCATTTAAGGAGAAGAACACTTCTCAGTGTATAACAGTGTGATGCAAGTGCGTCAAAATCTTTCTTTGCTTTGGGTGGACAGATGCATGATGTAGACAGTTCGTCCTATGTTTTATGACGCCCAGCTTCCATGATTCATCGTGACCCGTCTTGTGAAGTGGACAGTTGAAGATAAGGCTGTTTCTGCTGAGTGCTAAAATTCGGACTGAAGCAATACTATTTAAAAAATTGTTGTGGGAACCCCTTTCTATACGCTTCACTTCTCTCCACAACAGAACGTGGGTAGTTGGAGGTTCTGTGTCTCTTTCTTTCATCCAACTTACCAGACTTTGTCTCAGCGATAGTTTTTTCACCTGGCTTCCCCCACGAATACAACATTATTGTACGAATTTCAATATTGAAACTGTTAATCATGATATTATCCTACGCAATAGTAACAATGTCTATGAGCCGTACCGTAGTGTGACAGATATTACATATACTGTATAATAGGTTGAGTATACCTAGTGCCTCGCTGCGGTAAACTTTGACTATCTTCGATTAAATTTTTAGTAAGTTTTCTCTTTAATTTCAATGAACTATTTAAATTTAACACATATGTCTCATGCCAGGCAGCCCCTTGATTATAAATATCTTCCTCATAGACTTTAAGCCTATACATTGCCTATTAAACCAAATGAAAGCTTTATTTTCCTGGGTCGGTAAACTTTTTCTTGCCTTCTGTTTTTTTTGTTCCTTCAGATTTTTACTATTCTGTCCTCCATTCTATCAAAATACGCATTCCATTGATCTCTTCTCCTTACTATCCAGTTTTCAATTTGCCCACTTCACATTTTTCTATAACGTCTTGTAGCAACCAAAAAATTAAAAATTTTAGTATGACCGAAAAGACGTTACATACAGCAAGACACACCTACTCAGGCCACGAGCAATAAATAAGGAACTGTGTGACGAGGTGTCAAGTGAACGTTTGCTTCGGACAATACAAATACGCTTCACATAGCTTTACAATAGGGAACAAGGTTGGCCGTGACAGACTCGACTCAAACACGAGATTTACAGCCTGAAAAATGTAAGATAAAAGAAACTGTGTCAAGTACCAATTTAGAGTGAAACTGTGACGGACACACTGCCGGGATAATTTGAAGTGTACCAGTAATAAGAAAAGGGTGTAAGACACACAATAGTATGTACCCTATATGAGAACGGACATCGATACCTAAAAGAATAGAATCGAACTTGTACACAGCAGGGGAACGTCTTACTGGCGGCAACGGATATTTACGACAGGGAGAAGGAGTGCCGTTTTGGAAACCACGACACGCTGCGCCAGGACAGCGTTCGGAAAAGGGATCGAGCACAGCGAAACAATAACAAAATACGACACATTGTTTGCGTGAGAACTGCAGCGAGATCCGGAGTACGCTTAGACAAAGACATAATGGACAACCAAGAAAATTGCTCCTGTTCTAGGAAAAGAGTACGGAGGCTTTCGACGCGAACTCGTGGGGAGACAGGATAACCAATCACAACCCAGCATCTACCCAGAGAACAGGTGGAGAGGACCGTCGCCAGCATGGCAACGGGAACGTCGAATGAGAAGTGAAGAACGATGGTCTGGCATAAGGGTAGGAGATCTTCTGTCCTATCATGTTCGACTTGAGGCGTGTTTTCCAGAAGGGTGCATTGTGGTAAACGATGCTTGATAAAAACTGTTTGCAGAGCACGCGGGAGGACAGTCTTTCATAAATTTTCAATCATATACTTTGAGCAGTCTTCACGTACTTTTAAACAGTCTATTTATAACTTTCAACAGTCGGTCGTCAAAGTTCGATTAACATACGGACAGCAGTGGGACTTTGAAACTTTGCTACGCGACATATAACTAAGTGACTTAGACATTTCGATATTGGCGCGTATCCGGTAATAGTGTACCTACAGTGTCTAAAAACATGCGACATACGCCAGTGCTTAACAATTATAGAGTTCTTTATTATACTGAAATTCAGAACTGAACTAACCAATCACACTTTCATCAATAACCGACGCGTAGAACTATCGTTGATGTAATACCGGACGACGAAATCGTAACGTTGTACAATGCGGCGGAGCGATACAATATCATTTGGAACAATTACACCACGGCATCAAAGACACTAAACATTAATGTACATACCAGAAGTTCAACAATAGACAGACAGACATATACACCATAGTTAACGATGAACTTATCTTCACGACACATAATTTCATGACTCGAACAGTAACAGCCGAATCAACAGAATACACACACAGCGCGAGTGAATCTGTTCCGCGTGTGTTGAGTGTCAGTGACATCACAGCTACGCAGCTTCCCACACATGGACCAGCAGAGAGGAGGAGTTACGCCGATGGAAATATCGGATAATTCGCCTAACAAGTAATCTTTATGCTATTCTTATCATAAGAACTCTACTGTCCTGTCTCTTTTTCAAGAAACACCCCTTGAGTATTTAAATTAAACATGATAAACATAATTAACGCCATCCGTCTGAGGCAAACGATGAACGCATTAGTATAAGATTTATTGTTTGACTATTTGTGTTTCTATATATCGATTGCATTATATATGTATGTGTATGTTTTCCAGCAAACAACGTATTGGATTCACCTTGTAATTTGATGTATATACATGTGTTCTTTTATGTTCTTTTTATGAGTTTATGAATGTATTTACAGGGAATCATCCATATTTTATATATATTGAAGTCTCTTTATTTAATGATATGATGTTAAATAAATAAGTGTTTATTTTATCCAGAATATATGCGTTCATTATTGTCAAATTACCTCAGAAAAAGAAAGTAATGACATTTGAGTGATTTATAGTAGTTTTTTTTATTAATACAACAATTAGAGTCTCCATGCAATAATTATGCTAACGTAAAGGAATTAACGTGTTATTTAGCTTCAATCAGTTCAGTTGATATGAGTAACCTAATTGAGTGATTACACGAGCTCATTATGCAAATTAGTATATTTACATAATTAATTAATCACAGTTAGCATAATAATTACCCCATTAAAGTTGTATTTGGCTGCCCAACGCGTGGCATATCTTTGTATTTGACGCTCTAGAACACGGGGCGTAATAGGAATTAACTCCCACATCTTTGTATTGGCTCGGCAATCACAGATTAATTAATTCATTATCGTTAGCATAAATGCTTATCGTTGTAGTCTCCCACTTTATTCCCGCATATTTTTCTGAATACTCTCATTTCTGGTAGCTGTGTTGTTAGTTATTTTTGCTCTCTCGTTAATCATGTCTTCATCATATGTTATTATTGATTTTATTACTGACTTATATATTCTAATTTTATTATCATGGCTAACGTGTTTGTTAAACGTGTTTGGCAAACGTAGTAGATCTGTTGGCTGAGTAGACACATGCAGTATAATATTACGTCATAGGCCTATTGTTACGAGAATCGCTTGGCTTATGATTTATAAACAGCAGAATAATTTATGGGACACCAGAGAAATCAGTAAACACTTCTCTAAACAATCGCTATTGTATTACAATACTTTTTTTGTCCAATGGACTATTACAGCACATAATAAATTCCTCACAATGGTCAAAATATTACAATAAACAAAAGTTAAATACTAAGCGCGATATAAAACACAAATTTATATGTTTCTTTGGAAAATTTTGTAACGATATTGGCAAGACTTTCTTCAGAAAAGTTTGATTTGAGCAAGACTGTATACACAAGATTCTATGTATCAATGTGATAGAATTTTAATTGAAACCGTGCAGCAACTTTCGTAAACCGCATCAACTCCAGGAATGTATAACAGACTGGGGGGGGGGACTAGCATTCAAGGTATACGGGACGCGCCAACACATCATAGCTTAGCTCAAAACCAATATCGTTATTAAATCAGAAACATTGTCATCATCGAGATCTTGGGCGTTGAAATGTGCGAGTATAGACGTTGAAACGGTGATCACCTGTAGGACATATTACCTATTTAAAACCGTCATGTGACTGCGTATTTCACAAATGGCAATGTACAAGGATGTGTTTGGAATTTTTTGTTATAATTAAAAAATTATTGAAAAATCCAAAATCGCCCGGCTTTCCTCATTGTGTACTTGACGCTTGAATAATAACAGGCACTGGTTCAATTTGTTCCCAGAACTCACAACGCAAATATTCACAGAAGTAAATTAGCCTCTGCCCTCAACTCGGATAATAATTACACCCACCCAAGTGTGACATGATGTTGACTAGAGCATTCCAGATGAATCAGAAGCGTCCTTGCCAGGCGGATGTGTCGGTTCTAGCAAATGACATCATCCTGCCGCCCATGCGATATGCGAAAAGAGTCACATAAATATGTTACTACGCACATTATTCATATATTGGGCTCTAGTATCATCTAGCGGATTTTGAAAATCTGTTCAGTGTCCAGAGTCGTAGAGACTACACGCAGTTTAGGTATGTCGCTTCAGCATAGTATCAATGTTTAGGTTTATAGCTATTCGCTTTAAACGTATCTCTTTCTGAATAATTTTCCGATGCGTTTTGATTTTGAATTTTTTAAAGACCAATAACAAATATATAGTCAGGATGAAATTACTTTTAATCTGATAACTCACACAATATTTTTAGACTTCAAGGAAATAGTTATATGGAGGCTTCATAATTTTGAGGTTCAATCCTAGTTAATCGCTTGGAGGGTAAATTTTTAAAAGCTTTATTAACTATCGCTTGGGACGTAGAGTAACTTCCCTGCAATATTTCAATTTCCTTGGTCAAGTGGTTACGAAGGTATGGCGGTTAGTCAGTGTTTCACACACACACAACACACACACACACACACACACACACACACACACACACACACACTTGTGTAGGCCTACACATTTAATACGCTGTATTTTATTTGCAGAAACACGAGTTAAACATATTTCAAAAATCGCGCAATTCTATGTATTGTATAGCAAAATGAACATTATCAGCGTCCCTTCAGAATATTATAACGGGACATTGTGCGCGTGGGTGTGAAACACTGGTCGTAAATTGATACAATCACGATTAAGTCGTTCGAAATGAGGCGGGAGAAACGATTTAGTTATATTTAATGACGTCAGACGCAGTTTGTGACGTTAATGTGACTGGGGATATCTGACGTTGTCACTTACTGTCAGTTCCTCTGACCCAGTTGTCAGTCTGGTTTTCCTATTTAATTACATGGGTAGAATTCCATTATTATAACTGCAAACACTAAAGGACTGCCTATTGCGACACTTTCACTCCTTGCAATACCTGTTTTATTTTAGAAAGAAAAACCGGTGCTTTTAAACTTCTAATAACATAAAATGTCTGTTGCAAATTTCTAGCTATAAAATATGCTCTATTTTAGTTTTGTCACTGTAATAAGTTGTTCTCCCCATCAATTTGTGCGGACTTCGCGAACAGCATTCAGCAGTGAATGTGCTCATTAATGTGGAACAAAAATTTTAATTTCTGTTGATAGTTGCTTACAAATGAAAATAAATTAAACACTATCGTCCTAAAAAATCCTACTTGTTTACTTCTTCTTTGATTAGGCCTATACTAAACCAAATTTTATCAAACTTTCTTACAGGAGAAAGAAATAAAAAAAATGAAAGAATACTTTTGGCGAGCCAAACTGGTTTATTCCGTAGTTATTTTTCTTCACAATTCAGTGAAAACAATAAGTGCAAACAATAAATGACATAGATACATACACATAAAATTCAAAATTAGCATACATACTGGATATAATAAATTGTTATTTAATGAAAATCAGTTAGAAGTTTTATAAAATTGCGTATGGGATGAGTGAAAATGTGATTGAACTTCCAAACTTTTTTCGTATTCTAGGAGGAGGCGATTCACAGAAGAGTGGAGGAGACGTACTGATATCTTCCTCTGCAATTAGCACTTTTTTACTTACACTCTGCCTCAGTGCCATCGCTGGCGTTACATGTAGTCTAAAGAAACATCGAGGAAGTTTAAAAGTCTTTGAACACGACCAAAACATCGTAACAGATTAGACAGTCTGGTTTATTGTTGTACGATGGGAAAATATACTTCCAACCGGAAAACTTGACATCGTATCTACTGTACTGTATACAAAACTAACCAAATCTGATCTTATTAGTTACTGTAAAACCTGATTAGAATACACAGAATGCACCAAGACAGACGAAGGTGTGCGAGATGTTTTCACCTGTCCTGGTCGCAACCCAATGAGTGATCTTTCCGGCGCTGCGGAGTCATATATTTGCAACAGTAGGAAGTTAGGATGGGATCCCTCATTGCAAGGAATAGTGTCCAAGGCAAAAAAGGCTGATTGAATGTTTTTTTTAATTGATCTGATCCTTCATCAGAGATACGGAGGGATTTCCATGACCGCAGCCGGATGGAACGGATGGAAGATTCACCCGTAGGAGCTCAGAACTGTACAGGTATGGGTAATATGCAAGGCCGTTGTAGGGCGTCGGCCGGAACGGTGTACTGCCATGGCTGAGGCGATCAGGTCAACCAAAGAAGCACTTGCAAAATCTAAGTAAGTATTATCGGAGCGCCCGAGGCATTTTAAGCGTAATTGGTGGCGATGTGATATCTGTGCTTTTTAATTTACGGTGGAGGGGGTTCGAATTTTCTTCGGCCTTATAGAACAAACAATTTGACAGGGAGGGAATAGGGTACAGCACGCAGTAACTGAACGCAAAGACCTCAGACGTGGCGAGTATTATTTAGCGTCTGTTCAGCGAACCCTATAGTATCCGGACCCCTAATTTGTTCAGACTAAGCCGACCATTCGAATGAAGAAAAATCAGCAATAAAGGCAATGAAAGACGGTAAATCCCCAGGTCCGGATAATGTGCAGATATAGTTTCTTAAACTTCTTGATGACGACGGTATAAAATGGTTGACTGCGGTATTCAACCATATATACGTATGACACAGGAAGAATCCCACTTGATTGGCTTAAATCTGAATTCATTACATTACTCAAAAAACCAGGAGCAAAACAATGTGATGAATATAGAACTATTATCTTAATGAGTCACCTTCTCAAACTCTTCCTCAAGATCATCCACAAGAGAATGTATAAAATCTGTGTAGAACAAATATCAGCCACACAGTTTGGTTTCAGGTGGTATTCCAACGATGCAGAGATGTAAACTGTGATGTTTTTGCATGTTTCATCGATTAGGCCTACCAGAAGGCCTTTGACCGAGTCCAAGATCAGAAAATGATGGATATCCTGAAAAATATTGGATTAGGTGGAAAAGACCTAAGGATAATAGCTACACTGTATTAGAACCAATCTTCAGTGGTTAGAGTGGATAAAGAGAAAACTGAAGCGATACAGATTCTGCGTGGAGTAAGGCATGGATGTAGGCCTATACAATCTCCGTTTTTATTCAACGTGTACTCGGAAGGTATTTTTAGAGAAGCTTTAAATGAATGTGATGTGGGAATCTCTCTGAACGGTGACAGAATAAATAACATACGTTATGCGGATGATTCCGTCATTTTCGCAGATCGCTTAAAGGGGCTGCAACAGCCGTTAAGCTGGTCTAGTGACAGAAAGCAGCCGGTCTAGACGTCAATGTTAATAAAACGAAGCTAATGATTGTATTTAAGAACAAGTTCAGAAACTACACCCTTAATATAAACCAAAGACCAGTTGAACGTGTAAACAAATTTACATATCTTGGTACTATAGTCAATGAACAATGGGACCACTCTCAATAAATAAAGAGCAGAATTGAAAAGGCAAGAGCAGTGTATACTAGAATGAGCAGTTTATTTAAAAGTAACGATTTAACAATGAACACAAAGATGAGACTTTTACGCAGCTACGTATTCTCGGTCCTCTTCTACGGTGTAGAATCTTGGACACTGACTGAAGCCACAACTAAAAAATTGGAATCTTTCGAAATTTTGCTTTACCGTAGAATACTGAGCATTTCATCGACAACACATATAACTAATGTTGAAGTTCTTAGAAAGATGAAGAAATAAAGGGAAGTTATTAACACAGTGAAGATAAGAAAACTTCAGGATCTAGGACATCTCAAGAGAAATGAACAGAGATTTTACTTATTGCAGTCCATACTACAGGGAAAAGTAATTGGAAAGAGAGGAGTTGGGCGACCGAGAATATCATGGCTGAGAAATTTAAGACCTGGTTTGGCATGAATACGTACAACTGACTTATTCCGTGCAGCAGTACAGAAAGTTAAAATAGTCTGTATGATATCCAACAACCGAAACGGATAGGAACTATCAGGAGAAGAAAACGCCGGCCATTGTAGTGGAATCAACAACTTCAGTTACCGTAGTTTTCACGCGGTAAGCTGGTATTTTCCACACCACACAAGTTGCTGCCCTCATTACGGTATTGAACCGGTCGCTGATATGGCGTCGGTGGATGTTGTTCCCGCAAATCCAGTTGTGCGGAATTTAACAAACTGTCAATTTACCAGCTTTCTCGAGGTCGGCGTAAGTATAGTGAGATTGGATCATATTTTATGTTATTCTCGTTTATCATAAACCTTGTTTCTATCTCCGAATTCAGAAATATAAATTGAATGAATAAAAGGAAAATGTATGTTTGACATATTGAATGAAAAAACATCCCTATATAATTCAACAATTTAAATTTTAAAAAGTTAAACAGCACAAATTGGTATGCATCTTCTAAAATTCTCTATCCTTATAAAACAGATTACTGAACATGTTAGATGAATTCGTAATTTTACTTGTTCTGTAGATACACTTCAATACCACAACTCTTGTAATTTGATACATAGGCCTATCTAATTCATTTATAGACAAATACGCATTTCATATCCGTCTATGTCGCTTCTTGCTGAGTGCTCTTCGATTTTTACTTCCATATTCCTCAAGGAAATGGAAGTATGGTGATGGCAAAAAAAATCGTGTTCGAGATTATTGCAGATTCTGATTGTACTACACTCAAAACATGAAAAAAAGTCGTTTTTCGAAAAGTGTCTGTGTGTGTGTCTGTCTGTGTGTCTGTCTGTCTGTGTGTAGATTTTTTTTCTATGGCAAACGATAACTGCCGCAAATTCAAACAGAATCAAATAATTTTTTTGCATACAGCCCTGATTTGTAGAGTACTCACGACCTATTGTTTTTGGTGAAGATCGGTTGAGAGAAAGGGGTAGTTTACCTGCAACGGTTTTTTTTAACAAGGGTAATTTTTTTTTTGGCAAACGATAACAGCCGCAAATTCAAACAGAATCAAATAATGTTTCGCATACAGCCCTGCATTATAGAGTTCTCAAGACCTATTGTTTTTGGTGAAGATCGGTTAAGGGAAAGGGGTAGTTTACCTGCAACGTTTTATGTTTTAACAAGGGTATTTACTATGGCAAATGATAACAGCCGCAAATTCAAACAGAATCAAAAGATTATTTGCATACACCCCTAAATTGTAGAGTTCTCAAGACCTATTGTTTTGGTGAAGATCGGTTAAGGGAAAGGGGTAGTTTACCTGCAACGTTTTTTTAACAAGGGTATTTTCTATGGCAAACGATAACAGCCGCAAATTCAAACAGAATCAAATAATGTTTTGCATACAGCCCTGATTTTTAGAGTACTCAGGACTTGTTGTTTTTGGTAAAGATCGGTTAAGGGGAAGGGGTAGTTTACCTGCAACGTTTTTTTATCAAGGGTAATTTTCTATGGCAAACGATAACAGCCGCAAATTCAAACAGAATCAAATAATTTTTTGCATACCTCCCTGAATTGTAGAGATCTCAAGGACTTTCGATTTTGGTGAAGATCGGTTAAGGAGAAGGGGTAGTTTACCTGCAACCTTTTACGTTTTAACAACAGTAAAGTACTTGAAAATTCATTTAAACTTTTTGAAACAATGGTAATTGTTAAAAATAAAATAATTTTGTTGCCAGGCAATAAAATTATAATTTTTCATTTTAATGTAAATTATGTATGAGTTAATATCTTTATATATATAATTCTTCTGTATGTGTGTATGTCACTGAACTCCTCCATGTATAAAATAATATATCGTTCGTGGCAGGTAAGCATATCTCAGTTATGTAATGTTTACGTTTCCATTTTATTATTATGCCTACAGCAATAAAAAGGCAGGTAACATACACACACACACACACATAATTCACGTTATTTCTGGCCTCACTCATGTTTATTTTCTTACATTTGCACGCTTTTTTAATGGAAAGTGCCGAAACCCACACCAACATAACGCGTGCAAGCCGAAAAAATGGACATCAATTTGCTTCCTGTTGATCGCTGGGCAGTGTAACTGCACGTGTTTACAGAGGAATGATTCATAGACAGACTTTTCGTCTTTAGGGAATGAACCCTCTGCAAGATGCTGAGGGTCCATGAGTGACTTCGGAGCGCTCCTTCTTTTTCGCGTGTTTGTTCTGTAAAACATACACTGTAGATTCGCAGCTTTACTCTAAGCAACGCTCAATAGGAAATGTTGAAAATTTTTGTCCACAATGTACCCTCATTCACACTAAACCTGCTCTGATGTTTTAATTACGGACATCATAATATTAAAACTTTGGAAACTTGAGCACTACTTAATGGAGATCAATAATTAACTTATACAAGCCATTAATTTTATGCATATTTTTTACATATATGTGTACAACGTTATCGGCAACAAAGAAGTAGTTTTTGTTAAAATTCCTTCCCGGGATATTTCGCCATAGTCCAATGTTTTCTACAAAACCAGACGTTTCGGCAATGCCATCGACTTCCATCATCAGTGAAAATCGAGTGCGATAACGTGAGGTGGTATACGTTAGTGACCACAGTACTGTGGTTAAGGCTGAAGCAGTAAGTAGAAAGAAGTAGTTTCTATGGTAATATTTCATTTCGAAAATGATTTTAAATATAAATCTTAGAATATGGAAGTCATGTATGGTCCTCCATACCGATATTTCATTTCTTCCACATCGATAAACACAAGCAGGCACGCAGACATAATTTCAGAAGACGTCATGCCTAATATTTTTTCGTACCACTTTGTTGGTTGAAAAATGTTTCTTACAACTGTCATAACTTTCTTTCTTATTTGGGCTGCTATCCAAATCTTTCCTTACTTTCTGTATAATTTCTTTGACTCGTGTTTATAAGGACTTGTTTTGTTAGCGCACGTTGACAATCACATTACTCTGTAAACAGCAGTACATTTAGTAATATCGATAATGTCTGATCCCCGTATAGGCTGTTCATACAATGAGCAACTGCATAAAGACAAAGTTGAGTATTACTTTGTACAGTGAATAATCAAAAGGCAAATACTTGCTACTTCTAAAAGTATAGATTGATATTTCACGCTCCACGTAGTAATAGGAAAAATGTCTTTTAAAATCCTGTTGAGTCAAGACAGAGAAAACAGCAGCTCTAAGTAAAAATGACTAACAATATACTACGAGAAACACATGATGTCGTAACGAAAATAATCGCATGGTAAATTCACTGAAAGATTAGGGATCTCTGCCCACATGTTCATTAATGTAGTCCTTCCATCTAAGTTATTATAAATCAAGATTTATATCTCGATAGTGTGTTTATATATATATATATATAGTGTGTGTGTGTGTGTGTGTGTGTGTGTGTGTGTGTGTGTGTGTGTGTGTGTGTGTGTGTGTGCTTGTTGTTCTAACTTTGTCGTGTTTACTTGCTAAACTACTACTTGTCATGTTCCGGACGAGGCCTTTCAGTGTTTCTACCAAGTCGCAGTTTAGCAAGTAAACACGACAAAGTTGGAATTACAGAGACTGCTAATTCAAATACTGTACTTGTATTGTTGCAACGTTACATGTATTATCAAATGAATACACTTCTGTCCATGTACCTAGCGCAGGTGCATAGTGTTAAACCGGCTAGGTTGTAGGATTTTTGTGTGTTCGTTGCTTTAAGCATATGCGGTTGCGCTATAAACTTTTTTTAAATAGAGGCGTGAGACGTTGATGACATGAAATAATTAATTAAAACATTGAAAAAGAATCAATAAACGGTTTATCAAATATTTCACAGAAAATTAATTGATTATTAAAATTTTAAGCTAGAAAAATCAAAATATTCTCTTTTATAAGGTTACACTCTGAAAACATATCTTTGCTATTCAGCAAACATTAATAATGTATAGTCATAAATTTTGAAACATATCTGATGAACAAATTATAGAATTCTTTCCTATTGCTTGGGTGTTTGACTTTGAATCATTATTAAAATTTGAAATCATAGTATATCTATATCTATAAAAATGAATGTTTGTTTCTTTCTTTCTTTCTTTGTCCCGTATGCGTTCCTATACCATTCATCCGATTGCGATGAAACTTCGGTGAGTTGTTGTGCGCACGCCCGCGAAGGTTTATGAATTTTTTTCGAAGGGGTCCTATGGGGGGTTCTTGGGGTCTTCCACATCTCCTCCTAAACCACTGGACCGATTTCAACCAAACTTGGCACAAATATTTTATGCAACGGGAGAACCAACATAGGATAGGTGTTTTTTTCGACGGGGTCCATTGGGGGGTCCTTTGGGGTCTTCCACATCTCCTCCTAAACCACTGGACCGATTTCAACCAAACTTGGCACAAATATTTTACGCAACGGGAGAACCAACATAGGATATGTGTTTTTTCGATATGATCCTTCGGGGGGTCCTTTTGGGGTCCTTTGGGGTCTTTCACATCTCCTCCTAAACCACTGGACCGATTTCAACCAAACGTGGCACAAATATTTTACGCAAAGGGAGAACCAACATAGGATAGGTGTTTTTTCAATGGGGTTCTTTTGGGGGTTCTTTGGGGTCTTCCACATCTCCTCCTAAACCACTGGACCGATTTCAACCAAACTTGGCACAAATATTTTACGCAACGGGAGAACCAACATAGGATATGTGTTTTTTCGATATGATACTTCGGGGGTCCTTTGGGGTCTTCCACATCTCCTCCTAAACCACTGGACCGATTTCAACCAAACTTGGCACAAATATTTTACGCAAAGGAAGAACCAACATAGGATAGGTGTTTTTTCGATGGGGTCCTTTGGGGGGTCCTTTGGGGTCTTCCACATCTTATCCTAAACCACTGGACCGATTTCAACCAAACTTGGCACAAATATTTTATGCAACGGGAGAACCAACATAGGATAGGTGTTTTTTCCGACGGGGTCCTTTGGGGTCTTCCACATCTTCTCCTAAACCACTGGACCGATTTCAACCAAACTTGGCACAAATATTTTACGCAAAGGGAGAACCAACATAGGATAGGTGTTTTTTCGATGGGGTCCTTTGGGGGGTCCTTTGGGGTCTTCCACATCTTCTCCTAAACCACTGGACCGATTTCAACCAAACTTGGCACAAATATTTTACGCAACGGGAGAACCAACATAGGATATGTGTTTTTTCGATATGATACTTCGGGGGGTCCTTTGGGGTCTTCCACATCTCCTCCTAAACCACTGGACCGATTTCAACCAAACTTGGCACAAATATTTTACGCAAAGGGAGAACCAACATAGGATAGGTGTTTTTTCGATGGGGTTCTTTTGGGGGTTCTTTGGGGTCTTCCACATCTCCTCCTAAACCACTGGACCGATTTCAACCAAACTTGGCACAAATATTTTACGCAACGGGAGAACCAACATAGGACAGGTGTTTTTTTCGATACGATCCTCTGGGGGGTCCTTTGGAGTCTTAAAAAACTAACTTATTAGATCTGGTTACTATGGCAACCCAATGGAATAGATTCTGTTCTAAATATATTATCGCATTAAATTGAAGACCACGCGAACGAAGTCTTTATATATTATATATATACAAACACTTTCTTTCTTTGAGTGGCATTGCAACGCATGCCGGGTACTCACTAGTCACCTATAAAATAATACTAACTTTATCAAATAAAATTGTATGTTTGATATTAGTGTTTTAATAATAATAATAATAATAATAATAATAATAATAATAATAATATTCCTTTAAGAATAATTATTACACCCACTTAGTAAATTAAACAGAATAAAATTATTTTTAACACAACTTACAATTATGTCTATTACTCTGAATATTTACACTATTTACATTTAAGTATTTGTATTATTTTATCTCATGTTCTGTTCCTAACACAAAAAATATAATTGTTCATTTGTCACCTGCGTAACGTTGAAGTTAACGTTGCATGTGTACGCATGTGTGTGTGTGTGTGTGTGTGTGTGTGTCTTCTGAATGATGACAATGAGGATGATGGTTATGATGATGTCATTGTAATTCTATAGCCTGTTGTTGATGGTGGTCCTACGCTCCACCATCAATCGTGGTGTATTGAAGATGATGGTGATGCTGATGAGTTTAAATCGGTTAGCAAACGGACATAGCGTCCCCGTGTGAAACATCTTGGCGTCTGTTCCTCGTCCAAAATTGCCGGAGGTATTTATAGTTGACACCAATCTGTCACGTCAGATATTGTTTCTGACACGTACAAGTTTGTTAATTCGTGTGTAGCGTCCCATAATTAACTAATCACTTTTTTGTCTGTTTTCGCGGTAACCAAAAACTTGATATTTTCACCAGCGATCGTACTCTTTGTCTAATTCAGCCGATTCCTCTACGATACACTCCGACTCTCAGAGGTTACGAGAGACTCCTTATTAGATATTGCAAGAGACTCCCATATGAAAGACTGCGAAAGACTACGTAACTCAACAATGTTTTTTATAGATTTACACACGTGACGTCATTTTTACAAGTTAAAATGTTCTAGATTTTACTACCACGTGTTGGTGGACATGAACTTCCGGTTTCTAGACCTTTCTAAACCACGTGTTTTCAACTACATGTACTTGCATAATAAATTACTTTGTCAGCTGAATAAATGCTTTTAAAATTTATTAGTATTAAATTAATTAATTTTACTAATAGTTATTCCAATTTTCACACTAATATAAATGACTTAAAATGTGTCTGTTAATTGGCTTACTGTTAATTATCTTCACATAATTCGTTACGCGCACAACACTTATTCACTTACACATTACACTACCCTGCTGTTCGGTACTTATTCTAATAACAGTATTGTTTCATAACATTTACACCCCTTTGCTCAGGATACCAATTAAAGCTTACTGTAAAAATTTTCCCATATATTTACACAAAGTGTGAATGTTTGTCACATTGCAATATATATAGAAACACTTGTTGCTACAGTCTTTTTTTGATAGGTAAATTACTTAATATAATATTATTTATTAATTAATAAATTGGGTTTTTCTTCTTAGGAACATGTTTCCAGCATCAAGCAGGTGCTCATTGTTAGTTATATTATTTTTAGTCTTAAAATTGTCAAAACATGTCCCATGTTTAAAACTTTCAAGCCTGTCGGACTATCGGTGTGTGTGTGTGTGTGTGTGTGTGTGTGTGTAGATAGATAGGTTTAGATACCGTCTACTTGATGGTATAGATTATATTATAATATTTATTAGAATTTTCTATCATTTAGCCTATATAATTAATTAATTATTTATTAGTCAATATAACAATGTAAATTTTTCCATAGTAAGATTATATTATTAAAACAATTATGTATGTATAAAATTAAAATCAGAATAGTAAAATATAATAAATTAAGATAACTACTATTGACATCTATGGTACTCACAATTATTCACTAAGTAATATTGTTTTTCTCTGGGCATCGTTTCTTATCGTTCCACTGTGGAGTACACTATTAGTAATTGCGTTTTGCTATTGTTATCGGCAAACATGTAACGTGTGTGTTGACATTTGAAACAACCCGTATGCACGCGTTATTTACGCCGACAATTTTTATAGCTTTTTTTAATTCTCTTTCTGTACGGTGAGAGAATTATTTAGCACCGGTTATAATATGTATGCAAATTTGCTGGACAAACTGCAGCTTCAGTGTATACGAGTATCAAGTGCGTTTGATTAATAACAAACAAACATTTTTACAGAACTGTTTACCGATGATGTATTATTTTACATTTTGCAAGTTTAATTTGTCATCACTATCAGAATTATTTTGTACGTTATGTCTGGCATGACAGCTCGTATTCATTAAGTACTATCATCATTATGTGTGTGAGACATTATATTACAAAAAATTAAAAAATACTTTATTACAGTTTTTAACTTTATGCTATACACAGCCAGCCACGAGCGCGACACATAATGTAATCTAAACCCTGGATTACCCATACCCATATGCGACACATTGGGTGCAGGTTATATTTTCGCTAATTTTAATTTAGCACACCTTTCTCTCACTTTTTTCACCAATCTCTTTTCACCACAATAAGTTATGATTTTTCCCCCAGGATTTTACACTTTTCTTTCATATTTGGCTTAAATCCTCCCACTCAATTACTTCACCTTCCTTGTCTGCTTCGTATGCTGTTGGTGCCACCACCAACTCGGTTGTCTTTCTTGTATACATTCAAACCTATGTTCTGTTTGAAATCTACATTTTCCATTCTCTTTCTTCTTCTCAGGACTTCATTTCTACAACCCATATTTTGCTTTTCTCCATCTGTTGTTGTTTGTCTGTAATAGCTCACAACCAAACGACGGTATACGTCTATAAATTGACATAAATCTATCGTTTTTCTGTGTACAGTACTCTCCCAACTAAGTGCCTCCACCTTCTCTGCTTTCCGGTCGTCTGGCGTACGTCCACCAAAAACCCCTTACCCACACGGCTGAAGGGAGCTCGTCTCCAAAACAGCCCGAGTCCGACCATACTGGTCGGTCTCAAAAAAAAAAAAAAAAAAAAAAAAGTTTGTCTGTGTGATTTGGCGTTAATTTATAAAATTGATGTAAGTAGTGCAATACAGTTTCGATGTTTATTTTACTCTTTCTGAGACTTGCACTTCTTCCTTGCTTTCGATTTTTACTCAATTGCTGTAATATTATTTCTTCAATCTCAGTCGTCTTTTCTTCTCGTGTATATAGTTTTTATTCGTTTTTATTGCTTAATTCTAAATCAATTTTTTTAAACAACTGTGTTCCGTAAATCTAAAATCTCCTCCAATTTTTCTTTACTTCTGTTCTCCAACACCACATTTTAAATCTTCAGAAGTATTTACTCTTTTCAAGTTTAAGTGTTGTTCCTTAATCCATTTGCTTTCGTGGAGCACAGTTCATAAATATTACACACAGTGATGCATTTAAACTTCCTCCTACTTTGTATATATATCACTTTCCGAAACAATAATATACCTCTTCTTTGCATAGAATAGTTGCATAGAGTCATGAATAATAATTTCAGAACTATAGTCTAACATGAACAAACGCAGTTATTCCTTCCTTTGATTTCTTTAAATGTCTAAAATAGTGCCTTATTTACACCTTGTAATATTTATTCTTCTCACAATTTAACAACAGTCACGTGAGAGTAGAACGCTAAATGCATAGTGCTCCTTTGATAAATTTTGCCATTTACTGTTATTTTTGCTATGCCAAGGCCTAAATGAAAATAAGTAACGAGTCGGTAAGCTATTGTATACAGACAACGGGACAGTGTATTTCTAAGCTGAAAACGTTGTCTGCATACGACACATTTCCGGCAGTGTAGCAGGCCTATTCGTCTGCATCCTTCCGTGTTTCGATTTTCTCTGGACATTACTTCAAATGTATATCGGAAACCGAACCGAATGTATCAATGGCAGTCACTGCGGACACAAATCATTTCGCTACTGCTCTGGTTACATGGCATACGATTTTTCTGTCTCAAGACTGAACCAGCGGAGCGTGTTGTTCAGTATTTATGCGTGAATCTGCCTGAAACGTACAAAAATAAAGACCGAAATGTCTACTGACCTGATTTATGTAACACACGGACGCGTATCCTGAAATGTTAGTTACAGTAAAGAAAGAGAGTTCAATAGTAGTTTTAGTACAGAAAAATGAGAAACTTAGTTAATTAGTCATTATACAGTGAGACGTAGGTATCTATATAGTACACACACATACACACACACATATATATACTGCAACGTCACAAGTATTATGAAATGAGTACACTTCTGACCATGTACCCAACGCAACTATATAGTGTTTAAACACCGGCTAGGTCGTAGGATTTTTCTATGTTCATTGCGTTAAGTAAGTATATGTGGTTGCACAATAAATGTATTTTTTAAATAGAGGAGTGAGACGTTGATGACATGAAATAATTAATTAAAACATTGTAAAAGAATCAATCAACGGTTTATTAAATATTGCACAGAGCATTAATTGATTACTAAAATTTAAAACTAGAAAAATCAAAATATTCTCTTTTATAAGGTTACACTCTGAAAACATAACATAGCTTTGCTATTCACACATTAATAACATATAGTCATAAATATCGAAAGATATCTGATGAACAAATTATAAAATTCTTTCCTATTGCTTGCGTGTCTGACTTTGAATCAATATTAAAATAGCAACTCATTTCTAAAAATAATATTAACTTTACTAAAATAAAATTGAATTATTGCTATCAATATTGTAATAAAAAATAACATTTACTTTAAGAATATTTATGATTTATAATGACACACCCAATTCGTAAAATTAAACAGAATAAAATTATTATTTTTAATACCAACTCACAATTATGTCTTTTACTTTCAATATTTACATTATTTACATTTTAGTCTTTATATTACTTTATTAACTCATATTCTGTTCTTTATGAGTTCTTTGTTTAATCACAAAAATATAATTTTTCATTTGTCACCTGCGTATTGTCGAAGTTACCGTTGCGTTCGTAAGTGTGTGCGTGTGTGTGCGTCTCCTGAATGATGGCAACGACGATTATGGTAATGCTGACACTTTCTCGGTATTCTATAGTCTGTTGTCTATGGTGGGCCTGTGTTGATTGTGTATAGCAGATGATTATGATGATTTCAAGTTGCTCAGCAGACGGACATAGTGTCCACGTGTAAAGATATCTTGAGTCTCCACGCGCCCAAAATTTCCGGACGTATTTATAGTAGACGACAAATTGACATGTCAGATATTGTTTCGGAGTTGATAAATTTTGTCAATTCGAGTGTAGCGTCCTTTTTTTTACTGGTCACTTTTTATTTCGTTTTCGCGATAACGTAAACTTTATCTTTAGGTGAGTGCTTGCACTGTCTTTGTTATTTTTCACTCGTCATTTACATATAACACACTCGTTAATTACTAGGTAATTGTGGTAGTAATTAACTTTATTTTCTGTGACGTCTTTAGTATTTCACTTTTCTGCAATAATTTTGCGTCACCATACGCGTTTAAATGTCCTTATTCCAATGGTGTTTTTATAATTGTGAAATGTCTTTGGTAACAGGTAAAAAATATATTTATTAATTTATTTTAATCATATCAATACCTGATTTCACAATAAAAACCAACAATTCATATGTCTCCCCTAACGTAGTATAATGCAGGTCCGTGCTGGTTCACACACACACACACACACACACACACACACACACACACACACACTTTCGACAGACTATCGCCTGTACACGCCTGTAATTTCAGGTACAAAATATTTAAAACTATTCTCGTAAGCTTTTTACACTAATTGTTTACAAAATTACTGCCCTGGGTAAATATGCAAATATATGTATTGTCGCAATATATATATATTGTACTGCTGTTAAAATGCACACAGTACATAATAGGGAGGTAATAAATTTTAAAAGAGAAAGGATGCAGATTTTGTATTGAATGTAACATATGTTTTAAAATGTAAACAAAAAACATTGGGACTATCGACTCACCAAGTCAACATAGAGGTCGATTCCTATATGATATAAAACAATATTCAGTTATATGTTATGAAAAGAATATATGAAATTGGAATGAATGTTATAAGAAGAGTAAAGAGTAATAAAATTATAATTTAATAAATAACAAATAGAATTACGAATATTAGAGGTAAAATAAAGATGTTTAATAAGAAACAGAAAAATGATATATGTTTTAATAGCTATATGATAAACAGATGTAAAGAAATTAGGGAATTATCAAAGTGGCAATTTTGTAAATTGTTAAAAAATTGTATTGTATAGTGATGAAGGAAATTTTATTAGTCTTCAATTATATTTAATAAGAGTTACATCAGGAGTCTAAAATTATATTCAATAAGAGTAACGTTATAACTCTAATATTATTTTCAATAAGAGTAACATGAAGAGTCTAATTTAATATCTAATGGTAACAGCATGAAGAGTATAAAATTATATCTATAAGAGTAGCTTGAAGAGTCTAAATTCATAAAATAACATTTGTACATCATCAAGTTAATGTAACATGGAAAAGAAAATACAGTAAAGGAATTTAATTTGTGATACCAGAGTTTTGATTATAATATTTAATAAATAAATAATATTACGAGAAATATAACAATATCCTTAATAGAACGACGATAGAAGAGGGAAATCCTGGACTGAAGAAGAGTTTAAGTGGCCATAAAGGATAATTAAGTGTTACGAGGAGACATCTGTGTGCAGTCGTCCTGGAGAGCGGCATTCAGCGGTGAGATCAATAAGAAATTTGTGTGAAGGAACAGATCGCCAAGCCTGATATTGCTATTGAAAAAAGGTAAACAACAACCAGAAGTGAACCCGTGGCAGCTGGAAGAATTCAGAGTCGGTCAAGTTACATTAGTCTGGTATTCATTTTTTTTACATGGTTAATTCTCAAAATACTACATATTAACTGAATTTGGTTTAGTTTAAAGAAAAGAAAATATTAGATACAATCGTAAATACGATCAAACAGCTTAATAATCATTAACCCTGAGAGAAAGAGTTTCTTTACATGTACTGGTAAACAAAAAAACATAATAACAGTAGGTACATTTATTAATTATATTATACTATTAAATAATTACAAGACTCATAAAAAAAAAATAACAATACATTAAATGGCTGATCCAACGTGGAGCAGATCTTAATTACAATACCTGTGATTAATTACAGTACAATATATATATATATATATAGATACAAATTAAAACTGCATAGATAGGTAATATTGAAATTATTACAACAGAGTCTATATCTGGAGGTAGGAAAATTTATTAAATTAATATTTAAAATTTATTAACTTAATTAATTAAGATTTATTATTGTCTTATTACTTTATAACATTAAATTGTTTATTAAAAATTTATCTTTCAATAATTGAGTCTATGGGCTTGTTTTACAACTATGTTACTTGTTGCGTT
Organism: Magicicada septendecula; assembly: GCA_034769895.1. Lineage (NCBI taxonomy): Eukaryota > Metazoa > Arthropoda > Insecta > Hemiptera > Cicadidae > Magicicada > Magicicada septendecula. The sequence goes on from CM068376.1 coordinate 194,879,715, forward strand.
GAATTCCACTGTTTGCGTAGCCTCTCGATGCTCTGCATGCAGTTCGACTGGTCCGCTGCAACTCTGCACGTCGACCGTTCGAAGATCACTAACGCTGACAATTTATGTTGAAACGTCACGTCTTTGCACACACGCACACTGCGATATGAACTGATATTGTTTACAATTTAAATTTACTTAATGTCAGGGATTTTAACTGGGTAAAATAGATCGTGTCTAAATCTTACACAAACTCCGGTTTCTTGAAGTGTTCTCGCGTAACTACCAAAATATCTCGGCAGATATTTTGCCCCTAGCGGGTATCTTACACTGTACGCAGGAAAGCACTAGAATGGTCTATTTATTAATTGAGTTCTGTAAGTGGTAATGGTTACGAAGAACTCGAACCGTGAACCAGCTTCTAAGTCTACGACCTGTGTTGTCACGAAAAACTCGTGGCAGCGAGTACGTCTTTCTATAACGAGTCTTTGGAAGGAACTGAACAGTTCGTCCACTAAAAGCGTCCGTCTCAAATAAATTTTAGACCCTCTGATTGGTTGAAACTTTAGCAACGTCACAGATGAGAACACAGATAGACTTAAATCAGGCTTAAACTCTGTCCGATTCTGCAAAGGGCTGTCTAGATTTAATCTACAAATTTTATTACTTTCTAGGAGATAACGAGAATAAAAGAAGATTGAGTTCATTAAAAAAAAACATAAAAATTACAGTTGTGGGGAATTGATTATATGGAATATGTACCTTATAACCCTGAGAATACTCTGTCCAAGTTTGAGAACGAAATGTTAATTTGCCTCGAAGTTATCAAATTAAATGTAAATCACACGCGTGCCCGCGCACTTACACACAAATATTTCACATGTCATAAAAGAGAATAAAATTTTGAACATTTTGACATAATATACTTTTTAAAACCTATCTTGGTTCAAAACTTATGACTACTTTACAAAGAAAGAACAAAATCAATTTAAAACATGTCTATGGCCATCAGAAAATGTTATATAGCATTAATATTCCACTTAAATGAACTTCATATCCTGTGTACTGTTGCAATATCAATAAAACATGCAGTAAGAGTCATTTTAAATATGCGAAGACGCTGTTACATACTTTAAGATGTTACAGACATGTTTTAAATTGATTTTATTCTAAATTTTGTACAGCGGCTGTTACGTTTTGAAACAAGAGATGATTAATTATGTGTTATATGTCAAAATGACCATAAATTTGTTCTCTGTCATGTCTAGTGCAAATTTAGTCCGCGAGTGCGCGTGTTATTTGTGTTTTCCTGAATAACTTCTATAATAATTAACGTATCGGAATGAAACTTGGACAGCGAATGCGCATAAATAGCGCTACATTTTTCGCATGTCATTACACTCAAAACATATAATTTTACTATGTATTTTATAACTGAATTCATTTAATCATAGAAGCCTTAGCTGCAGAAAAGTCATAAAACTTTTAGATAAAATCTATACAAGGTTTTGCAGACTCTGGCATAGTATTACATAATGTCTAGCTATCAAGGTAAAAATCTATCAATCAGGAACTCCAATTTCTATTTGCGATGTGCTTTAGTAAAGTAAAGATCGGTCAGTTCTCATCTGTAACTCGTCGTTGTAAGACGTACTCTCTGTGCGAGTTTTTCGTGACAGTACACGTTTTTCTATAAGGGTAACGACAGTCCAAGATCTTAGCTACGAGATACCCGTATGCTACATCAAGGGGTTAAAAGAATGCAGAACTAAGTTGATCTGTAGATGTGCTAACCCGCGTTAGTCAAGATTTCCGCTTAGGGACAGTTGTATTAATCGGAATACACCTGTATGAACGCGTGGACACACAAAGGTTGCCGGAAGGTGTATGCTAAACACACCGCATTAAATAATAACTAATTAACCCACTTTATCGAACCTGAGATTTATAAATAAAAACCATATCGGGCAGATAAACGGCGTGCGTGAGTGAATCGCGAGGGCAGCGCGTCAGCGAACCCAGCGGTCAACTTTAACGTAGCAGCTTACAACCGTATGACAAGAAGGAATTTTTCCAGATACAAATAATAATTCAATCTCCATATAGATAATTACTACTATTGTTCAACTATCTGATAAGAGAGAGTATTCAAACTTTTATCTACACTCCCTGATAACACAGAACGGCACACACAAATAGTTTAATGAATTTAGTCACTACACACTCAAAATAATATTTCTTTTTTTAAAACTAATGCAAAAAATCGAGCCCAACGTTGGCCAGCGCCAAATATCCTTATGCAACAGATCAAATTTTATTATACTAATAAGGATATAGTGAGTGTGTAAAAATCACAAACAAGTCAATTATGGAGGAGATGAAAAATTATTTATTATACACACAAATATTGTTTTTAAAGATTTATATTGTATTATAAATTGTCATGTATTGATACTAGAAATAATTGTTTGTATTGTTCGATAATATAAATCGATTTTACTTGGTTGCTGCAACGTTCTCCACTCCTCTCGTCGCTCCCGTCCTGGCGTCCTCTTCTTCAGCGTCACTCCTTCCTGGTGTCCTCTTCGTCCTGGCGTCCTCTTCGTCTTGTCGTCCTCTTCTACGGCAGACGGCTCCAGCGGCGATATTTCAATGAGTCTCGTTGTTATGTTTGACTGCTAACATTAATTAGTTTCTTCATAACTTGTTAACTCACAATGATTATAAATTTCACTTGTACAGTTTATTACTAATTTATACTTTATATTTTCTTAATCTCAGGATTAATATGGGTATTAATTAATGCGGTGCGTTTAATGTACGCCTTCCACGATATCTTGAAGTGTCTTTAAATTCCCTAAGCGGATATCTTAACTTACACGAAACAGCACTGTATTATATTTTAAATTTTATCTAAATATTTTACCCACTCGGTTCTTAACGCAAAACTTCGTTAAGAATTACCAAGGTTTATTTTGTATATGATATTTCTATGTTCGTAAGAGAACAACTCTCTTCACCGGGCACAACTTCCCCTTACAACTTCTACAGACAGACTGTGTCCATCCTAACTCTACAACGTATGAATCTCACTGAATTTTGTATATTCTGATAGGCTAAGCCCAAGTTACATGATTGATGGAACAAACAGATATACAAATTTTATGAAAATCTTTGTATAATTTAGCAAAGGCCTGCATGGAAATTATCTACGAATTTTATTACCCTATCTTTGATAAGAGTTACAATTGAGTTTTTCTTCACTTAAAAAAAACATATTTCTAAAATAGTTATGAACCTCAGAGGATACACAAATTTATTTACAAATTTAAGTTATTTACCTAAATAATTCCTTGTCAAAGTTTCACGTCAATCGGTTTACTACCACTGAAGCTATAGCGATCGCACATTATCACACCCGCACACGCGCAAAAATTCACACAAAAAATACATGACAATATAGAACACCTTTTTATGAAGAGTTTGGTATACCCTACATGTTTATCCATTTCTAAATACAAAACTTACGACTAAAAGACAAAATATTACATAAAACCAATTTAAACAAGAAAATGCTCGTCATCCATGTGCTCTGATATAAACAACATAGCTTATCATCCTGTGTTCCGTTGCAGGATTAACCCCACCATGTGTAAAAAAAAAATTTTTTTTTATATGGAATACAAAATTTTTTTTCTTCCTAACCGAAATTGACATAACTTCCTCCCAATAATCATAGTCATCCAATTAATAACATAATAAGTTCAAAAATCAAAATAACTGAATAGCTTCTATCAAACAACATTTTCCCAACTGTCACTTTGACAGCCTTATTGTAAACAAACTACCGCACATGGCTGGATATCACCAAACATTCCTGAACACTGATAAGGATGTTCATGTCTGACGTCATTTTGTTATCTTATATGTATATCCAGTTCACCCAAAGCATTTTTTCCAACATTCTCACAATTATTCTTACCCTACACATATTTTTATACAATTGCATAACATGCATACTCCTATATCCTGGCATATTAGATTCAATTATCCTTAACGTAACATTTTCTTAAGGATGATGCATGGAACTTCCCTATCACTCTGTTAGTATTCGGGTTTGTGACCATGTATGTATTTTTACCCACTTGTTCCGATAAAATATATGGACCGTTGTATAATCTAAAGAATTTTGCTGCCGTATTATCTTCCCTGTGGCCAACATTTAAAGCACGCAAGAGTACCTTCTCGCCAGTTTTGAACGTTACCAGTTTGTGATCCGCATTAAATTTCTCCGTCCGTTCTTCGGCACACCTTTGGATGCGTCTCCTCGCCTCTATCTTTTTAACCAAATTTGGAATAAGCAAATTCTGCGTTGCAATCCTCCTGATGCACCCATCCCAGACACGCTTTGGCATTTCCCCGGTTTGTAGTTCGTTAGGTGTAAATGCTGTCGTGTCATTGTAATTCCCGTTGATGGACGCCTCGAAAAACTCGAGATAATCCGGCCACCTACTCTGGTTGGTATTACAATAAGTGCGAAACAGACGCCCTAATTCCTTGTTGACCCTTTCGGCGAGGTTACCTTGCGGTCTCCGGATTGCTGTCAACACTGCCTTTATATTGTGCTTCTTTAATTCGGACTGCCATTTCTTGTTGGTGAATTGCTTACCCTGGTCAGATAGAATTTTCTTCACCGGACCATATTTCGGAATGAATTTATTTAATACAACATTTAATACTGCCATCGTGGTAGGTCGTCCAATTGCACATAAACTTACGTTCTTAAAAAATGCATCTGTGCAAACAACCAGGTTCTTCATACCCCTTGCAGCACGTTGTAGCGGACCTAAAAAATCGATACACAGTAGATCATTCTTATTCTTGGTAATGATGTTACCCATCTACACATAGGTGTGTTGATTTGGGTATTTAGCTGTTTGGCATATGTGACATGTACTTTACTCCTTGACATTTTACAAACAAATTTTCCGCGTTGGGAGCACAATCGTAACATTTTTGTGTTATATTATTAAGATTTCGCATATCTAAACAGATGCGTATATCGTTATTTTTTTTTCTTAACGACCACCATCGGTTTTAAAAAATTACTATCTGCTCGTTCAATAATATTATTCTCTAACATAGTACTTATTTCGCCTTCAACTTGTTGCTGATAATGTAATGGGATCGGATATGTTTTTCTTATAAATTTATTCTCGTTATTAACTTGTATTTTATGTTCATAAACGTTGGTAATTGTGTGCTGATTTTTGAAAATTGATTCATATTTATTTAAAATATTATTTTATGCTTTCGTTGCCAATCTGGTATCTCCTTATCGGGAGCACCACCGTTAGCAGCTATCTTATCTAACCGATTAACAGCTGGCTTCTGTAAGTCGACGGGACTATATCGGTCAGCCGCATTGTCACATTCACTTCCCTGACTGAGAGAATAACCCAAATTAATTTTATGTTTTGTATTTTTAACTGTGCATTCAAGCTTTTTATTAGTGAAATCAATTGTAGCGTGTATTTTCCTTAATGTGTCAGTGCCTACTATAAAGTCGTACACTAGATTTTTGACTATAAACACGGGTATTTCCATTTCCATCCCTTGTAAATTTATTGTGATAAGTGCTTGCTTATTAATAGTTTGTGAATCACCTGTGGCTGTTGTGACAACTGTATTGTTGGCAGGTAAGATCGGTGTTTTTTTAAATTGGTGTCTATGTTTGTTAATGAATTTTTCGCTGATTAGAGAAATTTGTGCACCAGTATCAAATAATACATTTCCGACACATCCATTAATTTTCGCTCTCACAACAACATCATTATCATTCTTATTTCTAACATTTTCCACATCAACATCAACACAATTGTTATATATTAGTTCATCTCTAACGTCAACAGGATATAGGCCTGAAGCAATGTATACATTCTTACTACTATTATCGTTTACATAAGATTTTCGACACTGCTGTTCGTTATGGTATTTTTTATTTGTAATTTTATCCTTAGTTTTATTTATATTTTTCAATTTATCGCACGGACTCACGCCGTGCAACCCTACTCGTTTTTTGGTTGCTCTTCGCTGGTACTTGCTTCGGTAATTGCCGATACATTTATTTGATTGAACTTTTGGAAATTAGGTTTATTTTTAAATTGTTCTGGTTGTTTTTGTTGTTGTTGTGGCTGAAATTGTTTACGAGCCGGTTCACTATTATTATTACTATTATTTTGACTGTCAACATTATCTCATCTGGTTAACAATAGGAGTAGTTCCTCCAATGACTTAATACTTTGTGTAATTACGGCGATTTGAATACCTCGTCCGAAATGATGAGCTAATTTATTTACTATCTCTGACTCTGATAATTCTGGTTCAAGATACTTCGCACGAGATATGAGTTGGATTAAATAATTTTCTTTAGACCCTTTTAAACTGGAATACCTACCGAACTCCAGCTGTACGCGTATTTTTCACTGTATTTCGCTGTTCCAGTATCTCGCCCTAAAATGTTGTACCAGATCTTGATATGTAACTATTTTATCTTGTACTACCGTGAACCACTCAGCTGCAGTACCCTTTAATCTCCTGACTACATAGTTTATTTTATCCATCTCACTCAGGGTGTCGCCTATTGCCTCCATGTCTCTCTGGCAGCATTTAAGAAAATAAATCGGAATCTCTGTGTCCCTTCCGAAGAATTTTATTTGCGAATTGTTTTCTTCTAAAGTTCTATAGATGAACGTGGTCTGGTTCGCCGTTGTCGAGGTACTCTGGAGTCGGGTCAGCTATTGTTCCAGCTCCTGCATTCGCTGATCTTGTTCAGCTACGAGCTCACTCACCGTAGATGTGTGTTGAACTACTCTTTCCTCTATCCCAGTGATTTTAGTTTCACAGTCATTGATGCGAGAATTGTTCGCTTATAAAGCAGTCTCAATATTGCTGCGAATTATTTCTACTTTTTCGCCTATCCGTTTTTCGGTTGTCTCTAAAAGTTGTTTATTTTGTTTTGCCTGGTCATGGACGGCTGTATAGATTCTTTTATTCTCATCGTGTAGCAACTTATTTTGTTTTGCTGCTTCGTCTTTACTAGATTTAATTTCTTTTTAATCGCTTTATTGTCGTCAGACATTTTCTGTAGATTTGCTTTACTTTCTTCGGACAGCTTCTGCATTTTGCCAATAATGCCGCCAATGTATTCTGTAATTCTTGCGATTCAGCCATACTGATTATTTATTTTTTTTTTAAATTTAATAAATATTATAATTTGTTTATTTGTCGTAATCGCACTATTATTAATAGTTATTATTATGAATAACGTCTGTTTATATGTTATTTATTATTATAGTTCCGTATCTCAATCAAATGTAAACAACTTAATCTAACACAGATACAAATAATAATTCAATCTCCATATAGATAATTACTACTATTGTTCAACTATCTGATAAGAGAGAGTATTCAAACTTTTATCTACACTCCCTGATAACACAGAACGGCACACACAAATAGTTTAATGAATTTAGTCACTACACACTCAAAATAATATTTCTTTTTTTAAAACTAATGCAAAAAATCGAGCCCAACGTTGGCCAGCGCCAAATATCCTTATGCAACAGATCAAATTTTATTATACTAATAAGGATATAGTGAGTGTGTAAAAATCACAAACAAGTCAATTATGGAGGAGATGAAAAATTATTTATTATACACACAAATATTGTTTTTAAAGATTTATATTGTATTATAAATTGTCATGTATTGATACTAGAAATAATTGTTTGTATTGTTCGATAATATAAATCGATTTTACTTGGTTGCTGCAACGTTCTCCACTCCTCTCGTCGCTCCCGTCCTGGCGTCCTCTTCTTCAGCGTCACTCCTTCCTGGTGTCCTCTTCGTCCTGGCGTCCTCTTCGTCTTGTCGTCCTCTTCTACGGCAGACGGCTCCAGCGGCGATATTTCAATGAGTCTCGTTGTTATGTTTGACTGCTAACATTAATTAGTTTCTTCATAACTTGTTAACTCACAATGATTATAAATTTCACTTGTACAGTTTATTACTAATTTATACTTTATATTTTCTTAATCTCAGGATTAATATGGGTATTAATTAATGCGGTGCGTTTAATGTACGCCTTCCACGATATCTTGAAGTGTCTTTAAATTCCCTAAGCGGATATCTTAACTTACACGAAACAGCACTGTATTATATTTTAAATTTTATCTAAATATTTTACCCACTCGGTTCTTAACGCAAAACTTCGTTAAGAATTACCAAGGTTTATTTTGTATATGATATTTCTATGTTCGTAAGAGAACAACTCTCTTCACCGGGCACAACTTCCCCTTACAACTTCTACAGACAGACTGTGTCCATCCTAACTCTACAACGTATGAATCTCACTGAATTTTGTATATTCTGATAGGCTAAGCCCAAGTCACATGATTGATGGAACAAACAGATATACAAATTTTATGAAAATCTTTGTATAATTTAGCAAAGGCCTGCATGGAAATTATCTACGAATTTTATTACCCTATCTTTGATAAGAGTTACAATTGAGTTTTTCTTCACTTAAAAAAAACATATTCCTAAAATAGTTATGAACCTCAGAGGATACACAAATTTATTTACAAATTTAAGTTATTTACCTAAATAATTCCTTGTCAAAGTTTCACGTCAATCGGTTTACTACCACTGAAGCTATAGCGATCGCACATTATCACACCCGCACACGCGCAAAAATTCACACAAAAAATACATGACAATATAGAACACCTTTTTATGAAGAGTTTGGTATACCCTACATGTTTATCCATTTCTAAATACAAAACTTACGACTAAAAGACAAAATATTACATAAAACCAATTTAAACAAGAAAATGCTCGTCATCCATGTGCTCTGATATAAACAACATAGCTTATCATCCTGTGTTCCGTTGCAGGATTAACCCCACCATGTGTAAAAAAAAAAATTTTTTTTATATGGAATACAAAATTTTTTTTCTTCCTAACCGAAATTGACATAACTTCCTCCCAATAATCATAGTCATCCAATTAATAACATAATAAGTTCAAAAATCAAAATAACTGAATAGCTTCTATCAAACAACATTTTCCCAACTGTCACTTTGACAGCCTTATTGTAAACAAACTACCGCACATGGCTGGATATCACCAAACATTCCTGAACACTGATAAGGATGTTCATGTCTGACGTCATTTTGTTATCTTATATGTATATCCAGTTCACCCAAAGCATTTTTTCCAACATTCTCACAATTATTCTTACCCTACACATATTTTTATACAATTGCATAACATGCATACTCCTATATCCTGGCATATTAGATTCAATTATCCTTAACGTAACATTTTCTTAAGGATGATGCATGGAACTTCCCTATCACTCTGTTAGTATTCGGGTTTGTGACCATGTATGTATTTTTACCCACTTGTTCCGATAAAATATATGGACCGTTGTATAATCTAAAGAATTTTGCTGCCGTATTATCTTCCCTGTGGCCAACATTTAAAGCACGCAAGAGTACCTTCTCGCCAGTTTTGAACGTTACCAGTTTGTGATCCGCATTAAATTTCTCCGTCCGTTCTTCGGCACACCTTTGGATGCGTCTCCTCGCCTCTATCTTTTTAACCAAATTTGGAATAAGCAAATTCTGCGTTGCAATCCTCCTGATGCACCCATCCCAGACACGCTTTGGCATTTCCCCGGTTTGTAGTTCGTTAGGTGTAAATGCTGTCGTGTCATTGTAATTCCCGTTGATGGACGCCTCGAAAAACTCGAGATAATCCGGCCACCTACTCTGGTTGGTATTACAATAAGTGCGAAACAGACGCCCTAATTCCTTGTTGACCCTTTCGGCGAGGTTACCTTGCGGTCTCCGGATTGCTGTCAACACTGCCTTTATATTGTGCTTCTTTAATTCGGACTGCCATTTCTTGTTGGTGAATTGCTTACCCTGGTCAGATAGAATTTTCTTCACCGGACCATATTTCGGAATGAATTTATTTAATACAACATTTAATACTGCCATCGTGGTAGGTCGTCCAATTGCACATAAACTTACGTTCTTAGAAAATGCATCTGTGCAAACAACCAGGTTCTTCATTCCCCTTGCAGCACGTTGTAGCGGACCTAAAAAATCGATACACAGTAGATCATTCTTATTCTTGGTAATGATGTTACCCATCTACACATAGGTGTGTTGATTTGGGTATTTAGCTGTTTGGCATATGTGACATGTACTTTACTCCTTGACATTTTACAAACAAATTTTCCGCGTTGGGAGCACAATCGTAACATTTTTGTGTTATATTATTAAGATTTCGCATATCTAAGCAGATGCGTATATCGTCATTTTTTTTTCTTAACGACCACCATCGGTTTTAAAAAATTACTATCTGCTCGTTCAATAATATTATTCTCTAACATAGTACTTATTTCGCCTTCAACTTGTTGCTGATAATGTAATGGGATCGGATATGTTTTTCTTATAAATTTATTCTCGTTATTAACTTGTATTTTATGTTCATAAACGTTGGTAATTGTGTGCTGATTTTTGAAAATTGATTCATATTTATTTAAAATATTATTTTATGCTTTCGTTGCCAATCTGGTATCTCCTTATCGGGAGCACCACCGTTAGCAGCTATCTTATCTAACCGATTAACAGCTGGCTTCTGTAAGTCGACGGGACTATATCGGTCAGCCGCATTGTCACATTCACTTCCCTGACTGAGAGAATAACCCAAATTAATTTTATGTTTTGTATTTTTAACTGTGCATTCAAGCTTTTTATTAGTGAAATCAATTGTAGCGTGTATTTTCCTTAATGTGTCAGTGCCTACTATAAAGTCGTACACTAGATTTTTGACTATAAACACGGGTATTTCCATTTCCATCCCTTGTAAATTTATTGTGATAAGTGCTTGCTTATTAATAGTTTGTGAATCACCTGTGGCTGTTGTGACAACTGTATTGTTGGCAGGTAAGATCGGTGTTTTTTTAAATTGGTGTCTATGTTTGTTAATGAATTTTTCGCTGATTAGAGAAATTTGTCCACCAGTATCAAATAATACATTTCCGACACATCCATTAATTTTCGCTCTCACAACAACATCATTATCATTCTTATTTCTAACATTTTCCACATCAACATCAACACAATTGTTATATATTAGTTCATCTCTAACGTCAACAGGATATAGGCCTGAAGCAATGTATACATTCTTACTACTATTATCGTTTACATAAGATTTTCGACACTGCTGTTCGTTATGGTATTTTTTATTTTTTATTTTATCCTTAGTTTTATTTATATTTTTCAATTTATCGCACGGACTCACGCCGTGCAACCCTACTCGTTTTTTGGTTGCTCTTCGCTGGTACTTGCTTCGGTAATTGCCGATACATTTATTTGATTGAACTTTTGGAAATTAGGTTTATTTTTAAATTGTTCTGGTTGTTTTTGTTGTTGTTGTGGCTGAAATTGTTTACGAGCCGGTTCACTATTATTATTACTATTATTTTGACTGTCAACATTATCTCATCTGGTTAACAATAGGAGTAGTTCCTCCAATGACTTAATACTTTGTGTAATTACGGCGATTTGAATACCTCGTCCGAAATGATGAGCTAATTTATTTACTATCTCTGACTCTGATAATTCTGGTTCAAGATACTTCGCACGAGATATGAGTTGGATTAAATAATTTTCTTTAGACCCTTTTAAACTGGAATACCTACCGAACTCCAGCTGTACGCGTATTTTTCACTGTATTTCGCTGTTCCAGTATCTCGCCCTAAAATGTTGTACCAGATCTTGATATGTAACTATTTTATCTTGTACTACCGTGAACCACTCAGCTGCAGTACCCTTTAATCTCCTGACTACATAGTTTATTTTATCCATCTCACTCAGGGTGTCGCCTATTGCCTCCATGTCTCTCTGGCAGCATTTAAGAAAATAAATCGGAATCTCTGTGTCCCTTCCGAAGAATTTTATTTGCGAATTGTTTTCTTCTAAAGTTCTATAGATGAACGTGGTCTGGTTCGCCGTTGTCGAGGTACTCTGGAGTCGGGTCAGCTATTGTTCCAGCTCCTGCATTCGCTGATCTTGTTCAGCTACGAGCTCACTCACCGTAGATGTGTGTTGAACTACTCTTTCCTCTATCCCAGTGATTTTAGTTTCACAGTCATTGATGCGAGAATTGTTCGCTTATAAAGCAGTCTCAATATTGCTGCGAATTATTTCTACTTTTTCGCCTATCCGTTTTTCGGTTGTCTCTAAAAGTTGTTTATTTTGTTTTGCCTGGTCATGGACGGCTGTATAGATTCTTTTATTCTCATCGTGTAGCAACTTATTTTGTTTTGCTGCTTCGTCTTTACTAGATTTAATTTCTTTTTAATCGCTTTATTGTCGTCAGACATTTTCTGTAGATTTGCTTTACTTTCTTCGGACAGCTTCTGCATTTTGCCAATAATGCCGCCAATGTATTCTGTAATTCTTGCGATTCAGCCATACTGATTATTTATTTTTTTATAAATTTAATAAATATTATAATTTGTTTATTTGTCGTAATCGCACTATTATTAATAGTTATTATTATGAATAACGTCTGTTTATATGTTATTTATTATTATAGTTCCGTATCTCAATCAAATGTAAACAACTTAATCTAACACAGATACAAATAATAATTCAATCTCCATATAGATAATTACTACTATTGTTCAACTATCTGATAAGAGAGAGTATTCAAACTTTTATCTACACTCCCTGATAACACAGAACGGCACACACAAATAGTTTAATGAATTTAGTCACTACACACTCAAAATAATATTTCTTTTTTTAAAACTAATGCAAAAAATCGAGCCCAACGTTGGCCAGCGCCAAATATCCTTATGCAACAGATCAAATTTTATTATACTAATAAGGATATAGTGAGTGTGTAAAAATCACAAACAAGTCAATTATGGAGGAGATGAAAAATTATTTATTATACACACAAATATTGTTTTTAAAGATTTATATTGTATTATAAATTGTCATGTATTGATACTAGAAATAATTGTTTGCATTGTTCGATAATATAAATCGATTTTACTTGGTTGCTGCAACGTTCTCCACTCCTCTCGTCGCTCCCGTCCTGGCGTCCTCTTCTTCAGCGTCACTCCTTCCTGGTGTCCTCTTCGTCCTGGCGTCCTCTTCGTCTTGTCGTCCTCTTCTACGGCAGACGGCTCCAGCGGCGATATTTCAATGAGTCTCGTTGTTATGTTTGACTGCTAACATTAATTAGTTTCTTCATAACTTGTTAACTCACAATGATTATAAATTTCACTCGTACAGTTTATTACTAATTTATACTTTATATTTTCTTAATCTCAGGATTAATATGGGTATTAATTAATGCGGTGCGTTTAATGTACGCCTTCCACGATATCTTGAAGTGTCTTTAAATTCGCTAAGCGGATATCTTAACTTACACGAAAACAGCACTGTATTATATTTTAAATTTTATCTAAATATTTTACCCACTCGGTTCTTAACGCAAAACTTCGTTAAGAATTACCAAGGTTCATTTTATATAGGATATTTCTATGTTCGTAAGAGAACAACTCTCTTCACCGGGCACAACTTCCCCTTACAACTTCTACAGACAGACTGTGTCCATCCTAACTCTACAACGTATGAATCTCACTGAATTTTGTGTTTTCTGATAGGCTAAGCCCAAGTCACATGATTGATGGAACAAACAGATATACAAATTTCATGAAAATCTTTGTATAATTTAGCAAAGGCCTGCATGGAAATTATCTACGAATTTTATTACCCTATCTTTGATAAGAGTTACAATTGAGTTTTTCTTCACTTAAAAAAAACATATTTCTAAAATAGTTATGAACCTCAGTGGTGTTCACTTAATGCCTCACAGTTTGCATAATACGTGTTTCAAGGAAACGATTCAATTGAATCCGGAATAGAATGAGCATTCCGTTGTCACTGACAGTATCGATGTGACGGTTGTATCAGTTTCTAGAGACGACATTGTGGTGTCAACCACATTCCTTTGGTTCAACATTATCCAACCAAGATTCCTTCGACTATTTGTTAACATTTTCAAGACTACGCTCACAGTTAGCTGTTTCCTCATTACATTTTCCTCCTGTCACTCTCACAGTATACCTCACAATTTTTTTACGCATATACATGTATTATACAACAAATAAAAAACAAACATTTTGACATATTATAGTTACGTATATGTACACTATCGTAGAAGTAAAATAACAAAATGATAGCATGTAGCAGCAGCCAGCAGTTCAGCAACAAAATATGACAAAGGTGGAGTAAAACAAGTGTAAATTTTCTAAAACTGTTAAATTTTATAAAATAATAAAAAGTGGAACTCCCAGTTTCTATAAGTCACATGTATTCACTCTGCACGCACCTGTGCACTAGGCTAAACGATTAGGCCTCACGTATAGGCCTACGCATTTATTTGCTTAAATAAAGTTTTGACAGTAAAATGGATATCATGGATAGCTTCATGAGGTTTCAATTTTGTAAACATTGGTCACGGTCACATATCTCCTGATCAGGAATTTTCTAATAACTTTTACAGTCCCAAGTAGGATATCACGTTCGTTTAATATTTCTCTCATTTTACTAAACAAAAAACGAGCGTTTAGTATGCCAGTGGGTATAGTGCCTGGTTATTAATCCTTATATTCCAGGTTCGATTCCCGGGAGTACCATAAAATCAAGGTGCGCATTTCAGCCTCCAGGTCGACTCAGCTGTGATAAATCGTGAGTTATAATGAGTATAGTGCTGGCCACACTACATTCCTGCTCAACCTAAACCGAAGCGGTGTTTGCATATAAAAGCAACGATTATAATACAACCAAGAAGAAAAAAGAACTGCCACGGTTTACGTTACACACACAATGAAAGAAACGGAATCTATTTACAATCCGTTTTCATTTATGAAACGATTCGACTGTCTTTATGACAATTAAAACTAAAGAGCATGCCTGCCACCACCATGTCATTTACAAAAAAACTTTTTAACGATTAAACACGAGGTGAACCAGCAGCTGGCGACTGTACTCTCCAAGTTGTACTTGGCTAGACAAAAGCGTGAAGTGTTAGTTCACATGTATACCTGTTAGCTAGTTGCTTACAATTTCAGTGATTAACGCTTTCGATGGAATCTTTACGAACTTTCTGTTTAATGAGGCGGCGTTTCTAGCCTTTAGGGGATTTTGTCTTTGCATTATTTCGCCCTATCGGGATTTTGGCTACAGGGATTATTGCAGTCACATGTATTCACTCTGCACGCACCTGTGCACTAGGCTAAACGATTAGGCCTCACGTATAGGCCTACGCATTTATTTGCTTAAATAAAGTTTTGACAGTAAAATGGATATCATGGATAGCTTCATGAGGTTTCAATTTTGTAAACATTAGAAAAGTTCAACGTTAGTGACTTGCATATTATAGTATAGACTTAATTTGTACGTAAATATAGACCTACATGTTTAAATTTTACGATTTTACGATGACAGCGCGGATTGTGATCTTATAACATTGGACTAAATAATTGAACTCCGGAGAAATCGTTACTTTACTAACGGTTTCAGTAACCAAAAATACGCGTATCAAGTTTCCGATTGTCCAACATACGGTATCTTAGCAAGTAATAAAAGTCAGCAATTACAAATTTCTGCACATAATAATTAATACTAAGCCGCCGTCAGAAAACATTACTCAGCTATTGGTACTCAGCTAACCCCGTTATAGCGGACTCATGATCCAAGATGCTTCCACGATCATGTCGAATGTGTGGAGAATAATCGCGAAGTCGAGGGAATAGCGAAACCACGTCGGTAGCCGACCTTGTAAACACTGCCTACGCCTATAGTTGACTAGGGACATATCATAGGCGTAGGGTTATTTTCTTAGTCTGAAAAAAACATCATCATTTCTGTTATTTCTGTTTGGACTGCACACATTTGCCTTTGCCGCTGTCACCCACGTAAAATATTGTTAAGCCAGTGCCATATGAATGACATGCGCAGTGACATTCAACAGAATGAGGCAATATTCTAATTGACTACACGACGCTGCACATTCCCAGACATTTAGAATTTTATTGTTAATAATATAGAACAGGTGTGCTGGGCTGTGTTGTGCAGCTGTAGGCAGATTGGGTTAATTGCGACTTATGCCGTTACGTATTAACAGAGCGTGATAAGTGTGACAGTGTTTGTACATTGGCTTGTATTGTTGCATATAGATTACGGTTTTTCGATTTGTTCGTGACGTGTCCACCCAAAGAATATAATGTTCCTTTCTTGCATGTGAAATATGTACCTCACAACCCAAGACTTTGTGCGCAGTACCACGACACGTTAATGTCACTTGCTGAAGAAGAAGATAAATGGTGGTACAAAAAATCTTTCTTCTTGTGATACCGTCCGTTTAAGAAGCAGGACGTGGCTGGAAAACAGGAAACTTAAGTTTGAGAAGTTATCTGACTTTCGTATTGTTAGAGTAAAGAATACACAACCTTACTGAGATTAAGTACACAAAACACAATCAGATTATATCGCATTGTTGGAGACCTTATGGTGCTACGCTACTCTTATAGGAGTAAGAGCGTTTTACGCGTGATGCCGTTTTCCAAATAATTCTGCGAATTCGACAGATACCGTGACGAGTGTTCACAGAATAGGCTAAAGCTAAAAGGAGAAACTTAAGAAAACGCGGTACGTCTAGGAAGCCGATCAACTAGTATTTATGTGGAGCAGAGGAATAAGGAGGACGGACTTCTTCCAGAAATTTTTGTAAATCATTGTGCACTTTTGGTCACCCAAAACGGTAACAGGAAAGTATTAATACCACTAAACATTAGTATTCAATAAATTAAATATTGATAATATCACTACATAAAACGAAGTAATGATTAGTAGTAAACGTTTAAGAAATACGTTAGTTTTATGGATAAGACAGATAGTGTGTCTAATTTTTGTTTATTGGTGTTGAAAAATAGTGTAATTATTTAATTTGGGGAAATTTAATGTAGCTTTTGAATAGTGAGTGTTGGATAATCGTGTAACTATGAGAATTGCTGTAATACGTGTATTATTCCAGAGAATAGTCGTTCAATTATTATTAGCTGTCGTTCAATAATTTATTCCGAATTTTAATATGGTGATCCATGCAATTCTCGTAACAGTATCGAACAATAGTAGCCGGAGTTTTTCTTGTGTTTCAGTCACATATTACGCCACTGAATATATCAAACAGAAAAAAACATTCTTTTCAAAATTATAAACATTTAAAATTAAAGTATGGGTGTATTGTTTCTACAGTTTTCTGTTGAGTGTGCGTATTCTTAGGTTCGAAATACGAAAACCTGAATTTCCTTTGTTGGCTGTACACTTTTATTTATCGTTGACGAATAAGTGAATGCGATGTTGTGAACGAGTTCACCTAGTCCATTCCAGGACTCTGCATGACCTGTTCCCGTGGATGAAGTTGGTAGTATTTGTGGTAACAGCTTCTTTGTTATCACCTGCCGTATCTACGAATAGACCTCGTAATCTAGGAACGTTCTTTACACATTGTTTTTGCCTCCTAAGTTCTACAGTCTTGCGTAGACCTTGGGGGTCCTTCACTATTCACCTCCACTCGCGTCTTGCCTCCAGAAGTC
Organism: Magicicada septendecula; assembly: GCA_034769895.1. Taxonomy (NCBI): domain Eukaryota; kingdom Metazoa; phylum Arthropoda; class Insecta; order Hemiptera; family Cicadidae; genus Magicicada; species Magicicada septendecula. The sequence goes on from CM068376.1 coordinate 194,897,449, forward strand.
TGAAATTTCTATCTGCCAACCTCCGCTTCCTGACGCCATCTTGTTCTCTGTCTCCTTACTACTCGCATATTGGTAACCATAATTCTTTTTTGGTTGTTTGTCTGGACCGGTTTTCTCCACACACACACACCACTCAATTATTCTAGATATAATAAAACTGATTACATCTTCTCCTCACAGCATCTGTCTCAATGTGTTCGACGTTATTTAATGAACTGTATGTCTCGAACATGGGTCGTTACAGACGGAATCCTGCTGTGTCTGAATCCACTTAGCCGTACTATGCTGAGTAGGCTAACACCGAAGACAAGAACCTTAGTTTAACCTTGATCAAAATTGAAACTGATATTAAACAAAATTAAATATTCTTTCGATCAGCGTGGTGTGATGGTTAGTTCTTTGAGTTTGCCATTGTCATCGAACTCTATCCCGTTTTTGTTTTGTCTCTTTCTCTTCTAAAACGATGGAAAACTGACTAGTAATATTGCAGTCCAAACTGAAGCCATTATCGCACCACTCAAAGAAGAAAAGACTGTCGTTTAGTGGTTGAAGTAACAACAATCGACGTCTTAAAGGAAATATGCTTTGCTGTAGTACAGACCTGTCATATATTATTATGCCAGAATGTAAAATTAATCACATTTTTCCATATAATATTTGTGTAACGAGAAACTCAGACACACACACACACACACACACACACACACACACACACACACACACACACACACACACACACACACACACACAATAAGTACATATAAAAGACTTAATACGGCAGATAAAAAAAATTTTACCCCCCCCATACACACACACACACACACACACACACACACAGCACGCGCGTCAGTCCGCATGCGCATAATTTTTATATATTTTTTGCAGACGCGCTGACGGTGGCTGCCGGAACCCCAGGTTGAGCTGACTACGGACCGAGAAACATTGATTAGGCTGTAAGTTATAATAACCAAAAAGGAAAAAACACTGGCAACTAGCCAAAGTTTCTCTGTGTTTTTCACTAAGCGATTCGAATTCAAAGTGCACTGCGTAAGATACTTCCTCCCAACAATCGATTGCAGTACCAAGATACACTTATAGTTAACTTTGTTTTCTGACTATAAACAAAATAACAGTAGGCCTAAGTATTGAGAGTTTGCAAGACCATACTCGATTGTACGTACACAAAGAAACTCGTGTGTTAGCAAAAAAACGACGTATTTATGTGATTTATAACGTCTGAGTTACATTCTTTGCATGTCTTCAGTTACGTCGCAGAAATAATGCTTGTAAAACTGAACAGCCGGGATTGAAAGGAAGTCGAATGCGATTAGTACGGGTACTGTGTACGAGTGTTTCCACCCTGTCAGTATTGCTCGCCCGAACATTTGACGAAAAACGTCTTTCAGTATTTTTTCTGTTGCGTTAATATCAATTAAATCAAACAAGTATGTTACAAGACAAAGAGGCTATCACAAAAAACTGGGTAGCTTCAGTCTGCGATAGTCTAATGACTGTAATCAGTTTGTGTATTATATGCACTGATTTTTAAAAATTGTATGCCTCTAGCGAAGTAAAATTTAACTCTTCAATTTGTTTGTAAATTTTATAATTCTGGCAAAAATCTTTGAAAAACCTGACAGTCGCGCAATCAGAACGACAACCGGCAGACTGATTGAAGTCGGACTGTCCAAGATTCATTAGTGTACACTTTAATAGTGTGTATTTTTTAAGCGCGGAAAGGTAACTTTACATAAAAAAAGAATCGTTTCACGTAAATTAATTTCTGATATGAGGTAAATCGTATACTAAGTGTTAAAACTGTTGTCATTCGGGTATAGCGCGTTCCGAGTTATTGATATTTCCAGTTGAGGTGCTGGTGGTTTTGTAATAACAATCACTATGTCATCGTTGACATGTGGAGTAATAACCTGTTCCACTACATTCCGATGTCGCTTTCTATATTTGTCCATAGACAGAAAGCGTGCTTTTATTAAATGATAGCATAATCCCTGTTTGTTTGTCATTTTAATGCTAAGAAACGTAATATCCATAGAGGATAATTAGCATATACATTGACAATATTAAGCGAGATTTTATCGGTTCCAGGTTAGAGAGTCTATCACATTTTATATTAACCTATAATTATAACTTATTCATCATAAGAAAAGGGACGTCGAAATGAATTTTACATTAACTTAACCTTCAAATTTAATAATTTCAGGGATTCTAGTTATTTGATAATTTGAAAACAGATCGGCAGCTGAAGATCACAAAGACCGTGATTAGTTTACCATTTTCTTTAACTTCATGAGAATTTCTCTCCACTCTATGTTTCAAGAGTCTTTTTTTTAATTTTGGGATGAATAATTTTCTTTCCCGAACACATAAGAAAAACTAGTTAGAAAAACTACGGTTATAAAAACTGGTGTCATATAGTCACAGGATCCAGAGGGAGAGGAAAATCACCTACAACGTTTACTGACGTATTAATATAAATGACAGACATACTTCTGAGTTACTACCTAAGGATTACCAAAGACAGTAACCATGGCGAACCAAGTCACAGTCAAATCTTGACGAATATTCATGAATTCACGACTTCGATAACGAGTAACCAATGAGGAAGACAATTTTCTTTTCTTAAGTTTTCTCATAATACGTGTGATAATATGTTCTCTAAACCAATTTAAAGAAGTGCCTGGGCTTTACGGTAACAGCTTTCCTCTGTAACTTTGGGTTCAAGCTTGACTCTCGACGAACATCAGTTTAAACCACTCGGCTATTTTCGTCCTATTAAAGTTATTAAAGTTGAATAGTGCATCGAGATTAAATACATTTTTTAAAATAGCTAGACCTTACTGCAGATGATTCAGGCTGCCGATAAAAAAAAAACAGTAAAAAGAAAATAACCTTTCTTCACCGTTCATGAGACAGTGGAATATAAAATAATGTTTTTTTACAACTATTGTGTCACTGTACCAGAAAAACTAATACCGTTTATTCCTCAATATGCTCATAAAAATTCAGCTTGATATTAGTTTATTTATTTAACTGGATACAAGCTTATTTATTTAGAGTATCGAGGTGCTAATGTAAAACGTAGGCCTACATCCATGGATTTGTGTCCAGAAAATATGGAAACCACTTGAATATATTGACAGAAAACACTTTTTATATTTGACTTACAAATGTATAGAATTGGACAGATATTTGAATGTATTGACAGAAAAAACTTTATAGTTGACTTAAAAATTTATTGAATTGGACAGATAAAAATTAATTAATCAAAATTCTAATTAAGGAAAGAAACAAATTAAGCAAAGTGGGGAAAGATTTTAAAAGTCAATGCTATAAGTTTTTATCTTTTTTTCGTTCATAAATATATTACCACTGCCATATTGTATATAAAATAAAAAATACGACTTTCTTGGCAAAAAAGAAAGTCTTAGAATGAGGTATGCTAAAAACTGTACATGCATCTTGATTAAATAATTCTTGAAACAATTCTAGTGAAGGTTATATTATCATTTTGACTTAAAAATAAAAAACATTTTGATGTTTTCCATTCGGTAAAATCCCTACAGTTTAGGTTATACAAACAGCGTTCACTTTGAATCGAATTTGCTTTGAAATTAAATATGACTTTGATGAATTAAGCTTAAATTAATTAAAATAAACCTACTGAGTACACTCCTGTTTTACTTGTGTCAAACCCTAAGTACAGAAGACGTTGTCACTATCCACTCGGTAGAAATGCGATATAATTAGATTAGAGAAGAAAACTGTACATGTTATTTTAATTATTACAGCGACTTTCTTTTTTTTATCGCTGACACCGACTCTCGTAGCTAAGATTCTATCTTTGCTTGTTCAACCGATACTGACCTACTACACATTGGTTTCTGTATTATTTTGTCATGCGGTTTTGGATCTGTATCTTTCCTCCCTTTTGGGCGTGTTTGTTTATTTTTGTAAACCATCTCTTACTTGACTTACTGCAAATATGTCTAAACTATCTTAATCTTTTCATTTTTGTTGTTGTTGTTTCCAATATGATTCGTGTTAACTGCAATTCTGTTCCATAACTGTCCATTCCTGAGTAGATCTTGTGTGGTAAGTCTACAATAATCCTTCTCAGCACCTGTGTTCCCAACACTTTGTGTACTATAGTTTTGTGTAGTCTTATTTTTAATGTATTCTTTACTTTCGTAATCCATAACATACACATTGTCTGCGTGCAGTTCCGGTTTGCCCTATTCTACTGGACACTCCTTACCGAATACTCCATTTTTATAAATTTTCAATCCAATTGATTTTTATTGCAACGTATTTTGTACAGATTCAACATCAATTTAAAAATCTTTTCCTTCATTGTCAGTGCCAAGATGTTTTTTATTTATTTCTGAATTGATTGTTAAGACAAATTTTTTTTGTGTTTTTGTAATTTTATACAGCATGTAGGCCTACTTAGCATTTATTTCATCCTCACTTAGGATGATTCGATCGTCTGCAAAGAGTATGGTAAATAGCTTTTCGTCTACAATACTTATCCCTATAATGCACAGTTTTCATCTCCATTTATTCAAAGGTCGTCTAAATATATTTTAAACAGCATTTGGCCTAAACAGGGCCCTTGTTGTAAATCTCATCATTCGAAATTCATGACATTTTGTAACCAACTTTTATACAGACACTCGCCTTTTAATAGAATCGCTTTACAGCATTTGTATAAACCTTTTCCAATCCTTGTTGGTTTGTAACCGCGCACATTTTTCTAAGAGGAACACTGTTATATGCTTAGGTCAATTTAATAAATATAACAAGGGTCTTGAGATTATTGCTTGTTATTTTGTTCTTTATATAAATGTAATGTCTTGTTGTTCTATGCGTATCGTTAACTTTTCATGTGAGAGTAAAGCTTTTGTACTTGAAATGTCTTTTGCTGCATTTCACAAACATCACCGATCTAAGCGCTAATTAATGATTTAAATTTTATGTCGGTTTGTTTTATTTTCCTCTGATTTTGACTTTCAAACGCTTTCTTCTGTTTATTGCTAATCGATTCCGCAATTAAGTGAATAAGTCGACCAAGAGCGTTTGTGAATGTTTTGAACGAAGTCAGAAGACGGATGTAAGAGTACTCAACAGAGGGTGTAAGTGTCCGAATAGTTTCTAGTTGACACCGTGTCTGCAGGCCCACGTTCTGTCTCACACCGTCTAAATACACATGAGCTCAACTAAAAACAAAGTTGTTACTGTGTAAGAAACGCGAGCTAGCACGTGAGAGCATATTCCTGAAACCCGCTTGTTTAATGTGTAAACGTCTTTACAATACATAAGACTTTGATGGGCTAAACTCTGACAGCGGCAGCGTAAGTTACTAATTGTCAGTTCTGCGAATCGTTTACACAAGCGACTACATTGAGTGTTAGCGGAATTGTACAGTATGCAGTTAAAACTGAGTACAAATGAATTAAATTAACTTTGTAACTTTCGTTATTTGTTGTGTACAGTGTGCACTGTGTAACTAGAACTACTTTAATACAAATGTGGTGTTATTCAGTCGGTGATTACAAAATTTGAGTTAAAAATATAATTTGTGATTTAATACAATTTGTGGCTACTGATTTCTCTGCCAATTAGTGACTTATTCGACTTGTTTCCGTCAAAGAGATACTCCTAACAATATGGAAATGTGGAAAATTTTATACATTTCATAACCTTTAATAAGGCAGCACTAGCCTAGGAGATAAATATTTTTATTGGGTATTCAGAATTTAAATGATGTAGCTGTTTGGTTAAAATAATAACACACTATTTAGATTGAACACTTTAACTGGAAACAGCACATAGAAAAACGGATGGAGAGAACAAGAGCAGTTAAATTTGATAAAAATTATAAAACGAGGGGAAAAGAGACATGTAGGCAGATGAAGAAAGCAGTAACGTTACAAACAAATTGCCTGAAGTAAAGAAGACTATGGGGACACAACGATAGACATTATCAAGTGGGTTAGGTAGGACTAGATAGTAACTGGAAGAGTAAAATCTTTAATGTGAGTTTTAGCAAAATAGAACGATTTCGTTGTAGAAATTGCACGAGCTCATACAAAAACCGCGGATCTTACAGAAAAGCGAGGAAAAGATTGTGCTAGGGTTAACGACAACAGACAGTAAAACAATAATGGACACGTAACAAAAGAAGAACAAGTTATGTAATTTTCAGAATTAAGGAAACAAAACAGAAGAGGTGGACAATGACGTAGGTAAACAATTAAAAAAAACAATATCACTTACCTACGATTATAATTTTATTTTCGTAATAATAAAATTTTGCTTTACAGTAGTATTAAACACTAGTATACACCATTACGCTTCAATGATATGGACCAATCACGTTTCACTATTATAACAACGTGTCAACGTTTAATTTATACAATTCCGTATAGCGAATTAAATCGATCCAATACATAATAATTTAAAAAATTATGTATGAAATACAGCCAAACCAACTCAGTCTGAATTCATTAAAAAAATGACCTATCTTTCCTGGAACAATATTCTGGAGTCTATCATTTAGGTTTCTAATGTTACGATCTACAACCGTCTTCAAGCTAATTATGAATTACAATCAAACTAGTTCAGTTCAGTTCACTACATTTATATCACAGTGTCATGATAACGATATGCTCATCGCCCTGAGGTATCAGATCGTACAAATATTATGTACTTGCCTTATGTAACTACTAAAAAATCTTACAAAACAAGAAACAAAGACCTAAATCATAATGCAATAACTTGGAAAACAAAAACTAATAAGTTATTTATTTCTATTAAGTCAGGTAAAAATGTATAACATGTAAAAAAGAACGTGACTCATAAACCAGAGGCGATGATTCTAAACTTGTGCCAGATGTGAACCACTGATAGTCGAACACACCAACAACGAACACCAAAACAACGGGATTACAGGTAACCGTCCTTTTAAATCAGTCCCAGGGGGAGCCTACCCCTTCACAAAAATAGTTTTTTTTATAACTTCTGGTGATGACAAGTTTTGTGAGGTTAGGTCAATGACTTCACAAAATTTTAAAGCTTTTTTTCGACGTTTTGGAAAAAATTTTAGTTTCATCATCAGGCTATATATAGGCATTAAAGAAATAATTAGTACACACATAACGAGTTTTCATATGTATAGTATAATATAATTATAATTTTTTCGACTAAGGCCACTCGGACCGAGTTGCACATTTAGTTCTTTTCTCTTTTTCCAGTACGCTTTCACTTTTCAGTTCTAACTTTCTTTCTTCTCTGTGATTTCACCTGGTCTCCCTTGTCTGTTGTTCTTTTCTTAAAACTTGAATTTCTCTATTATTTTTTATACTTAATACTGGTCTTAATTGTTTAGGATCTTAATTGATCCTACATTTTGGATCTGTTTGAAATATTTCTGTTCTTCTTTGTACCATAGAAATGTTGTTTTCATGTTTTTTAGATATTCAGTTATCTGTTTCCCTAATCTTTTATTTTTCATTTTTAATAAGTTGTTCATAAACTTTCAAACTTTTCTTCCGCATGTCTTTGTAAAGTTTAGGGATATCTTTGTAAATTTATTTATTTGATCTTAATCAAAATTTAAATCCTTTCATTTGTTTGGGGTCATAAATTTTTCTTACTATTCTTCTTTCTACTTTTAATATTATTCTGTGGAGAGGTTCTCAAACATTCGTATGAATATAAGGGTTCAGAGCATATTACTGTTTTTTAATATCTTAATTTTACGTTTCTGTGTATGGTTTTTGGTTATAAAATTTTGCGGTTAGATGATATGTGATTTACACCTTTTGTACTATAATTTCCCCCTAGGTATTAAAATTTTTGAACTTTGTTTATTCTACTGTCTCCGAAATCAATCCAGTATTTGCAATTTTTAATGTTAGAGATTTTAATTGTTTTTTATTAATATGCGAATAATAATATATAATGTGTAATAGCTATTGTTATTCTTTATGTACGCGTAACATAGACCTATAGCCCTACACACACGCATTCATAGGAGAAACACTTATATGTGCAGACCTACTAATTATTTATATATTGTTCGTATACAGGTCCAGATAATGACTCTAAATTTTGTCGATACGTCGACAAAAATTATTAAAAAATTGTATTTAATTAATAAACGAATCTCACAAAACTGTGAACCTGATTCTTTGCAGTATTCTTTAGGACCACACAAAAGACAATTGATTGACATTAAACGCAAAATTCCGGAAAAATACCGCGAATTAAATGCATGTTCAAAAGAAAATTGAATAGCCTTCATGTCATATACTCTCTGCAATTATTTAAAAGTTCGGTTGAAGTATTCACGCTTCTGTGCCACAAGGAGAGAAAATTAGTTCGAAGTAACTCCTAGTAACAGATAGCTTGGACAGCGACATTATAGCCGTGTATAATTGTTCCACATTTTTCTACACAGGGTTTTCTCTTCCTGTGGAGCGATTTGACCATGCAGTGAAACTTTATAATGTGTTGCGTGTAAGCATATTAGTTTATAGTGTGTTGCGTGTAAGCATAGTAGTTTAAGTTATGTAATTATTTACACTATGTTTTCATTTACAGTAAACATTGTTTTCAATAAGTCATGTGGTGTACAACCGAGCAGTTTCTGACATATTGTTTCTCTATATAAAATCATTTTGTTAATTCTCAATCAGTAAGTAGAATTAACCTGGATGTAGTAGAATTAATCAGTAAGTAATTTGTACTTTTACAGGAGCGAAAAATAAACTGTTCGTATGTTTTGAAATTCTAGTTACGATGTGAATTATGATTACGGATAAAAATTGTGTTTACTCCAAAAAAACCCAAATGAGTTTGTTCGGTAATTTAATCGTTGACTACGTTAATCGTCGGTAATTTGTACGTTAATTTTGAGCTGACCAATACAACATTGCTGATTTGCTATTAAATGTGTTTACCCACTTCAAAGGGTCGCAGTCCCTCAACCCGACATTGGCGTCCGAACGCAGCTCATCAATTAATTTAAAACGCTGCTACAGATTTATTTTGTAAATTACATATTGGTTTCGCTGCTAAACTACGAAAATTGATTTGCGGATAACAAAAGATAAAATGAGGGACACAGAAGACATGAAAACAGAAATAAAGATCAGTAAAAAGAAGAAACATGCATGCCTGCTTAAGTAACACGTGAAAGGAGAATGACAGAGGAATCGGAAGTGCGACACAGTGGAGCCATATAAGCAAAGTGAATAGGAAATGAAAGAAAGAGTGCTAATGAGAGACAATGTAAAACGGATGCGAATGTGTGTGTGTGTTGGTGTTAGTACTCTACGTTGAGTACCGTTCAAAGGTACCGTAATTTCATTAATAAATGTTATGTAATGAAAAATATAAAAAATATGAATATCCTTTAGGCTTCAGTCCCAGGAATTCTGAGGTGATTGTTTTTTTATTATTTTAAAGGCAATATTATTTATTGTGAACTAGGTCTATAGTTAACTAAAATAGTTTTCATCTGTGTATACTTACACTCCTTTCACCTGCTTTAACGGTTGTATGTAGTTGTTAGGGTAATCATTTTTAGCATTTATTCTCTAATATTCCCCTACCCTCATCATGACTATGCCATGCCTATCTACGTCCATATCATGCCCACCCTCATTTCCATCTCCTTTAAGATTTTTTTTTTACTCTCTGGTACCTCTCTCTCCCTCTCTCTTCCTCTCTCTCACTCACTGTAATCTCGTCTTTGTAATCGCTTGACACTAGACATATTTATTTGTTTTTGTTTTTGTTAAGGTTGTACAATTTATAAAATGTAATTAGGTTATCTACATTTAAATCTAAGTCACTTAAGTTGAATAATAACAATAATTAATTATTGATTTGTAAAACAACTAACTTAATACAGTACATAAATATAGGCTTCATGATGGTGGTTTGTTTTTGTTTATATCACAGTAGTTCCAGATTGGCCTACGAATTGTTATTTTTAAGATAATTATATTTGCATCTAAAAAGGTATTAAAATGTTACAATGTATCAGTTTTATAGTTTAAGAAGAGAGACGTGTAAAAAGGTTCCAGAAATTTATCTAAAAATGTTCTAGAGACTTCTAAACCGTTTTCGCTCAGCTCTAGTATATATTAAGGACATATGGCCACATTCGGGTGTTCAGTTGTTACTGGAATTCAGCCTGAGTTGATTCAGCTGAATTGCTTGAGCGAAATTTGAAATTGATACGTATTCGATCGATTCAATTCGCCACATGGAATAATTTTAATTAAGTGTTGGATCTGAAGTTATAGTAGTGAAACAAAGTTGTTTAGGAGTGTTAAAGTGTATTAGTGTATAATTATAGTTCGTAATATTGTATTGTTACGTTAGTATAGGCCTACATTCGTATAGAGTAACATTGGCTTCCGTCTGAATCGCTTACCTGCATCATTGTTAATACAACTTAAAAATCGGTGATATGTCTTTGTATGTGCGGAATCCTATTGATATGATCAGTACAGTGTCAGTGCCGAAACTCCTTTTTAGGCATAAAGATTTAATTATCATTGTCCACGTCTTTTAAAACGTTCTTGTTAAAAACTTTTCTCTTTTGCCTCCCCCCCCCCCACTCACTCACGCCTTTCCCTCCTTTTGTGGAAATTGATCCTATCCTTAATTTCCTCACTTTCTCGTGACTATTTAATGATGGATGAGCGCGATAAGACGATGCAATCTCCATTACATAGCATCGAGTGCACACCTTCACATGTCTGTTTCGTTGTTCTCATTCAACGCTATTGCCAAGGTTACGGCAACTTTGAAACGAAATTTATGGACAATTGGAAGATTTAAGTGGTGCTGTTTTATTGCTAAACCATAAAACGTTACACCGTTTACTTGTCGTTAAATCGAAATGCTTTATCGCTTACTTGTTCTCATGGCGTTTTGCGATCTAGTATGAAAATTAATTACTTTTCAACAGTCCATTATGCGTTCTAGAAACATGCGCACAATAATATGTCGAACAAAGATGCCAAATTTTTCCCTGTCATTTGAAAAACGTTTTAATTAGGTATTAACTTATTGACATTAATTTTAGTGTACTTAATATAATTTTAGGATAGCCTATTAATATTTAATATTGGTATAATAATTGGCACAACATAAACATTTCGTTTAAAAAGTATTCCGTGAGTTCAGCCTTTGGGAAAATAACCTAATTTACTTTGGGAAATTAGGTTAGATGTTAATACAGTTAAGACAATATTACTGAAATGTTGTTACATCATCGTATGTTTTTATTAACATTAGGAACACGTTACTTTGTTTATATAGCAACACAGGGGACAGTTCCAAGATAATAATAATAAGACGCTACAATATAATAAGCGCGCGAGCGTGAGAAGGTAGGAGAGAGAGACATTGATTACGAAGCTGAATTAAAAAATTGAAATTAAACATGAGTTTACAGTACAGAGAATTCAAATGGGGAGAGTGTCAAAAGATGCCTAATTTCATATTTTAATTTGTCTAAATAAAGTGAAATAGAAGATATAATAAGTAAGATAATACTGAAAAAGGAAATAACAACACGATAAAATATATATGAAAAACTTACATTTTTCATAACCTGTGGTAACCTATAACTGAAATATATTAATTAAAAGCAAATATGGCTAAATATCAAGGGAAATTCTGGTAAAATGTTATAAAGATTTTAAAAATAAAGTGCTTTAAATATCTATAAAAATCTTAGTACTTTAATTATGAAGTTAATACTATGGTTTTCTGAAATACATTAAATTATATTTTTTAACTGATTAATTATACCTGTGTGGGGAGCGTGCGTGTGCGTAAGGAGTGGGATTCGTTTGGCGCCGCGCGCGCGCGTTCGCATCGAATATTTTATATTTTTTCATGATTAGAGAAGGCAGCCTAGGGAGTCTTATCACCTAGCATATTGGGACGGGTGAAGATACTTAGTTTAGTTATGGGTACCATATTGTACTGTAAGAGAATCTTTGTCTTATTTACATAATGTGAATCCTAAATACAAAGATTTATCTGTTTATTTTATTACCAGACCGTTTCCTAATTCAAGATTTCTTACATCCTCTTGCTGCGGTAGCACTTTCCGCTGCTAGGCCCCGGAAGTGCTCAGCATACACACAACTAACATAACATAATATCTAAATCCATCAAAATGCTTAAGACACTTTTTCTGTGTTGCGACTTACTTCTCGAGTATTTCTATAATTAATATAATTCTGTAAAGGGAGGAGGTGTAAGTAAAAGAAATTGTTGAATGCGTCAATTTGTGAGCAGAGTCGGATGCGACCCGTTTATTTCAAAAACATTATGAGCCTCAAAAATTTACTTAATTATGTGCCAGTCAGCAACGGTCAGTACTGAGCTAATTTCTTTTGACAAACTGAATATAGAAAATGTTAAATGCTAAATATTGGGGTGTCGCATAAATCAATGCTAGTTTACAAAATGGTGTGCAGCGTACACGCTGTGATCTTCTTATAAATTTCTGACACTGTTATCTATCGCAAAAGTTTATAAAATTGTTTCTGACACTTATGACGAGTAACTAGTTTGTCTGGCTTTTGCTTCGTGATTATGCAGCAACTAGCACCGTAAGTTATTAGGTAAAAATGTTACTTGGCAATCCAGATAAATCCTTTTGCAACCTGCTGTATCTGGTCGCTACGGCTGCGTGTTCCTCCGTACCTGGTCTGAACCACTGCTATGTCTGTGCAGGAAGATCGTATAAACTGTACGAAGTTCGTGTTCTCGTGTCTTCTGTCCGGAACGTTGAACCAAGTTTCGAACTGAAAGTTTTCACATCTTTTAGTACACTTTTATACCCACATCGTTCGATTAACACGCACGCATGCATTCATACAGTGCGTGTTACAATTTACAATATTACAAAATAGCATTACAAGGTTATGACTTTAAATTACATATATAACGAGTACTGACACTCAACCTTACATATCTTAGGTCTTTTCATCAAGTTGACTGACTGAAATTTAAATTTAGGCGAGGCTGACCATTACAGACAAGATACATCTTGGTTGGTTACGGATAACAACCTTTTTACATCTATTACAAGTTTTCTTTTTTGTTACAAACGTAATACACAAAATTATTAGCCACTAGCATTGATTTACGATAGCTCAAAAAACAATCATAGTTACCTTGGTTATTGAGGCTCCCAAACTTGACGAAAGTCCGGCGACGGGCCGCTCTGCTCACAGCGTTTGATGGGAGACTGACGAGATTTAACAAAGCAAAGGATAGGGTTAGTAAAGGGGAAGGCGTGACGTCAGTGCGTCGGGCATGGTACAATTCGCGGATTGTTGCATTCGACGGGAGACGAATGATTGCAACAGACTCCCCCCCTCCCCGAAAGACAAGCGTCGGGAGCAGGAGCGACGGTTGTCCAAGGTGTAATTCGTCAAAATTAATCGGTACGGTCAGTGAAACCAAACAGAGTCGAGTCAGGGGAACCACGTACCTTATGTACGTAAATGGGAAAATTCAGATACTAGCGCGGCACTAGCCGCCATCTGGAAACAACTCAAAGCGCTACCTTCCGTCACCTTGGAAACGTTGCCTGCGCGCAGCAACGCTTCCTCACTGAAAGTGAACGACGAGGGGGTGATCAGTCCCCGCGTCGCTCACCAGGCAAGGCGACCGAAAGCGGAGTTACAAATTAATATTTTAATGAGCATGGAACATGTTCACGCCCGTACATGAGGACTGCGACTCGGTATGTGAGGGTACAACAGACTTGAGTTACAACAAGAGCCGAGAAGGAAGATTGGTCAAGAGCATAGACAACCAACCGCGCGACTGAGAGCGAGGGATCAAACTGGATGTGTCACTCACCTTGAAAGCGCTTTATAACCACAGCAACTTCTCTTTACGGCACACGGACGACAAGGTGGGGAGCATATCTCCCCATCGTCCGATCGTGCGAGGTGAGATAAAGGGGGCACTACACACCATTACCTATACGCAGGTACATGGCTAAACCGTGACAAGGAGGGGTCACTCACCTTAAAAGCGCTGTATGACCACAGCAACTTCTTTTTACGGCACACGGGCGACAAGTTGGAGAGCACATCTCTCCCTCGTCCGATCGTGCGAGGTGAGATAAAGGGGGGTAGGTCGCACCATTACCGCTAACCGGGTACATGGCTAAACTATGACAGGGGGCACGCCAGACTACATACACTGGCAAAAGGGGGGTACGCCAGAATACATTCACTGGCCAAAAGGGGGGGGTCACACTCTTTACAAGCCTTTTTTGTTAAGAGTTTCTTTCCTGACCTCTCTCTCTCAGCGCGAAAGTTTTGCGCTGTCTATTATTACGAAGATATCGATTCATTATAAAATAGTTTACCGTGACAAGGAAATGCTAGTTGACACGACATGACCGTCGGGTTCTGTTTTTCTGAATGCCGCGTATATTAATTCGTTGTTAACGCAAACCAATTAACATGAAACAGGTGATAACGTGTGTGTGACTACTGACAACGAATATTTTCCATTAGTAAAAGGCTGCTATTTTAGAAAATTTTAATTTTGATTTTACTTGTAACGCCTTTCACGAAACAAAATCGGATTTACAGAGATGCGCACGTTTCTAAATAAATTTACCGAATTAATAGAGTACGTCACTTTAAACAAACAACAGATGCACTAAACATTATTTTGAATAACAACAGATTGGGAGGCGGTTAGCGAACTTGACAATCAGACGTACGGCACGGTGAGCAAAGTACGTTGTTATTAAGCCGAGTATGTGGAGAAAACCAAAACATTCAATGTACAACGATAAGGGACCAGCTGTTCGGTGGAATGCAGATAAGAAGAACAGGTTCGCCTGGTAGCCTTATCTGCCAGACAAAGTTTGACTAGCGGTATTCTACACGCGAGCGAATAATTTGAACGACTGATTTCACGACAACTTACAGCAAAGACCTTTTCGTGACAAAATTGTTAACTACGCATATAATATTTAAAATACATCCCACAAAATCCTATACAAAATTTCACGTGACCAATACCGTGCAATACAAACAATACAAAATTTCAACACAAACAAGATCAACAAAATTACTCTTGATAACTATCGCTTATAACCCGTTAAATTGAATTAAATGCCTAGTAACCCATGGACCAAGGAAAACCAAAAAAAACCACACTCCGGCTACCACTTCTGCTGCGGCAGCACTTTTTGCTGCTGGGCCCCGGAAGTGCTCAGCATACACACAAATAACATAATATAATATCTAAGTACATCAAAATGCTTAAGACACTTTTTCTGTGTTGCGACTTACTTCTCGAGTATTTCTATAATTAATATAATTCTGTAAAGGGAGGAGGTGTAAGTAAAAGAAATTGTTGAATGCGTCAATTTGTGAGCAGAGTCGGATGAGATCCGTTTATTTCAAAAACATTATGAGCCTCAAAAATTTACTTAATTATGTGCCAGTCAGCAACGGTCAGTACTGAGATAATTTCTTTGAAAAACTGAATATAGAAAATTTTAAATGCTAAATATTGGGGTGTCGCATAAATCAATGCTAGTTTACAAAATGGTGTGCAGCGTACACGCTGTGATCTACTTATAAATTTCTGACACTGTTATCTATCGCAAAATTTTATAAAATTGTTTCTGACACTTATGACGAGTAACTTGTTAGTCTGGCTTTTGCTTCGTGATTATGCAGCAACTAGCACCGTAAGTTATTAGGTAAAAATGTTACTTGGCAATCCAGATAAATCCTTTTGCAACCTGCTGTATCTGGTCGCTACGGCTGCGTGTTCCTCCGTACCTGGTCTGAACCACTGCTATGTCTGTGCTGGAAGATCGTGTAAAACTGTACGAAGTTCGTGTTCTCGTGTCTTCTGTCCGGAACGTTGAACCAAGTTTCGAACTGAAAGTTTTCACATCTTTTAGTACACTTTTATACCCACATCGTTCGATTAACACGCACGCATGCATTCATACAGTGCGTGTTACAATTTACAATATTACAAAATAGCATTACAAGGTTATGACTTTAAATTAAATATATAACGAGTACTGACACTCAACCTTACATATCTTAGGTCTTTTCATCAAGTTGACTTACTGAAATTTAAATTTAGGCGAGGCTGACCATTACAGACAAGATATATCTTGGTTGGTTACGGATAACAATTTTTTACATCTATTACAAGTTTTCTTTTTTGTTACAAACGTAATACACAAAATTATTAGCCACTAGCATTGATTTACGGTAGCTCAAAAAACAATCATAGTTACCTTGGTTATTGAGGCTCCCAAACTTGACGAAAGTCCGGCGACGGGCCGCTCTGCTCACAGCGTTTGATGGGAGACTGACGAGATTTAACAAAGCAAAGGATAGGGTTAGTAAAGGGGAGGGCGTGACGTCAGTGCGTCGGGCAAGGTACAATTCGCGGATTGTTGCATTCGGCGGGAGACGAATGATTGCAACAGACTCCCCCCCCCCGGAAAGACAAGCGTCGGAAGCAGGAGCGACGGTTGTCCAAGGTGTAATTCGTCAAAATTAATCGGTACGGTCAGTGTACACAAACAGAGTCGAGTCAGGGGAACCACGTACCTTATATACGTAAATGGGAAAATTCAGATACTAGCGCGGCACTAGCCGCCATCTGGAAACAACTCAAAGGGCTACCTTCCGTCACTTTGGAAACGTTGCCTGCGCGCAGCAACGCTTCCTCACTGAAAGTGAACGACGAGGGGGTGATCAGTCCCCGCGTCGCTCACCAGGCAAGGCGACCGAAAGCGGAGTTACAAATTAATATTTTAATGAGCATGGAACATGTTCACGCCCGTATATGAGGACTGCGACTCGGTATGTGAGGGTACAACAGACTTGAGTTACAACAAGGGCCGAGAAGGAAGATTGGTCAAGAGCGTAGACAACCAACCGCGCGACTGAGAGCGAGGGATCAAACTGGATGTGTCACTCACCTTGAAAGCGCTTTATAACCACAGCAACTTCTCTTTACGGCACACGGACGACAAGGTGGGGAGCATATCTCCCCATCGTCCGATCGTGCGAGGTGAGATAAAGGGGGCACTACACACCATTACCTATACGCAGGTACATGGCTAAACCGTGACAAGGAGGGGTCACTCACCTTAAAAGCGCTGTATGACCACAGCAACTTCTTTTTACGGCACACGGGCGACAAGTTGGAGAGCACATCTCTCCCTCGTCCGATCGTGCGAGGTGAGATAAAGGGGGGTAGGTCGCACCATTACCGCTAACCGGGTACATGGCTAAACTATGACAGGGGGCACGCCAGACTACATACACTGGCAAAAGGGGGTTACGCCAGAATACATTCACTGGCCAAAAGGGGGGGTCACACTCTTTACAAGCCTTTTTTGTTAAGAGTTTCTTTCCAGACCTCTCTCTCTCAGCGCGAAAGTTTTGCGCTGTCTATTATTACGAAGATATCGATTCATTATAAAATAGTTTACCGTGACAAGGAAATGCTAGTTGACACGACATGACCGTCGGGTTCTGTTTTTCTGAATTCCGCGTATATTAATTCGTTGTTAACACAAACCAATTAACATGAAACAGGTGATAACGTGTGTGTGACTACTGACAACGAATATTTTCCATTAGTAAAAGGCTGCTATTTTAGAAAATTTTAATTTTGATTTTACTTGTAACGCCTTTCACGAAACAAAATCGGATTTACAGAGATGCGCACGTTTCTAAATAAATTTACCGAATTAATAGAACACGTCACTTTTATACAAACAACAGATGCACTAAACATATTTTGAATAACAACAGATTGGGAGGCGGTTAGCGAACTGGACAATCAGACGTACGGCACGGTGAGCAAAGTACGTTGTTATTAAGCCGAGTGTGTGGAGAAAACCAAACATTCAATGTACAACGATAAGGGACCAGCTGTTCGGTGGAATGCAGATAAGAAGAACAGGTTCGCCTGGTAGCCTTATCTGCCAGACAAAGTTTGACTAGCGGTATTCTACACGCGAGCGAATAATTTGAACGACTGATTTCACGACAACTTACAGCAAAGCCCTTTTCGTGACAAAATTGTTAACTACGCATATAATATTTAAAATACATCCCACAAAATCCTATACAAAATTTCACGTGACCAATACCGTGCAATACAAACAATACAAAATTTCAACACAAACAAGATCAACAAAATTACTCTTGATAACTATCGCTTATAACCCGTTAAATTGAATTAAATGCCTAGTAACCCATGGACCAAGGAAAACCAAAAAAAACCACACTCCGGCTACCACTTCTGCTGCGGCAGCACTTTTTGCTGCTGGGCCCCGGAAGTGCTCAGCATACACACAAATAACATAATATAATATCTAAGTACATCAAAATGCTTAAGACACTTTTTCTGTGTTGCGACTTACTTCTCGAGTATTTCTATAATTAATATAATTCTGTAAAGGGAGGAGGTGTAAGTAAAAGAAATTGTTGAATGCGTCAATTTGTGAGCAGAGTCGGATGAGATCCGTTTATTTCAAAAACATTATGAGCCTCAAAAATTTACTTAATTATGTGCCAGTCAGCAACGGTCAGTACTGAGCTAATTTCTTTGAAAAACTGAATATAGAAAATTTTAAATGCTAAATATTGGGGTGTCGCATAAATCAATGCTAGTTTACAAAATGGTGTGCAGCGTACACGCTGTGATCTACTTATAAATTTCTGACACTGTTATCTATCGCAAAAGTTTATAAAATTGTTTCTGACACTTATGACGAGTAACTTGTTAGTCTGGCTTTTGCTTCGTGATTATGCAGCAACTAGCACCGTAAGTTATTAGGTAAAAATGTTACTTGGCAATCCAGATAAATCCTTTTGCAACCTGCTGTATCTGGTCGCTACGGCTGCGTGTTCCTCCGTACCTGGTCTGAACCACTGCTATGTCTGTGCTGGAAGATCGTGTAAAACTGTACGAAGTTCGTGTTCTCGTGTCTTCTGTCCGGAACGTTGAACCAAGTTTCGAACTGAAAGTTTTCACATCTTTTAGTACACTTTTATACCCACATCGTTCGATTAACACGCACGCATGCATTCATACAGTGCGTGTTACAATTTACAATATTACAAAATAGCATTACAAGGTTATGACTTTAAATTAAATATATAACGAGTACTGACACTCAACCTTACATATCTTAGGTCTTTTCATCAAGTTGACTTACTGAAATTTAAATTTAGGCGAGGCTGACCATTACAGACAAGATATATCTTGGTTGGTTACGGATAACAATTTTTTACATCTATTACAAGTTTTCTTTTTTGTTACAAACGTAATACACAAAATTATTAGCCACTAGCATTGATTTACGGTAGCTCAAAAAACAATCATAGTTACCTTGGTTATTGAGGCTCCCAAACTTGACGAAAGTCCGGCGACGGGCCGCTCTGCTCACAGCGTTTGATGGGAGACTGACGAGATTTAACAAAGCAAAGGATAGGGTTAGTAAAGGGGAGGGCGTGACGTCAGTGCGTCGGGCAAGGTACAATTCGCGGATTGTTGCATTCGGCGGGAGACGAATGATTGCAACAGACTCCCCCCCCCCGGAAAGACAAGCGTCGGGAGCAGGAGCGATGGTTGTCCAAGGTGTAATTCGTCAAAATTAATCGGTACGGTCAGTGTACACAAACAGAGTCGAGTCAGGGGAACCACGTACCTTATATACGTAAATGGGAAAATTCAGATACTAGCGCGGCACTAGCCGCCATCTGGAAACAACTCAAAGGGCTACCTACCGTCACTTTGGAAACGTTGCCTGCGCGCAGCAACGCTTCCTCACTGAAAGTGAACGACGAGGGGGTGATCAGTCCCCGCGTCGCTCACCAGGCAAGGCGACCGAAAGCGGAGTTACAAATTAATATTTTAATGAGCATGGAACATGTTCACGCCCGTATATGAGGACTGCGACTCGGTATGTGAGGGTACAACAGACTTGAGTTACAACAAGAGCCGAGAAGGAAGATTGGTCAAGAGCGTAGACAACCAACCGCGCGACTGAGAGCGAGGGATCAAACTGGATGTGTCACTCACCTTGAAAGCGCTTTATAACCACAGCAACTTCTCTTTACGGCACACGGACGACAAGGTGGGGAGCATATCTCCCCATCGTCCGATCGTGCGAGGTGAGATAAAGGGGGCACTACACACCATTACCTATACGCAGGCACATGGCTAAACCGTGACAAGGAGGGGTCACTCACCTTAAAAGCGGTGTATGACCACAGCAACTTCTTTTTACGGCACACGGGCGACAAGTTGGAGAGCACATCTCTCCCTCGTCCGATCGTGCGAGGTGTGATAAAGGATGGTAAGTCGCACCATTACCGCAACCCGGGTACATGGCTAAACTATGACAGGGGGCACGCCAGACTACATACACTGGCAAAAGGGGGGTACGGCAGACTACATTCACTGGCCAAAAGGGGGGGGGTCACACTCTTTACAAGCCTTTTTTGTTAAGAGTTTCTTTCCTGACCTCTCTCTCTCAGCGCGAAAGTTTTGCGCTGTCTATTATAACGAAGATATCGATTCATTATAAAATAGTTTACCGTGACAAGGAAATGCTAGTTGACACGACATGACCGTCGGGTTCTGTTTTTCTGAATGCCGCGTATATTAATTCGTTGTTAACCCAAACCAATTAACATGAAACAGGTGATAACGTGTGTGTGACTACTGACAACGAATATTTTCCATTAGTAAAAGGCTGCTATTTTAGAAAATTTTAATTTTGATTTTACTTGTAACGCCTTTCACGAAACAAAATCGGATTTACAGAGATGCGCACGTTTCTAAATAAATTTACCGAATTAATAGAGTACGTCACTTTTATACAAACAACAGATGCACTAAACATATTTTGAATAACAACAGATTGGGAGGCGGTTAGCGAACTGGACAATCAGACGTACGGCACGGTGAGCAAAGTACGTTGTTATTAAGCCGAGTATGTGGAGAAAACCAAAACATTCAATGTACAACGATAAGGGACCAGCTGTTCGGTGGAATGCAGATAAGAAGAACAGGTTCGCCTGGTAGCCTTATCTGCCAGACAAAGTTTGACTAGCGGTATTCTACACGCGAGCGAATAATTTGAACGACTGATTTCACGACAACTTACAGCAAAGACCTTTTCGTGACAAAATTGTTAACTACACATATAATATTTAAAATACATCCCACAAAATCCTATACAAAATTTCACGTGACCAATACCGTGCAATACAAACAATACAAAATTTCAACACAAACAAGATCAACAAAATTACTCTTGATAACTATCGCTTATAACCCTTTAAATTGAATTAAATGCCTAGTAACCCATGGACCAAGGAAAACCCAAAAAAAACCACGCTCCGGCTACCACTTCTGCTGCGCCAGCACTTTTTGCTGCTGGGCCCCGGAAGTGCTCAGCATACACACAAATAACATAATATAATATCTAAGTACATCAAAATGCTTAAGACACTTTTTCTGTGTTGCGACTTACTTCTCGAGTATTTCTATAATTAATATAATTCTGTAAAGGGAGGAGGTGTAAGTAAAAGAAATTGTTGAATGCGTCAATTTGTGAGCAGAGTCGGATACGACCCGTTTATTTCAAAAACATTATGACCCACAAAAATTTACTTAATTATGTGCCAGTCAGCAACGGTCAGTACTGAGCTAATTTCTTTTGAAAAACTGAATATAGAAAATGTTAAATACTAAATATTGGGGTGTCGCATAAATCAATGCTAGTTTACAAAATGGTGTGCAGCGTACACGCTGTGATCTTCTTATAAATTTCTGACACTGTTATCTATCGCAAAAGTTTATAAAATTGTTTCTGACACTTATGACGAGTAACTAGTTTGTCTGGCTTTTGCTTCGTGATTATGCAGCAACTAGCACCGTAAGTTATTAGGTAAAAATGTTACTTGGCAATCCAGATAAATCCTTTTGCAACCTGCTGTATCTGGTCGCTACGGCTGCGTGTTCCTCCGTACCTGGTCTGAACCACTGCTATGTCTGTGCTGGAAGATCGTGTAAAACTGTACGAAGTTCGTGTTCTCGTGTCTTCTGTCCGGAACGTTGAACCAAGTTTCGAACTGAAAGTTTTCACATCTTTTAGTACACTTTTATACCCACATCGTTCGATTAACACGCACGCATGCATTCATACAGTGCGTGTTACAATTTACAATATTACAAAATAGCATTACAAGGTTATGACATTAAATTACATATATAACGAGTACTGACACTCAACCTTACATATCTTAGGTCTTTTCATCAAGTTGACTGACTGAAATTTAAATTTAGGCGAGGCTGACCATTACAGACAAGATACATCTTGGTTGGTTAGGATAACAATCTTTTTATATCTATTACAAATTTTCTTTTTTGTTACAAACGTAATACACAAAATTATTAGCCACTAGCATTGATTTACGATAGCTCAAAAAACAATCATAGTTACCTTGGTTATTGAGGCTCCCAAACTTGACGAAAGTCCGGCGACGGGCCGCTCTGCTCACAGCGTTTGATGGGAGACTGACGAGATTTAACAAAGCAAAGGATAGGGTTAATAAAGGGGAGGGCGTGACGTCAGTGCGTCGGGCAAGGTACAATTCGCGGATTGTTGCATTCGGCGGGAGACGAATGATTGCAACAGACTCCCCCCCCCCCCGGAAAGACAAGCGACGGAAGCAGGAGCGACGGTTGTCCAAGGTGTAATTCGTCAAAATTAATCGGTACGGTCAGTGTACACAAACAGAGTCGAGTCAGGGGAACCACGTACCTTATATACGTAAATGGGAAAATTCAGATACTAGCGCGGCACTAGCCGCCATCTGGAAACAACTCAAAGGGCTACCTTCCGTCACTTTGGAAACGTTGCCTGCGCGCAGCAACGCTTCCTCACTGAAAGTGAACGACGAGGGGGTGATCAGTCCCCGCGTCGCTCACCAGGCAAGGCGACCGAAAGCGGAGTTACAAATTAATATTTTAATGAGCATGGAACATGTTCACGCCCGTATATGAGGACTGCGACTCGGTATGTGAGGGTACAACAGACTTGAGTTACAACAAGGGCCGAGAAGGAAGATTGGTCAAGAGCGTAGACAACCAACCGCGCGACTGAGAGCGAGGGATCAAACTGGATGTGTCACTCACCTTGAAAGCGCTTTATAACCACAGCAACTTCTCTTTACGGCACACGGACGACAAGGTGGGGAGCATATCTCCCCATCGTCCGATCGTGCGAGGTGAGATAAAGGGGGCACTACACACCATTACCTATACGCAGGTACATGGCTAAACCGTGACAAGGAGGGGTCACTCACCTTAAAAGCGCTGTATGACCACAGCAACTTCTTTTTACGGCACACGGGCGACAAGTTGGAGAGCACATCTCTCCCTCGTCCGATCGTGCGAGGTGAGATAAAGGGGGGTAGGTCGCACCATTACCGCTAACCGGGTACATGGCTAAACTATGACAGGGGGCACGCCAGACTACATACACTGGCAAAAGGGGGGTACGCCAGAATACATTCACTGGCCAAAAGGGGGGGTCACACTCTTTACAAGCCTTTTTTGTTAAGAGTTTCTTTCCAGACCTCTCTCTCTCAGCGCGAAAGTTTTGCGCTGTCTATTATTATTACGAAGATATCGATTCATTATAAAATAGTTTACCGTGACAAGGAAATGCTAGTTGACACGACATGACCGTCGGGTTCTGTTTTTCTGAATTCCGCGTATATTAATTCGTTGTTAACGCAAACCAATTAACATGAAACAGGTGATAACGTGTGTGTGACTACTGACAACGAATATTTTCCATTAGTAAAAGGCTGCTATTTTAGAAAATTTTAATTTTGATTTTACTTGTAACGCCTTTCACGAAACAAAATCGGATTTACAGAGATGCGCACGTTTCTAAATAAATTTACCGAATCAATAGAACACGTCACTTTTATACAAACAACAGATGCACTAAACATATTTTGAATAACAACAGATTGGGAGGCGGTTAGCGAACTGGACAATCAGACGTACGGCACGGTGAGCAAAGTACGTTGTTATTAAGCCGAGTATGTGGAGAAAACCAAAACATTCAATGTACAACGATAAGGGACCAGCTGTTCGGTGGAATGCAGATAAGAAGAACAGGTTCGCCTGGTAGCCTTATCTGCCAGACAAAGTTTGACTAGCGGTATTCTACACGCGAGCGAATAATTTGAACGACTGATTTCACGACAACTTACAGCAAAGACCTTTTCGTGACAAAATTGTTAACTACGCATATAATATTTAAAATACATCCCACAAAATCCTATACAAAATTTCACGTGACCAATACCGTGCAATACAAACAATACAAAATTTCAACACAAACAAGATCAACAAAATTACTCTTGATAACTATCGCTTATAACCCGTTAAATTGAATTAAATGCCTAGTAACCCATGGACCAAGGAAAACCAAAAAAAACCACACTCCGGCTACCACTTCTGCTGCGGCAGCACTTTTTGCTGCTGGGCCCCGGAAGTGCTCAGCATACACACAAATAACATAATATAACATCTAAGTACATCAAAATGCTTAAGACACTTTTTCTGTGTTGCGACTTACTTCTCGAGTATTTCTATAATTAATATAATTCTGTAAAGGGAGGAGGTGTAAGTAAAAGAAATTGTTGAATGCGTCAATTTGTGAGCAGAGTCGGATGAGATCCGTTTATTTCAAAAACATTATGAGCCTCAAAAATTTACTTAATTATGTGCCAGTCAGCAACGGTCAGTAATGAGCTAATTTCTTTGAAAAACTGAATATAGAAAATTTTAAATGCTAAATATTGGGGTGTCGCATAAATCAATGCTAGTTTACAAAATGGTGTGCAGCGTACACGCTGTGATCTACTTATAAATTTCTGACACTGTTATCTATCGCAAAAGTTTATAAAATTGTTTCTGACACTTATGACGAGTAACTTGTTAGTCTGGCTTTTGCTTCGTGATTATGCAGCAACTAGCACCGTAAGTTATTAGGTAAAAATGTTACTTGGCAATAAAGATAAATCCTTTTGCAACCTGCTGTATCTGGTCGCTACGGCTGCGTGTTCCTCCGTACCTGGTCTGAACCACTGCTATGTCTGTGCTGGAAGATCGTGTAAAACTGTACGAAGTTCGTGTTCTCGTGTCTTCTGTCCGGAACGTTGAACCAAGTTTCGAACTGAAAGTTTTCACATCTTTTAGTACACTTTTATACCCACATCGTTCGATTAACACGCACGCATGCATTCATACAGTGCGTGTTACAATTTACAATATTACAAAATAGCATTACAAGATTATGACTTTAAATTAAATATATAACGAGTACTGACACTCAACCTTACATATCTTAGGTCTTTCATCAAGTTGACTGACTGAAATTTAAATTTAGGCGAGGCTGACCATTACAGAGAAGATACATCTTGGTTGGTTACGGATAACAATCTTTTTATAGCTATTACAAGTTTTCTTTTTTGTTACAAACGTAATACACAAAATTATTAG
The DNA here is from genome assembly GCA_034769895.1 of Magicicada septendecula. Classification (NCBI taxonomy): domain Eukaryota; kingdom Metazoa; phylum Arthropoda; class Insecta; order Hemiptera; family Cicadidae; genus Magicicada; species Magicicada septendecula. The sequence goes on from CM068376.1 coordinate 194,923,129, forward strand.
CCACTAGCATTGATTTACGGTAGCTCAAAAAACAATCATAGTTACCTTGGTTATTGAGGCTCCCAAACTTGACGAAAGTCCGGCGACGGGCCGCTCTGCTCACAGCGTTTGATGGGAGACTGACGAGATTTAACAAAGCAAAGGATAGGGTTAGTAAAGGGGAGGGCGTGACGTCAGTGCGTCGGGCAAGGTACAATTCGCGGATTGTTGCATTCGGCGGGAGACGAATGATTGCAACAGACTCCCCCCCCCCCCGGAAAGACAAGCGTCGGGAGCAGGAGCGATGGTTGTCCAAGGTGTAATTCGTCAAAATTAATCGGTACGGTCAGTGTACACAAACAGAGTCGAGTCAGGGGAACCACGTACCTTATATACGTAAATGGGAAAATTCAGATACTAGCGCGGCACTAGCCGCCATCTGGAAACAACTCAAAGGGCTACCTTCCGTCACCTTGGAAACGTTGCCTGCGCGCAGCAACGCTTCCTCACTGAAAGTGAACGACGAGGGGGTGATCAGTCCCCGCGTCGCTCACCAGGCAAGGCGACCGAAAGCGGAGTTACAAATTAATATTTTAATGAGCATGGAACATGTTCACGCCCGTATATGAGGACTGCGACTCGGTATGTGAGGGTACAACAGACTTGAGTTACAACAAGAGCCGAGAAGGAAGATTGGTCAAGAGCGTAGACAACCAACCGCGCGACTGAGAGCGAGGGATCAAACTGGATGTGTCACTCACCTTGAAAGCGCTTTATAACCACAGCAACTTCTCTTTACGGCACACGGACGACAAGGTGGGGAGCATATCTCCCCATCGTCCGATCGTGCGAGGTGAGATAAAGGGGGCACTACACACCATTACCTATACGCAGGCACATGGCTAAACCGTGACAAGGAGGGGTCACTCACCTTAAAAGCGGTGTATGACCACAGCAACTTCTTTTTACGGCACACGGGCGACAAGTTGGAGAGCACATCTCTCCCTCGTCCGATCGTGCGAGGTGTGATAAAGGGGGGTAAGTCGCACCATTACCGCTACCCGGGTACATGGCTAAACTATGACAGGGGGCACGCCAGACTACATACACTGGCAAAAGGGGGGTACGGCAGACTACATTCACTGGCCAAAAGGGGGGGGTCACACTCTTTACAAGCCTTTTTTGTTAAGAGTTTCTTTCCTGACCTCTCTCTCTCAGCGCGAAAGTTTTGCGCTGTCTATTATAACGAAGATATCGATTCATTATAAAATAGTTTACCGTGACAAGGAAATGCTAGTTGACACGACATGACCGTCGGGTTCTGTTTTTCTGAATGCCGCGTATATTAATTCGTTGTTAACCCAAACCAATTAACATGAAACAGGTGATAACGTGTGTGTGACTACTGACAACGAATATTTTCCATTAGTAAAAGGCTGCTATTTTAGAAAATTTTAATTTTGATTTTACTTGTAACGCCTTTCACGAAACAAAATCGGATTTACAGAGATGCGCACGTTTCTAAATAAATTTACCGAATTAATAGAGTACGTCACTTTTATACAAACAACAGATGCACTAAACATATTTTGAATAACAACAGATTGGGAGGCGGTTAGCGAACTGGACAATCAGACGTACGGCACGGTGAGCAAAGTACGTTGTTATTAAGCCGAGTATGTGGAGAAAACCAAAACATTCAATGTACAACGATAAGGGACCAGCTGTTCGGTGGAATGCAGATAAGAAGAACAGGTTCGCCTGGTAGCCTTATCTGCCAGACAATGTTTGACTAGCGGTATTCTACACGCGAGCGAATAATTTGAACGACTGATTTCACGACAACTTACAGCAAAGACCTTTTCGTGACAAAATTGTTAACTACGCATATAATATTTAAAATACATCCCACAAAATCCTATACAAAATTTCACGTGACCAATACCGTGCAATACAAACAATACAAAATTTCAACACAAACAAGATCAACAAAATTACTCTTGATAACTATCGCTTATAACCCTTTAAATTGAATTAAATGCCTAGTAACCCATGGACCAAGGAAAACCAAAAAAAACCACGCTCCGGCTACCACTTCTGCTGCGGCAGCCCTTTTTGCTGCTGGGCCCCGGAAGTGCTCAGCATACACACAAATAACATAATATAATATCTAAGTACATCAAAATGCTTAAGACACTTTTTCTGTGTTGCGACTTACTTCTCGCGTATTTCTATAATTAATATAATTCTGTAAAGGGAGGAGGTGTAAGTAAAAGAAATTGTTGAATGCGTCAATTTGTGAGCAGAGTCGGATACGACCCGTTTATTTCAAAAACATTATGAGCCACAAAAATTTACTTAATTATGTGCCAGTCAGCAACGGTCAGTACTGAGCTAATTTCTTTTGAAAAACTGAATATAGAAAATGCTAAATTCTAAATATTGGGGTGTCGCATAAATCAATGCTAGTTTACAAAATGGTGTGCAGCGTACACGCTGTGATCTTCTTATAAATTTCTGACACTGTTATCTATCGCAAAAGTTTATAAAATTGTTTCTGACACTTATGACGAGTAACTAGTTTGTCTGGCTTTTGCTTCGTGATTATGCAGCAACTAGCACCGTAAGTTATTAGGTAAAAATGTTACTTGGCAATCCAGATAAATCCTTTTGCAACCTGCTGTATCTGGTCGCTACGGCTGCGTGTTCCTCCGTACCTGGTCTGAACCACTGCTATGTCTGTGCTGGAAGATCGTGTAAAACTGTACGAAGTTCGTGTTCTCGTGTCTTCTGTCCGGAACGTTGAACCAAGTTTCGAACTGAAAGTTTTCACATCTTTTAGTACACTTTTATACCCACATCGTTCGATTAACACGCACGCATGCATTCATACAGTGCGTGTTACAATTTACAATATTACAAAATAGCATTACAAGGTTATGACATTAAATTACATATATAACGAGTACTGACACTCACCCTTACATATATTAGGTCTTTTCATCAAGTTGACTGACTGAAATTTAAATTTAGGCGAGGCTGACCATTACAGACAAGATACATCTTGGTTGGTTACGGATAACAATCTTTTTATATCTATTACAAATTTTCTTTTTTGTTACAAACGTAATACACAAAATTATTAGCCACTAGCATTGATTTACGATAGCTCAAAAAACAATCATAGTTACCTTGGTTATTGAGGCTCCCAAACTTGACGAAAGTCCGGCGACGGGCCGCTCTGCTCACAGCGTTTGATGGGAGACTGACGAGATTTAACAAAGCAAAGCATAGGGTTAGTAAAGGGGAGGGCGTGACGTCAGTGCGTCGGGCAAGGTACAATTCGCGGATTGTTGCATTCGGCGGGAGACGAATGATTGCAACAGTCTCCCCCCCCCCCGGAAAGACAAGCGTCGGGAGCAGGAGCGATGGTTGTCCAAGGTGTAATTCGTCAAAATTAATCGGTACGGTCAGTGTACACAAACAGAGTCGAGTCAGGGGAACCACGTACCTTATATACGTAAATGGGAAAATTCAGATACTAGCGCGGCACTAGCCGCCATCTGGAAACAACTCAAAGGGCTACCTTCCGTCATCTTGGAAACGTTGCCTGCGCGCAGCAACGCTTCCTCACTGAAAGTGAACGACGAGGGGGTGATCAGTCCCCGCGTCGCTCACCAGGCAAGGCGACCGAAAGCGGAGTTACAAATTAATATTTTAATGAGCATGGAACATGTTCACGCCCGTACATGAGGACTGCGACTCGGTATGTGAGGGTACAACAGACTTGAGTTACAACAAGAGCCGAGAAGGAAGATTGGTCAAGAGCATAGACAACCAACCGCTCGACTGAGAGCGAGGGATCAAACTGGATGTGTCACTCACCTTGAAAGCGCTTTATAACCACAGCAACTTCTCTTTACGGCACACGGACGAGAAGGTGGGGAGCACATCTCCCCATCGTCAGATCGTGCGAGGTGAGATAAAAGGGGCACTACACACCATTACCTATACGCAGGTATATGGCTAAACCGTGACAAGGGGGGGTCACTCACCTTAAAAGCGCTGTATGACCACAGCAACTTCTTTTTACGGCACACGGGCGACAAGTTGGAGAGCACATCTCTCCCTCGTCCGATCGTGCGTGGTGAGATAAAGGGGGGTAGGTCGCATCATTACCGCTACCCGGGTACATGGCTCAACTATGACAGGGGGGCACGCCAGACTACATACACTGGTAAAGGGGGGTGCGCTAGACTACATTCAATGGCCAAAAAGGGGGGGTCACACTCTTTACAAGCCTTTTTTTTTTACGAGTTTCTTTCCTGACCTCTCTCTCTCTCAGCGCGAAAGTTTTGCGCTGTCGCTTATTACGAAGTCATCGATCATTATAAAATAGTTTACCGTGACAAGGAAATGCTAGTTGACACGACATGACCGTCGGGTTCTGTTTTTCTGAAAGCCGCGTATATTAATTCGTTGTTAACGCAAACCAATTAACATGAAACAGGTGATAACGTGTGTGTGACTACTGACAACGAATATTTTCCATTAGTAAAAGGCTGCTATTTTAAAAAATTTTAATTTTGATTTTACTTGTAACGCCTTTCACGAAACAAAATCGGATTTACAGAGATGCGCACGTTTCTAAATAAATTTACCGAATTAATAGAGTACGTCACTTTTATACTAACAACAGATGCACTAAACATATTTTGAATAACAACAGATTGGGAGGCGGTTACCGAACTGGACAATCAGACGTACGGCACGGTGAGCAAAGTACGTTGTTATTAAGCCGAGTATGTGGAGAAAACCAAAACATTCAATGTACAACGATAAGGGACCAGCTGTTCGGTGGAATGCAGATAAGAAGAACAGGTTCGCCTGGCAGCTTTATCTGGCAGACAAAGTTCGACTAGCGGTATTCTACTCGCGAGCGAATAATTTGAACGATCTGAATTCACGACAACTTACAGCAAAGACCTACTCGTGACAAAATTGTTAACTACGCATATAACATTTAAAATACATCCCACAAAATCCTATACAAAATTTCACGTGACCAATACCGTGCAATACAAACAATACAAAATTTCAACACACACAAGATCAACAAAATTACTCTTGACAACTATGGCTTATAACCCATTAAATTGAATTAAATGCCTAGTAACCCATGGACCAAGGAAAACCCAAAATAACCACGCTCCGGCTACCACTTCTGCTGCGGCAGCACTTTTTGCTGCTGGGCCACGGAAGTGCTCAGCATACACACAAATAACATAATATAATATCTAAGTACATCAAAATGTTAAGACACTTTTTCTGTGTTGCGACTTACTTCTCGAGTATTTCTATAATTAATATAATTCTGTAAAGGGAGAAGGTGTAAGTAAAAGAAATTGTTGAATGCGTCAATTTGTGAGCAGACTCGGATGAGATCCGTTTATTTCAAAAACATTATGAGCCTCAAAAATTTACTTAATTATGTGCCAGTCAGCAACGGTCAGTACTGAGCTAATGTCTTTGAAAAACTGAATATAGAAAATTTTAAATGCTAAATATTGGGGTGTCGCATAAATCAATGCTAGTTTACAAAATGGTGTGCAGCGTACACGCTGTGATCTACTTATAAATTTCTGACACTGTTATCTATCGCAAAAGTTTATAAAATTGTTTCTGACACTTATGACGAGTAACTAGTTTGTCTGGCTTTTGCTTCGTGATTATGCAGCAACTAGCACCGTAAGTTATTAGGTAAAAATGTTACTTGGCAATCCAGATAAATCCTTTTGCAACCTGCTGTATCTGGTCGCTACGGCTGCGTGTTCCTCCGTACCTGGTCTGAACCACTGCTATGTCTGTGCTGGAAGATCGTGTAAAACTGTACGAAGTTCGTGTTCTCGTGTCTTCTGTCCGGAACGTTGAACCAAGTTTCGAACTGAAAGTTTTCACACCTTTTAGTACACTTTTATACCAACATCGTTCGATTAACACGCACGCATGCATTCACACAGTGCGTGTTACAATTTACAATATTACAAAATAGCATTACAAGGTTATGACTTTAAATTACATATATAACGAGTACTGACACTCAACCTTACATATCTTAGGTCTTTTCATTAAGTTGACTGACTGAAATTTAAATTTAGGCGAGGCTGACCATTACAGACAAGATACATCTTGGTTGGTTACGGATAACAATCTTTTTATAGCTATTACAAGTTTTCTTTTTTGTTACAAACGTAATACACAAAATTATTAGCCACTAGCATTGATTTACGATAGCTCAAAAAACAATCATAGTTACCTTGGTTATTGAGGCTCCCAAACTTGACGAAAGTCCGGCGACGGGCCGCTCTGCTCACAGCGTTTGATGGGAGACTGACGAGATTTAACAAAGCAAAGCATAGGGTTAGTAAAGGGGAGGGCGTGACGTCAGTGCGTCGGGCAAGGTACAATTCGCGGATTGTTGCATTCGGCGGGAGACGAATGATTGCAACAGACCCCCCCCCCAAAAGACAAGCGTCGGGAGCAGGAGCGATGGTTGTCCAAGGTGTAATTCGTCAAAATTAATCGGTACGGTCAGTGTACACAAACAGAGTCGAGTCAGGGGAACCACGTACCTTATATACGTAAATGGGAAAATTCAGATACTAGCGCGGCACTAGCCGCCATCTGGAAACAACTCAAAGGGCTACCTTCCGTCACCTTGGAAACGTTGCCTGCGCGCAGCAACGCTTCCTCACTGAAAGTGAACGACGAGGGGGTGAACAGTCCCCGCGTCGCTCACCAGGCAAGGCGACCGAAAGCGGAGTTACAAATTATTATTTTAATGAGCATGGAACATGTTCACGCCCGTACATGAGGACTGCGACTCGGTATGTGAGGGTACAACAGACTTGAGTTACAACAAGAGCCGAGAAGGAAGATTGGTCAAGAGCATAGACAACCAAACGCGCGACTGAGAGCGAGGGATCAAACTGAATGTGTCACTCACCTTGAAAGCGCTTTATAACCACAGCAACTTCTCTTTACGGCACACTGACGAGAAGGTGGGGAGCACATCTTCCCATCGTCAGATCGTGCGAGGTGAGATAAAAGGGGCACTACACACCATTACCTATACGCAGGTATATGGCTAAACCGTGACAAGGGGGGGGGTCACTCACCTTAAAAGCGCTGTATGACCACAGCAAATTCTTTTTACGGCACACGGGCGACAAGTTGGAGAGCACAACTCTCCCTCGTCCGATCGTGCGAGGTGAGATAAAGGGGGGTAGGTCGCACCATTACCGCTACCCGGGTACATGGCTAAACTAAGACAGGGGGGCACGCCAGACTACATATACTGGCAAAAGGGGGTGCGCTAGACTACATTCAATGGCCAAAAAGGGGGGTCACACTCTTTACAAGCCTTTTTTTTTACGAGTTTCTTTCCTGACCTCTCTCTCTCTCTCAGCGCGAAAGTTTTGCGCTGTCGCTTATTACGAAGTCATCGATCATTATAAAATAGTTTACCGTGACAAGGAAATGCTAGTTGACACGACATGACCGTCGGGTTCTGTTTTTCTGAAAGCCGCGTATATTAATTCGTTGTTAACGCAAACCAATTAACATGAAACAGGTGATAACGTGTGTGTGACTACTGACAACGAATATTTTCCATTAGTAAAAGGCTGCTATTTTAAAAAATTTTAATTTTGATTTTACTTGTAACGCCTTTCACGAAACAAAATCGGATTTACAGAGATGCGCACGTTTCTAAATAAATTTTCCGAAATAATAGAGTACGTCACTTTTATACAAACAACAGATGCACTAAACATATTTTGAATAACAACAGATTGGGAGGCGGTTAGCGAACTGGACAATCAGACGTACGGCACGGTGAGCAAAGTACGTTGTTATTAAGCCGAGTATGTTGAGAAAACCAAAACATTCAATGTACAACGATAAGGGACCAGCTGTTCGGTGGAATGCAGATAAGAAGAACAGGTTCGCCTGGCAGCTTTATCTGGCAGACAAAGTTCGACTAGCGGTATTCTACTCGCGAGCGAATAATTTGAACGACTGATTTCACGACAACTTACAGCAAAGACCTATTCGTGACAAAATTGTTAACTACGCATATAACATTTAAAATACATCCCACAAAATCCTATACAAAATTTCACGTGACCAATACCGTACAATACAAACAATACAAAATTTCAACACAAACAAGATCAACAAAATTACTCTTGATAACTATGGCTTATAACCCTTTAAATTGAATTAAATGCCTAGTAACCCATGGACCAAGGAAACCTCAAAATAACCACGCTCCGGCTACCACTTCTGCTGCGGCAGCACTTTTTGCTGCTGGGCCCCGGAAGTGCTCAGCATACACACAAATAACATAATATAATATCTAAGTACATCAAAATGCTTAAGACACTTTTTCTGTGTTGCGACTTACTTCTCGAGTATTTCTATAATTAATATAATTCTGTAAAGGGAGGAGGTGTAAGTAAAAGAAATTGTTGAATGCGTCAATTTGTGAGCAGAGTCGGATATGACCCGGTTATTTCAAAAACATTATGAGCCTCAAAAATTTACTTAATTATGTGCCAGTCAGCAACGGTCAGTACTGAGCTAATTCCTTTTGAAAAACTGAATATAGAAAATGTTAAATGCTAAATATTGGGGTGTCGCATAAATCAATGCTAGTTTACAAAATGGTGTGCAGCGTACACGCTGTGATCTACTTATAAATTTCTGACACTGTTATCTATCGCAAAAGTTTATAAAATTGTTTCTGACACTTATGACGAGTAACTAGTTTGTCTGGCTTTTGCTTCGTGATTATGCAGCAACTAGCACCGTAAGTTATTAGGTAAAAATGTTACTTGGCAATCCAGATAAATCCTTTTGCAACCTGCTGTATCTGGTCGCTATGGCTGCGTGTTCCTCTGTACCTGGTCTGAACCACTGCTATGTCTGTGCTGGAAGATCGTGTAAAACTGTACGAAGTTCGTGTTCTCGTGTCTTCTGTCCGGAACGTTGAACCAAGTTTCGAACTGAAAGTTTTCACATCTTTTAGTACACTTTTATACCCACATCGTTCGATTAACACGCACGCATGCATTTATACAGTACGTGTTACAATTTACAATATTACAAAATAGCATTACAAGGTTATGACTTTAAATTACATATGTAACGAGTACTGACACTCAACCTTACATATCAAGGCCTTTTCATCAAGTTGACTGACTGAAATTTAAATTTAGGCGAGGCTGACCATTACAGACAAGATACATCTTGGTTGGTTACGGATAACAATCTTTTTACATCTACTACAAGTTTCTTTTTTGTTACAAACGTAATACACAAAATTATTAGCCACTAGCATTGATTTACGATAGCTCAAAAAACAATCATTGTTACCTTGGTTATTGAGGCTCCCAAACTTGACGAAATTCCGGCGACGGCCGCTCTGCTCACAGTGTTTGATGGGAGACTGACGAGATTTAACAAAGCAAAGGATAGGGTTAGTAAAGGGGAGCGCGTGACGTCAGTGCGTCGGGCAAGGTACAATTTGCGGATTGTTGCATTCGGCGGGAGACGAATGATTGCAACAGACTCCCCCCCCCACCGAAAGACAAGCGTCGGGAGCATGAGCGATGGTTGTCCAAGGTGTAATTCGTCAAAATTAATCGGTACGGTCAGTGTAACCAAACAGAGTCGAGTCAGGGGGACCACGTACCTTATGTACGTAAATGGGAAAATTCAGAAACTAGCGCGGCACTAGCCGCCATCTGGAAACAACTCAAAGGGCTACCTTCCGTCATCTTGGAAACGTTGCCTGCGCGCAGCAACGCTTCCTCACTGAAAGTGAAAGACGTGGGGGTGACAAGTCACCGCGCCGCTCACCAGGCAAGGCGACCGAAAGCGGAGTTACAAATTAATATTTTAATGAGCATGGAACATGTTCACGCCCGTACATGAGGACTGCGACTCGGTATGTGAGGGTACAACAGACTTGAGTTACTACAAGAGCCGAGAAGGAAGATTGGTCAAGAGCATCGACAACCAACCGCGTGACTGAGAGCGAGAGATCTAACTGGATGTGTCACTCACCTTGAAAGCGCTTTATAACCACAGCAACTTCTCTTTACGGCACACGGACGACAAGGTGGGACCACATCTCCCCATCGTCCGATCGTGCGAGGTGAGATAAAGGGGGCACTACACACCATAACTTATACGCAGGTACATGGCTAAACCATGACAAGGGGGGGTTCACTCACCTTAAAAGCGCTGTATGACCACAGCAACTTCTTTTTACGGCACACGGGCGACAAGTTGGAGAGCACATCTCTCCCACGTCCGATCGTGCGAGGTGAGATAAAGGGGGGTAGGTCGCACCATTACCGCTACCCTGGTACATGGCTAAACTATGACAGGGGGGCACGCCAGACTACATACACTGGCAAAAGGGGGGTGCGCTAGACTACATTCAATGGCCAAAAAGGGGGGGGGTCACGCTCTTTACAAGCCTTTTTTTTTTACGAGTTTCTTTCCTGACCTCTCTCTCTCAGCGCGAAAGTTTTGCGCTGTCGCTTATTACGAAGTCATCGATCATTATAAAATAGTTTACCGTGACAAGGAAATGCTAGTTGACACGACATGACCGTCGGGTTTTGTTTTTCTGAAAGCCGCGTATATTAATTCGTTGTTAACGCAAACCAATTAACATGAAACAGGTGATAACGTGTGTGTGACTACTGACAACGAATATTTTCCATTAGTAAAAGGCTGCTATTTTAAAAAATTTTTAATTTGATTTTACTTGTAACGCCTTTCACGAAACAAAATCGGATTTACAGAGATGCGCACGTTTCTAAATAAATTTACCGAATTAATAGAGTGCGTCACTTTTATACAAACAACAGATGCACTAAACATATTTTGAATAATAACAGATTGGGAGGCGGTTACCGAACTGGACAATCAGACGTACGGCACGGTGAGCAAAGTACGTTGTTATTAAGCCGAGTATGTGGAGAAAACCAAAACATTCAATGTACAACGATAAGGGACCAGCTGTTCGGTGGAATGCAGATAAGAAGAACAGGTTAGCCTGGCAGCTTTATCTGGCAGACAAAGTTCGACTAGCGGTATTCTACTCGCGAGCGAATAATTTGAACGACTGATTTCACGACAACTTACAGCAAAGACCTATTCGTGACAAAATTGTTAACTACGCATATAACATTTAAAATACATCCCACAAAATCCTATACAAAATTTCACGTGACCAATACCGTGCAATACAAACAATACAAAATTTCAACACAAACAAGATCAACAAAATTACTCTTGATAACTATCGCTTATAACCCTTTAAATTGAATTAAATGCCTAGTAACCCATGGACCAAGGAAAACCCAAAATAACCACGCTCCGGCTACCACTTCTGCTGCGGCAGCACTTTTTGCTGCTGGGCCCCGGAAGTGCTCAGCATACACACAAATAACATAATATAATATCTAAGTACATCAAAATGCTTAAGACACTTTTTCTGTGTTGCGACTTACTTCTCGAGTATTTCTATAATTAATATAATTCTGTAAAGGGAGGAGGTGTAAGTAAAAGAAATTGTTGAATGCGTCAATTTGTGAGCAGAGTCGGATATGACCCGTTTATTTAAAAATTATTATGAGCCTCAAAAATTTACTTAATTATGTGCCAGTCAGCAACGGTCAGTACTGAGCTAATTTCTTTTGAAAAACTGAATATAGAAAATGTTAAATGCTAAATATTGGGGTGTCGCATAAATCAATGCTAGTTTACAAAATGGTGTGCAGCGTACACGCTGTGATATTCTTATAAATTTCTGACACTGTTATCTATCGCAAAAGTTTATAAAATTGTTTCTGACACTTATGACGAGTAACTAGTTTGTCTGGCTTTTGCTTCGTGATTATGCAGCAACTAGCACCGTAAGTTATTAGGTAAAAATGTTACTTGGCAATCCAGATAAATCCTTTTGCAACCTGCTGTATCTGGTCGCTACGGCTGCGTGTTCCTCCGTACCTGGTCTGAACCACTGCTATGTCTGTGCTGGAAGATCGTGTAAAACTGTACGAAGTTCGTGTTCTCGTGTCTTCTGTCCGGAACGTTGAACCAAGTTTCGAACTGAAAGTTTTCACATCTTTTAGTACACTTTTATACCCACATCGTTCGATTAACACGCACGCATGCATTCATACAGTGCGTGTTACAATTTACAATATTACAAAATAGCATTACAAGGTTATGACTTTAAATTACATATATAACGAGTATTGACACTCAACCTTACATATCTTAGGTCTTTTCATCAAGTTGACTGACTGAAATTTAAATTTAGGCGAGGCTGACCATTACAGACAAGATACATCTTGGTTGGTTACGGATAACAATCTTTTTATAGCTATTACAAGTTTTCTTTTTTGTTACAAACGTAATACACAAAATTATTAGCCACTAGCATTGATTTACGATAGCTCAAAAAACAATCATAGTTACCTTGGTTATTGAGGCTCCCAAACTTGACGAAAGTCCGGCGACGGGCCGCTCTGCTCACAGCGTTTGATGGGAGACTGACGAGATTTAACAAAGCAAAGGATAGGGTTAGTAAAGGGGAGGGCGTGACGTCAGTGCGTCGGGCAAGGTACAATTCGCGGATTGTTGCATTCGGCGGGAGACGAATGATTGCAACAGACCCCCCCCCCCCCGAAAGACAAGCGTCGGGAGCAGGAGCGATGGTTGTCCAAGGTGTAATTCGTCAAAATTAATCGGTACGGTCAGTGTACACAAACAGAGTGAGTCAGGGGAACCACGTACCTTATATACGTAAATGGGAAAATTCAGATACTAGCGCGGCACTAGCCGCCATCTGGAAACAACTCAAAGGGCTACCTTCCGTCACCTTGGAAACGTTGCCTGCGCGCAGCAACGCTTCCTCACTGAAAGTGAACGACGAGGGGGTGAACAGTCCCCGCGTCGCTCACCAGGCAAGGCGACCGAAAGCGGAGTTACAAATTATTATTTTAATGAGCATGGAACATGTTCACGCCCGTACATGAGGACTGCGACTCGGTATGTGAGGGTACAACAGACTTGAGTTACAACAAGAGCCGAGAAGGAAGATTGGTCAAGAGCATAGACAACCAAACGCGCGACTGAGAGCGAGGGATCAAACTGAATGTGTCACTCACCTTGAAAGCGCTTTATAACCACAGCAACTTCTCTTTACGGCATACTGACGAGAAGGTGGGGAGCACATCTTCCCATCGTCCGATCGTGCGAGGTGAGATAAAAGGGGCACTACACACCATTACCTATACGCAGGTATATGGCTAAACCGTGACAAGGGGGGGGTCACTCACCTTAAAAGCGCTGTATGACCACAGCAACTTCTTTTTACGGCACACGGGCGACAAGTTGGAGAGCACAACTCTCCCTCGTCCGATCGTGCGAGGTGAGATAAAGGGGGGTAGTTCGCACCATTACCGCTACCCGGGTACATGGCTAAACTATGACAGGGGGGCACGCCAGACTACATATACTGGCAAAAGGGGGTGCGCTAGACTACATTCAATGGCCAAAAAGGGGGGTCACACTCTTTACAAGCCTTTTTTTTTACGAGTTTCTTTCCTGACCTCTCTCTCTCTCTCAGCGCGAAAGTTTTGCGCTGTCGCTTATTACGAAGTCATCGATCATTATAAAATAGTTTACCGTGACAAGGAAATGCTAGTTGACACGACATGACCGTCGGGTTCTGTTTTTCTGAAAGCCGCGTATATTAATTCGTTGTTAACGCAAACCAATTAACATGAAACAGGTGATAACGTGTGTGTGACTACTGACAACGAATATTTTCCATTAGTAAAAGGCTGCTATTTTAAAAAATTTTAATTTTGATTTTACTTGTAACGCCTTTCACGAAACAAAATCGGATTTACAGAGATGCGCACGTTTCTAAATAAATTTTCCGAATTAATAGAGTACGTCACTTTTATACAAACAACAGATGCACTAAACATATTTTGAATAACAACAGATTGGGAGGCGGTTAGCGAACTGGACAATCAGACGTACGGCACGGTGAGCAAAGTACGTTGTTATTAAGCCGAGTATGTTGAGAAAACCAAAACATTCAATGTACAACGATAAGGGACCAGCTGTTCGGTGGAATGCAGATAAGAAGAACAGGTTCGCCTGGCAGCTTTATCTGGCAGACAAAGTTCGACTAGCGGTATTCTACTCGCGAGCGAATAATTTGAACGACTGATTTCACGACAACTTACAGCAAAGACCTATTCGTGACAAAATTGTTAACTACGCATATAACATTTAAAATACATCCCACAAAATCCTATACAAAATTTCACGTGACCAATACCGTGCAATACAAACAATACAAAATTTCAACACAAACAAGATCAACAAAATTACTCTTGATAACTATGGCTTATAACCCTTTAAATTGAATTAAATGCCTAGTAACCCATGGACCAAGGAAACCTCAAAATAACCACGCTCCGGCTACCACTTCTGCTGCGGCAGCACTTTTTGCTGCTGGGCCCCGGAAGTGTTCAGCATACACACAAATAACATAATATAATATCTAAGTACATCAAAATGCTTAAGACACTTTTTCTGTGTTGCGACTTACTTCTCGAGTATTTCTATAATTAATATAATTCTGTAAAGGGAGGAGGTGTAAGTAAAAGAAATTGTTGAATGCGTCAATTTGTGAGCAGAGTCGGATATGACCCGTTTATTTCAAAAACATTATGAGCCTCAAAAATTTACTTAATTATGTGCCAGTCAGCAACGGTCAGTACTGAGCTAATTTCTTTTGAAAAACTGAATATAGAAAATGTTAAATGCTAAATATTGGGGTGTCGCGTAAATCAATGCTAGTTTACAAAATGGTGTGCAGCGTACACGCTGTGATATTCTTATAAATTTCTGACACTGTTATCTATCGCAAAAGTTTATAAAATTGTTTCTGACACTTATGACGAGTAACTAGTTTGTCTGGCTTTTGCTTCGTGATTATGCAGCAACTAGCACCGTAAGTTATTAGGTAAAAATGTTACTTGGCAATCCAGATAAATCCTTTTGCAACCTGCTGTATCTGGTCGCTATGGCTGCGTGTTCCTCCGTACCTGGTCTGAACCACTGCTATGTCTGTGCTGGAAGATCGTGTAAAACTGTACGAAGTTCGTGTTCTCGTGTCTTCTGTCCGGAACGTTGAACCAAGTTTCGAACTGAAAGTTTTCACATCTTTTAGTACACTTTTATACCCACATCGTTCGATTAACACGCACGCATGCATTTATACAGTACGTGTTACAATTTACAATATTACAAAATAGCATTACAAGGTTATGACTTTAAATTACATATGTAACGAGTACTGACACTCAACCTTACATATCAAAGCCTTTTCATCAAGTTGACTGACTGAAATTTAAATTTAGGCGAGGCTGACCATTACAGACAAGATACATCTTGGTTGGTTACGGATAACAATCTTTTTACATCTATTACAAGTTTCTTTTTTGTTAGAAACGTAATACACAAAATTATTAGCCACTAGCATTGATTTACGATAGCTCAAAAAACAATCATTGTTACCTTGGTTATTGAGGCTCCCAAACTTGACGAAAGTCCGGCGACGGCCGCTCTGCTCACAGTGTTTGATGGGAGACTGACGAGATTTAACAAAGCAAAGGATAGGGTTAGTAAAGGGGAGCGCGTGACGTCAGTGCGTCGGGCAAGGTACAATTCGCGGATTGTTGCATTCGGCGGGAGACGAATGATTGCAACAGACTCCCCCCCCCCACCGAAAGACAAGCGTCGGGAGCATGAGCGATGGTTGTCCAAGGTGTAATTCGTCAAAATTAATCGGTACGGTCAGTGTAACCAAACAGAGTCTAGTCAGGGGGACCACGTACCTTATGTACGTAAATGGGAAAATTCAGAAACTAGCGCGGCACTAGCCGCCATCTGGAAACAACTCAAAGGGCTACCTTCCGTCATCTTGGAAACGTTGCCTGCGCGCAGCAACGCTTTCTCACTGAAAGTGAAAGACGTGGGTTGACCAGTCACCGCGCCGCTCACCAGGCAAGGCGACCGAAAGCGGAGTTACAAATTAATATTTTAATGAGCATGGAACATGTTCACGCCCGTACATGAGGACTGCGTCTCGGTATGTGAGGGTACAACAGACTTGAGTTACTACAAGAGCCGAGAAGGAAGATTGGTCAAGAGCATCGACAACCAACCGCGTGACTGAGAGCGAGAGATCAAACTGGATGTGTCACTCACCTTGAAAGCGCTTTATAACCACAGCAACTTCTCTTTACGGCACACGGACGACAAGGTGGGACCACATCTCCCCATCGTCCGATCGTGCGAGGTGAGATAAAGGGGGCACTACACACCATAACTTATACGCAAGTACATGGCTAAACCATGACAAGGGGGGGTTCACTCACCTTAAAAGCGCTGTATGACCACAGCAACTTCTTTTTACGGCACACGGGCGACAAGTTGGAGAGCACATCTCTCCCACGTCCGATCGTGCGAGGTGAGAAAAAGGGGGGTAGGTCGCACCATTACCGCTACCCGGGTACATGGCTAAACTATGACAGGGGGGCACGCCAGACTACATACACTGGCAAAAGGGGGGTGCGCTAGACTACATTCAATGGCCAAAAAGGGGGGTCACACTCTTTACAAGCCTTTTTTTTTTACGAGTTTCTTTCCTGACCTCTCTCTCTCAGCGCGAAAGTTTTGCGCTGTCGCTTATTACGAAGTCATCGATCATTATAAAATAGTTTACCGTGACAAGGAAATGCTAGTTGACACGACATGACCGTCGGGTTTTGTTTTTCTGAAAGCCGCGTATATTAATTCGTTGTTAACGCAAACCAATTAACATGAAACAGGTGATAACGTGTGTGTGACTACTGACAACGAATATTTTCCATTAGTAAAAGGCTGCTATTTTAAAAAATTTTAATTTTGATTTTACTTGTAACGCCTTTCACGAAACAAAATCGGATTTACAGAGATGCGCACGTTTCTAAATAAATTTTCCGAATTAATAGAGTACGTCACTTTTATACAAACAACAGATGCACTAAACATATTTTGAATAACAACAGATTGGGAGGCGGTTAGCGAACTGGACAATCAGACGTACGGCACGGTGAGCAAAGTACGTTGTTATTAAGCCGAGTATGTGGAGAAAACCAAAACATTCAATGTACAACGATAAGGGACCAGCTGTTCGGTGGAATGCAGATAAGAAGAACAGGTTCGCCTGGCAGCTTTATCTGGCAGACAAAGTTCGACTAGCGGTATTCTACTCGCGAGCGAATAATTTGAACGACTGATTTCACGACAACTTACAGCAAAGACCTATTCTTGACAAAATTGTTAACTACGCATATAACATTTAAAATACATCCCACAAAATCCTATACAAAATTTCACGTGACCAATACCGTGCAATACAAACAATACAAAATTTCAACACAAACAAGATCAACAAAATTACTCTTGATAACTATGGTTTATAACCCTTTAAATTGAATTAAATGCCTAGTAACCCATGGACCAAGGAAAACCCAAAATAACCACGCTCCGGCTACCACTTCTGCTGCGGCAGCACTTTTTGCTGCTGGGCCCCGGAAGTGCTCAGCATACACACAAATAACATAATATAATATCTAAGTACATCAAAATGCTTAAGACACTTTTTCTGTGTTGCGACTTACTTCTCGAGTATTTCTATAATTAATATAATTCTGTAAAGGGAGGAGGTGTAAGTGAAAGAAATTGTTGAATGCGTCAATTTGTGAGCAGAGTCGGATGTGACCCGTTTATTTCAAAAACATTATGACCCTCAAAAATTTACTTAATTATGTGCCAGTCAGCAACGGTCAGTACTGAGCTAATTTCTTTTGAAAAACTGAATATAGAAAATGTTAAATGCTAAATATTGGGGTGTCGCATAAATCAATGCTAGTTTACAAAATGGTGTGCAGCGTACACGCTGTGATATTCTTATAAATTTCTGACACTGTTATCTATCGCAAAAGTTTATAAAATTGTTTCTGACACTTATGACGAGTAACTAGTTTGTCTGGCTTTTGCTTCGTGATTATGCAGCAACTAGCACCGTAAGTTATTAGGTAAAAATGTTACTTGGCAATCCAGATAAATCCTTTTGCAACCTGCTGTATCTGGTCGCTACGGCTGCGTGTTCCTCCGTACCTGGTCTGAACCACTGCTATGTCTGTGCTGGAAGATCGTGTATAACTGTACGAAGTTCGTGTTCTCGTGTCTTCTGTCCGGAACGTTGAACCAAGTTTCGAACTGAAAGTTTTCACATCTTTTAGTACACTTTTATACCCACATCGTTCGATTAACACGCACGCATGCATTCATACAGTGCGTGTTACAATTTACAATATTACAAAATAGCATTACAAGGTTATGACTTTAAATTACATATATAACGAGTACTGACACTCAACCTTACATATCTTAGGTCTTTTCATCAAGTTGACTGACTGAAATTTAAATTTAGGCGAGGCTGACCATTACAGACAAGATACATCTTGTTTGGTTACGGATAATAATCTTTTTACATCTATTACAAGTTTTCTTTTTTGCTACAAACGTAATACACAAAATTATTAGCCACTAGCATTGATTTACGATAGCTTAAAAAACAATCATAGTTACCTTGGTTATTGAGGCTCCCAAACTTGACGAAAGTCCGGCGACGGGCCGCTCTGCTCACAGTGTTTGATGGGAGACTGACGAGATTTAACAAAGCAAAGGATAGGGTTAGTAAAGGGGAGGGCTTGACGTCAGTGCGTCGGGCAAGGTACAATTCGCGGATTGTTGCATTCGGCGGGAGACGAATGATTGCAACAGACTCCCCCCCCCACCGAAAGACAAGCGTCGGGAGCAGGAGCGATGGTTGTCCAAGGTGTAATTCGTCAAAATTAATCGGTACGGTCAGTGTACACAAACAGAGTCGAGTCAGGGGAACCACGTACCTTATGTACGTAAATGGGAAAATTCAGATACTAGCGCGGCACTAGCCGCCATCTTGAAACAACTCAAAGGGCTACCTTCCGTCACCTTGGAAACGTTGCCTGCGCGCAGCAACGCTTCCTCACTGAAAGTGAACGACGAGGGGGTGACCAGTCACCGCGCCGCTCACCAGGCAAGGCGACCGAAAGCGGAGTTACAAATTAATATTTTAATGAGCAAGGAACATGTTCACGCCCGTACATGAGAACTGCGACTCTGTATGTGAGGGTACAACAGACTTGAGTTACAACAAGAGCCGAGAAGGAAGATTGGTCAAGAGCATCGACAACCAACCGCGCGACTGAGAGCGAGAGATCAAACTGGATGTGTCACTCACCTTGAAAGCGCTTTATAACCACAGCAACTTCTCTTTACGGCACACGGACGACAAGGTGGGAACACATCTCCCCATCGTCCGATCGTGCGAGGTGAGATAAAGGGGGCACTACACACCATAACCTATACGCAGGTACATGGCTAAACCATGACAAGGGGGGGGTCACTCACCTTAAAAGCGCTGTATGACCACAGCAACTTCTTTTTACGGCACACGGGCGACAAGTTGGAGAGCACATCTCTCCCTCGTCCGATCGTGCGAGGTGAGATAAAGGGGGTTAGGTCGCACCATTACCGCTACCCGGGTACATGGCTAAACTATGACAGGGGGGCACGCCAGACTACATACACTGGCAAAAGGGGGGTGCGCTAGACTACATTCAATGGCCAAAAAGGGGGGTCACACTCTTTACAAGCCTTTTTTTTTTACGAGTTTCTTTCCTGACCTCTCTCTCTCAGCGCGAAAGTTTTGCGCTGTCGCTTATTACGAAGTCATCGATCATTATAAAATAGTTTACCGTGACAAGGAAATGCTAGTTGACACGATATGACCGTCGGGTTCTGTTTTTCTGAAAGCCGCGTATATTAATTCGTTGTTAACGCTGTTAAAGTGTGGAATGAAGAAATATAAGAGTTTTCACAGTGTAATAAAGTTTATTAAACCATACACAATACATACTTAATACACAGTGCTACGACACGTGCGCCACTCACGGCGTCTTGTTACAAACTGAAAACTAACAAACTTATACATGCTCACGCGCATTACATATATTATACAATATAAATGTATTGCATATATCCAACACGCCTCCTTACATTTATATTGTATTTACAAATTAAATTTTTACAAATACACATTTCAAGTTCAGCATAGTTCGAAATCTCTCAAACTTTTCTTTACACAGTGACTTTGTAAATATATCAGCAATATTATCATCAGAATTTACCTTTACAACTTTAATCATATTTTCTTTTATACATTCGTGTACATAATGGTAATGAACTTCAATATGTTTAGAATTTTTCGTAAAACTTCCATACTTTGCTAAACTTATCGCTCCCGAATTATCTTCAAAAATATTAATCGGTTTTTCTAAAGTTACATTAATCAATTTTAGCAATTCTTTCACAAATTTCAATTCACTCACAGCTTCCGGCAACGCTACATACTCTGCATATGTCGAAGCCTTTGTTACACACTTTTGTTTTCTCGACTTCCAATAAATTACATTACCAAATAATCGAATTACATAACCAGTTGTAGATTTTCTGTCCAAATGGTCACCAGCCCAATCGGCATCAACATAACAATCTATAATTTCAGAATTATCATTTCTTTTATAAGTCAATTTTAAATCTTTCGTTAAATACAAGTACTTTAATATTCGCAAAGCATATTTAAAGTGTGTTTCATTATAACAATTCTGATATCTACTTAAATAATTTACACTAAAGCTTATATCAGGTCTTGTAGCTGAGCTTATATATAATAATGCACCAATTAAATTTCTATATTGAATATTCCTTCCACAAATATCAGACTTTTCAACTTTTAAATTTACCTCCATAGGTGTATTATACATCTTACTGTTTTCTAAATTATACTTTCTTACTAATGACTCAATATATTTTGTTTTACTTAATTTTATTTCACATTTACGGAACTCATACTCTACGGTAATACCAAGATATTCTTTAATTTTACCAAGATCTTTCATTTTAAATTTTTCTGATAAAAGTTTCTTAATATTTTGCATTTTTTCTTTGTTACGTCCACAAATTAATAAATCATCCACAAATATTAATAAATAAATAGTATCTTTTCCATTTCCAAAAGTATATAAACAATAATCTAAATTACTTTTCTTAACACCCAAACTTATTAAAAATTTATCAAGACATTCATACCAAGCTCTGGGACTTTCCTTTAAACCATACAAAGCCTTTATTAACTTACACACTCTATTTGTGCCATCCTCATAACCTTTTGGTTGATGGACATATACCTCAGAACTTACTTTACCATTTAGAAATGCAGTTTCTACATCCATTTGTTCAATAATTAGACCCATTTGACAACCGTATGATAATAAAATCTTTAAAGTTTGCATTCTCGCAACAGGAGAATAAACATCATCAATTTTATCGGTTTGCTGAAAACCTCTTACAACTAACCTGGCCTTATAAGCATTGTCAGACTTTTTTGTATAAATCCATTTTACATCCAATATTTTTTTACCATTTACATTTTCAACTAATTGCCAAGTCTTATTTTTATTTAACGAATCAATTTCTTTATCCATAGCTTTTGACCAATACTTACTTTCATTGCTTTTAAGCGCCTCCTCAAATGTACTAGGAGTATCTGCTCTACAATAATTTGCAAAAATATTACTATTATATACATAATAATCTTCGTATCTTTTTGGTGGGTTTCTTATGCGCTCAGATTTTTTTATTTTATTTTCATTTTCATCCCCTAGATTTTCATCTGTACCTTTAAAGCTATCAACAAGAGATTCATTATCTGAAGATTCCATATACTTCTTCATCAAATTCACATTCATTCAAGCCAATACAATTTACATTTTCTTCAACAATATCAACATGTCTAGCCACTATTACTTTTCCATTAATTAGCACTCTATAACCAACTTCACTATAACCGATCAAAATTCCCATATCAGCCTTTTTATCCCACTTCGAAAATCTTTTTTGTTCCGGTTTTCTTACAAAAACTTTACTACCATATAAATGTAAATTTGAAACATTCGGTTTCGTCCCAAAAAATATTTCATAAGGAGTTTTCTTTTCTATAGTATTTGATAACGTACGATTTTTCAAATAAGTAGCAGCACAAACTATTTCAGGCCAATATTTTTTATGGATTTGTGCTTCAGCTAATAAACAACGTGACATATCCATTATCGTTCTGTTAAACCGTTCTGCGGTTCCATTTAATTCATGTATGCAAGCAGGACAATTATTAATTATAATACCTTTTTCTTTGGCAAAATTATAAATATTACCATTTAAGTATTCTTTCCCATTATCACACCTCAAAAATTTAATTCTTTTACCCGTTAAGTTTTCACATTCATTTACATATTGAACAAGACAATTGAAAACTTCTACTTTAGACATCATGGTATAAACTTTAGCTATCTTACTGTAATCATCAATAAAGGAAATAAAGTATTTTTCCCCGTTTAGACCAGCTGTTTTAAAAGGTCCACACACATCAGTATGAACAATTTCTAAAATATCTTTTGCTCTTTTTCTATTATTTTCAAATGGAATATTATGCATTTTATTTTCAACACGTATTTTGCACTTCATGAATTCTGATTCAAGTTCATTTGGAATACCGCTTAACAATTTATGTTTACACAAAATATTCAAATAATTAAAATTTACATGGCCCAGCATACGATGCCACCTTTCTTTTTTACTCATATTATTACAATTTTTATTTGCAACATTTACCAATGACTCTACATTTTTTAATTTACTTTTCATCTTATATAGACCATTTTCTTTCCAAGCTACAGCTGTAGTATTTCCAAAATTATCAATAATTTTTGTCATTTTACCTTTAGAAATAATAGTATTATTTTCCGTTATTTTACCATAACTTATTAAATTTGTATGCATATCTTTAGCATAAAATACATTTTGCATGTTTACTTCATTTTTCTTACCAAAAAGATCAAAGTAACTTACCACATTACCAATTTTAGTTGCTTTTACAACTCTATTATCTCCCAAATAAACATTAACAGGTTCTTTAAGTATCATACATTTATCAAAATATTTATCATTATTTATTATATGGTCAGTACAACCGCTATCTAATAACCAATTAATCTCGCAATTATTAAACTTATCTTTATCTACCTTACTATTATGCGCCGTGTGATAGTCGACTCTTATAACCCATGCGCTCGTATCTGGATTCTTCTGCTGCGACTGAGTTGCTTGATGTGCTCTTGCACCTCGCTGACTTCGAAAATTGCCATGCCATCTGGCGTAGTTACTTTTTGCGGTTTCTTGTCGGCCTCGTGGTGCTCGCCATGTATTGCTGCTGCCTGCCGCTTGGCCACCATATTTACAGTCTCTCTTGATATGACCAGTTTTGCCACATTGAAAGCATGTTCGCAGTTGTCGACTTTTATCCGCCATGAATGCGTTAGATTTTCGTCCAGAATATTCATCCTTTTGATGCTTTATTTCCGTCATTTGAATTTTACTTTTCACATAATCCACAGTTTGATCTTCTTCTTTTAATGCGTCTATTAAATCGCCTATATAACTGTATGAATCCGGCAACGTATTTAACATATAATTTAATTTTTCTTTTTCTGACACAGTAGCACCCGCGTTTTTAAGCTCGTTCACAGTTTTTTCAAAATCACTGAAGAATGTCGCTGCATCAGTATAATTTTTAAGTCTTAATTTTTCCAATTTATTTCTATATACAATTTGCAATGCCGTAGACTTTTTCAAATACATTTCATCAAACTTTTGAATTATTTCATACGCCGTTGTTTTATCACTAATAAATTCCAATTGCTTATTCGTTATATTACTGTATATATAGTTCATAACCTTTAAATCATTTTCATCCCACGGGTCTTTATCCTGCGCCGTTTTTGCTCGTGTTATCACTTCATCACATTTTTTAAATTTCAAAAACAACACAATACGTTTTCTCCACATACTATAGTCCTCTCCATCAAACACTGGAAATGTAATGTCATTGTACTTCGCCATTTTTCCGTATCACAGCATGCGACAGCACAAAAAAACGATACTATACTCACTTAAACTCTTGACCACAAGTTTATTTAAACCACGCTCTGCTATCATGTTAAAGTGTGGAATGAAGAAATATAAGAGTTTTCACAGTATAATAAAGTTTATTAAACCATACACAATACATACTTAATACACAGTGCTACGACACGTGCGTCACTCACGGCGTCTTGTTACAAACTGAAAACTAACAAACTTATACAAGCTCACGCGCATTACATATATTATACAATATAAATGTATTGCATATATCCAACAAACGCAAACCAATTAACATGAAACAGGTGATAACGTGTGTGTGACTACTGACAACAAATATTTTCCATTAGTAAAAGGCTGTTATTTAAAAAATTTTAATTTTGATTTTACTTGTAACGCCTTTCACGAAACAAAATCGGATTTACAGAGATGCGCACGTTTCTAAATAAATTTACCGAATTAATAGAGTACGTCACTTTTATACAAACAACAGATGCACTAAACATATTTTGAATAACAACCGATTGGGAGGCGGTTAGCGAACTGGACAATCAGACATACGGCACGGTGAGCAAAGTACGTTGTTATTAAGCCGAGTGTGTGGAGAAAACCAAACATTCAATGTACAACGATAAGGGACCAGCTGTTCGGTGGAATGCAGATAAGAAGAACAGGTTCGCCTGGCAGCTTTATCTGGCAGACAAAGTTCGACTAGCGGTATTCTACTCGCGAGCGAATAATTTGAACGATCTGATTTCACGACAACTTACAGCAAAGACCTACTCGTGACAAAATTGTAAACTACGCATATAACATTTAAAATACATCCCACAAAATCCTATACAAAATTTCACGTGACCAATACCGTGCAATACAAACAATACAAAATTTCAACACACACAAGATAAACAAAATTACTCTTGATAACTATGGCTTATAACCCTTTAAATTGAATTAAATGCCTAGTAACCCATGGACCAAGGAAAACCCAAAATAACCACGCTCCGGCTACCACTTCTGCTGCGGCAGCACTTTTTGCTGCTGGGCCCCGGAAGTGCTCAGCATACACACAAATAACATAATATAATATCTAAGTACATCAAAATGCTTAAGACACTTTTTCTGTGTTGCGACTTACTTCTCGAGTATTTCTATAATTAATATAATTCTGTAAAGGGAGGAGGTGTAAGTAAAAGAAATTGTTGAATGCGTCAATTTGTGAGCAGAGTCGGATGTGACCCGTTTATTTCAAAAACATTATGAGCCTCAAAAATTTACTTAATCATGTGCCAGTCAGCAACGGTCAGTACTGAGCTAATTTCTTTTGAAAAACTGAATATAGAAAATGTTAAATGCTAAATATTGGGGTGTCGCATAAATCAATGCTAGTTTACAAAATGGTGTGCAGCGTACACGCTGTGATCTTCTTATAAATTTCTGACACTGTTATCTATCGCAAAAGTTTATAAAATTGTTTCTGACACTTATGACGAGTAACTAGTTTGTCTGGCTTTTCCTTCGTGATTATGCAGCAACTAGCACCGTAAGTTATTAGGTAAAAATGTTACTTGGCAATCCAGATAAATCCTTTTGCAACCTGCTGTATCTGGTCGCTACGGCTGCGTGTTTCTCCGTACCTGGTCTGAACCACTGCTATGTCTGTGCTGGAAGATCGTGTAAAACTGTACGAAGTTCGTGTTCTCGTGTCTTCTGTCCGGAACGTTGAACCAAGTTTCGAACTGAAAGTTTTCACATCTTTTAGTACACTTTTATACCCACATCGTTCGATTAACACGCACGCATGCATTCATACAGTGCGTGTTACAATTTACAATATTACAAAATAGCATTACAAGGTTAGGACTTTAAATTAAATATATAACGAGTACTGACACTCAACCTTACATATCTTAGGTCTTTTCATCAAGTTGACTGACTGAAATTTAAATTTAGGCGAGGCTGACCATTACAGACAAGATACATCTTGGTTGGTTACGGATAACAATCTTTTTACATCTATTACAAGTTTTCCTTTTTGTTACAAACGTAATACACAAAATTATTAGCCACTAGCATTGATTTACGATAGCTCAAAAAACAATCATAGTTACCTTGGTTATTGAGGCTCCCAAACTTGACGAAAGTCCGGCGACGGCCGCTCTGCTCACAGCGTTTGATGGGAGACTGACGAGATTTAACAAAGCAAAGGATAGGGTTAGTAAAGGGGAGGGCGTGACGTCAGTGCGTCGGGCAAGGTACAATTCGCGGATTGTGCATTCGGCGGGAGACGAATGATTGCAACAGACTCCCCCCCCCCCCGGAAAGACAAGCGTCGGGAGCAGGAGCGATGGTTGTCCAAGGTGTAATTCGTCAAAATTAATCGGTACGGTCAGTGAAACCAAACAGAGTCGAGTCAGGGGAACCACGTACCTTATGTACGTAAATGGGAAAATTCAGATACTAGCGCGGCACTAGCCGCCATCTGGAAACAACTCAAAGGGCTACCTTCCGTCACCTTGGAAACGTTGCCTGCGCGCAGCAACGCTTCCTCACTGAAAGTGAACGACGAGGGTGTGATCAGTCCCCGCGTCGCTCACCAGGCAAGGCGACCGAAAGCGGAGTTACAAATTAATATTTTAATGATCATGGAACATGTTCACGCCCGTACATGAGGACTGCGACTCGGTATGTGAGGGTACAACAGACTTGAGTTACAACAAGAGCCGAGAAGGAAGATTGGTCAAGAGCATCGACAACCAACCGCGCGACTGAGAGCGAGAGATCAAACTGGATGTGTCACTCACCTTGAAAGCGCTTTATAACCACAGCAACTTCTCTTTACGGCACACGGACGACAAGGTGGGGAGCACATCTCCCCATCGTCCGATCGTGCGAGGTGAGATAAAGGGGGCACTACACACCATTACCTATACGCAGGTACATGGCTAAACCATGACAAAGGGGGGTTCACTCACCTTAAAAGCGCTGTATGACCACAGCAACGTCTTTTTACGGCACACGGGCGACAAGTTGGAGAGCACATCTCTCCCTCGTTCGATCGTGCGAGGTGAGATAATGGGGGGTAGGTCGCACCATTACCGCAACCCGGGTACATGGCTAAACTATGACAGGGGGCACGCCAGACTACATACACTGGCAAAAGGGGGGTACGCCAGACTACATTCACTGGCCAAAAGGGGGGGTCTCACTCTTTACAAGCCTCTTTTTTTACGAGTTTCTTTCCTGACCTCTCTCTCTCTCTGCGTGAAAGTTTTGCGTTGTCGCTTATTACGAAGACATCGATTCATTATAAAATAGTTTACCGTGACAAGGAAATGCTAGTTGACACGACATGACCGTCGGGTTCTGTTTTTCTGAATGCCGCGTATATAAATTTGTAGTTAACGCAAACCAATTAACATGAAACAGGTGATAACGTGTGTGTGACTACTGACAACGAATATTTTCGATTAGTAAAAGGCTGCTATTTTAGAAAATTTTAATTTTGATTTTACTTGTAACGCCTTTCACGAAACAAAGTCGGATTTACAGAGATGAGCACGTTTCTAAATAAATTTACCGAATTAATAGAGTACGTCACTTTTATACAAACAACAGATGCACTAAACATATTTTGAATAACAACAGATTGGGAGGCGGTTAGCGAACTGGACAATCAGACGTACGGCACGGTGAGCAAAGTACGTTGTTATTAAGCCGAGTATGTGGAGAAAACCAAAACATTCAATGTACAACGATAAGGGACCAGCTGTTCGGTGGAATGCAGATAAGAAGAACAGGTTCGCCTGGCAGCCTTATCTGCCAGACAAAGTTCGACTAGCGGTATTCTACTCGCGAGCGAATAATTTGAACGATCTGATTTCACGACAACTTACAGCAAAGACCTACTCGTGACAAAATTGTTAACTACGCATATAACATTTAAAATACATCCCACAAAATCCTATACAAAATTTCACGTGACCAATACCGTGCAATACAAACAATACAAAATTCCAACACACACAAGATCAACAAAATTACTCTTGACAACTATGGCTTATAACCCATTAAATTGAATTAAATGCCTAGTAACCCATGGACCAAGGGAAACACAAAATAACCACGCTCCGGCTACCACTTCTGCTGCGGCAACACTTTTTGCTGCTGGGCCCCGGAAGTACTCAGCATACACACAAATAACATAATATAATATCTAAGTACATCAAAATGCTTAAGACACTTTTTCTGTGTCGCGACTTACTTCTCGAGTATTTCTATAATTAATATAATTCTGTAAAGGGAGGAGGTGTAAGTGAAAGAAATTGTTGAATGCGTCAATTTGTGAGCAGAGTCGGATGCGACCCGTTTATTTCAAAAACATTATGAGCCTCAAAAATTTACTTAATTATGTGCCAGTCAGCAACGGTCAGTACTGAGCTAATTTCTTTTGAAAAACTGAATATAGAAAATGTTAAATGCTAAATATTGGGGTGTCGCATAAATCAATGCTAGTTTACAAAATGGTGTGCAGCGTACACGCTGTGATCTTCTTATAAATTTCTGACACTTTTATCTATCGCAAAAGTTTATAAAATTGTTTCTGACACTTATGACGAGTAACTAGTTTGTCTGGCTTTTGCTTCGTGATTATGCAGCAACTAGCACCGTAAGTTATTAGGTAAAAATATTACTTGGCAATCCAGATAAATCCTTTTGCAACCTGCTGTATCTGGTCGCTACGGCTGCGTGTTCCTCCGTACCTGGTCTGAACCACTGCTATGTCTGTGCTGGAAGATCGTGTAAAACTGTACGAAGTTCGTGTTCTCGTGTCTTCTGTCCGGAACGTTGAACCAAGTTTCGAACTGAAAGTTTTCACATCTTTTAGTACACTTTTATACCCACATCGTTCGATTAACACGCACGCATGCATTCACACAGTGCGTCTTACAATTTACAATATTACGAAATAGCATTACAAGGTTATGACTTTAAATTACATATAAAACGAGTACTGACACTCAACCTTACATATCTTAGGTCTTTTCATCAAGTTGACTGACTGAAATTTAAATTTAGGCGAGGCTGACCATTACAGACAAGATACATCTTGGTTGGTTACGGATAACAATCTTTTTACATCTATTACAAGTATTCCTTTTTCTTACAAACGTAATACACAAAATTATTAGCCACTAGCATTGATTTACGATAGCTCAAAAAACAATCATAGTTACCTTGGTTATTGAGGCTCCCAAACTTGACGAAAGTCCGGCGACGGCCGCTCTGCTCACAGCGTTTGATGGGAGACTGACGAGATTTAACAAAGCCGAGGATAGGGTTAGTAAAGGGGAGGGCGTGACGTCAGTGCGTCGGGCAAGGTACAATTCGCGGATTGTTGCATTCGGCGGGAGACGAATGATTGCAACAGACTCCCCCCCCCCCCCGGAAAGACAAGCGTCGGGAGCAGGAGCGATGGTTGTCCAAGGCGTAATTCGTCAAAATTAATCGGTACGGTCAGTGTATCCAAACAGAGTCGAGTCAGGGGAACCACGTACCTTATGTACGTAAATGGGAAAATTCAGATACTAGCGCGGCACTAGCCGCCATCTGGAAACAACTCAAAGGGCTACCTTCCGTCACCTTGGAAACGTTGCCTGCGCGGAGCAACGCTTCCTCACTGAAAGTGAACGACGAGGGTGTGATCAGTCCCCGCGCCGCTCACCAGGCAAGGCGACCGAAAGCGGAGTTACAAATTAATATTTTAATGAGCATGGAACATGTTCACGCCCGTACATGAGGACTGCGACTCGGTATGTGAGGGTACAACAGACTTGAGTTACAACAAGAGCCGAGAAGGAAGATTGGTCAAGAGCATCGACAACCAACCGCGCAACTGAGAGCGAGAGATCAAACTGGATGTGTCACTCACCTTGAAAGCGCTTTATAACCACAGCAACTTCTCTTTACGGCACACGGACGACAAGGTGGGGAGCACATCTCCCCATCGTCCGATCGTGCGAGGTGAGATAAAGGGGGCACTACACACCATTACCTATACGCAGGTACATGGCTAAACCATGACAAAGGGGGGTTCACTCACCTTAAAAGCGCTGTATGACCACAGCAACTTCTTTTTACGGCACACGGGCGACAAGTTGGAGAGCACATCTCTCCCTCGTCCGATCGTGCGAGGTGAGATAAAGGGGGGTAGGTCGCACCATTACTGCAACCCGGGTACATGACTAAAATATGACAGGGGGCACGTCAGACTACATTCACTGGCCAAAAGGGGGGGGTCTCACTCTTTACAAGCCTTTTTTTTTACGAGTTTCTTTCCTGACCTCTCTCTCTCTCTGCGCGAAAGTTTTGCGTTGTCGCTTATTACGAAGACATCGATTCATTATAAAATAGTTTACCGTGACAAGGAAATGCTAGTTGACACGACATGACCGTCGGGTTCTGTTTTTCTGAATGCCGCGTATATTAATTTGTAGTTAACGCAAACCAATTAACATGAAACAGGTGATAACGTGTGTGTGACTACTGACAACGAATATTTTCCATTAGTAAAAGGCTGCTATTTTAGAAAATTTTAATTTTGATTTTACTTGTAACGCCTTTCACGAAACAAAGTCGGATTTACAGAGATGAGCACGTTTCTAAATAAATTTACCGAATTAATAGAGTACGTCACTTTTATACAAACAACAGATGCACTAAACATATTTTGAATAACAACAGATTGGGAGGCGGTTAGCGAACTGGACAATCAGACGTACGGCACGGTGAGCAAAGTACGTTGTTATTAAGCCGAGTATGTGGAGAAAACCAAAACATTCAATGTACAACGATAAGGGACCAGCTGTTCGGTGGAATGCAGATAAGAAGAACAGGTTCGCCTGGCAGCCTTATCTGCCAGACAAAGTTCGACTAGCGGTATTCTACTCGCGAGCGAATAATTTGAACGATCTGATTTCACGACAACTTACAGCAAAGACCTACTCGTGACAAAATTGTTAACTACGCATATAACATTTAAAATACATCCCACAAAATCCTATACAAAATTTCACGTGACCAATACCGTGCAATACAAACAATACAAAATTTCAACACACACAAGATCAACAAAATTACTCTTGACAACTATGGCTTATAACCCATTAAATTGAATTAAATGCCTAGTAACCCATGGACCAAGGGAAACCCAAAATAACCACGCTCCGGCTACCACTTCTGCTGCGGCAAGACTTTTTGCTGCTGGGCCCCGGAAGTACTCAGCATACACACAAATAACATAATATAATATCTAAGTACATCAAAATGCTTAAGACACTTTTTCTGTGTTGCGACTTACTTCTCGAGTATTTCTATAATTAATATAATTCTGTAAAGGGAGGAGGTGTAAGTGAAAGAAATTGTTGAATGCGTCAATTTGTGAGCAGAGTCGGATGCGACCCGTTTATTTCAAAAACATTATGAGCCTCAAAAATTTACTTAATTATGTGCCAGTCAGCAACGGTCAGTACTGAGCTAATTTCTTTTGAAAAACTGAATATAGAAAATGTTAAATGCTAAATATTGGGGTGTCGCATAAATCAATGCTAGTTTACAAAATGGTGTGCAGCGTACACGCTGTGATCTTCTTATAAATTTCTGACACTTTTATCTATCGCAAAAGTTTATAAAATTGTTTCTGACACTTATGACGAGTAACTAGTTTGTCTGGCTTTTGCTTCGTGATTATGCAGCAACTAGCACCGTAAGTTATTAGGTAAAAATATTACTTGGCAATCCAGATAAATCCTTTTGCAACCTGCTGTATCTGGTCGCTACGGCTGCGTGTTCCTCCGTACCTGGTCTGAACCACTGCTATGTCTGTGCTGGAAGATCGTGTAAAACTGTACGAAGTTCGTGTTCTCGTGTCTTCTGTCCGGAACGTTGAACCAAGTTTCGAACTGAAAGTTTTCACATCTTTCAGAACACTTTTATACCCACATCGTTCGATTAACACGCACGCATGCATTCATACAGTGCGTGTTACAATTTACAATATTACAAAATAGCATTACAAGGTTATGACTTTAAATTACATATATAACGAGTACTGACACTCAACCTTACATATCTTAGGTCTTTTCATCAAGTTGACTGACTGAAATTTAAATTTAGGCGAGGCTGACCATTACAGACAAGATACATCTTGGTTGGTTACGGATAACAATCTTTTTACATCTATTACAAGTTTTCTTTTTTGTTACAAACGTAATACACAAAATTATTAGCCACTAGCATTGATTTACGATAGCTCAAAAAACAATCATAGTTACCTTGGTTATTGAGGCTCCCAAACTTGACGAAAGTCCGGCGACGGGCCGCTCTGCTCACAGCGTTTGATGGGGACTGACGAGATTTAACAAAGCAAAGGATAGGGTTAGTAAAGGGGAAGGCGTGACGTCAGTGCGTCGGGCAAGGTACAATTCGCGGATTGTTGAATTCGGCGGGAGACGAATGATTGCAACAGCCTCCCCCCCCCCCGAAAGACAAGTGTTGGGAGCAGGAGCGACGGTTGTCCAATGTGTAATTCGTCAAAATTAATCGGTACGGTCAGTGTATCCAAACAAAGTCGAGTCAGGGGAACCACGTACCTTATGTACGTAAATGGGAAAATTCAGATACTAGCGCGGCACTAGCCGCCATCTGGAAACAACTCGAAGGGCTACCTTCCGTCACCTTGGAAACGTTGCCTGCGCGCAGCAACGCTTCCTCACTGAAAGTGAACGTCGAGGGGGTGATCAGTCCCCGCGCCGCTCACCAGGCAAGGCGACCGAAAGCGGAGTTACAAATTAATATTTTAATGAGCATGGAACATGTTCACGCCCGTACATGAGGACTGCGACTCGGTATGTGAGGGTACAACAGACTTGAGTTACAACAAGAGCCGAGAAGGAAGATTGGTCAAGAGCATCGACAACCAACCGCGCGACTGAGAGCGAGAGATCAAACTGGATGTGTCACTCACCTTGAAAGCGCTTTATAACCACAGCAACTTCTCTTTACGGCACACGGAAGACAAGGTGGGGAGCACATCTCCCCATCGTCCGATCGTGCGAGGTGAGATAAAGGGGGCACTACACACCATTACCTATACGCAGGTACATGGCTAAACCATGACAAGGGGGGGTCACTCACCTTAAAAGCGC
Source organism: Magicicada septendecula (assembly GCA_034769895.1). Taxonomy (NCBI): domain Eukaryota; kingdom Metazoa; phylum Arthropoda; class Insecta; order Hemiptera; family Cicadidae; genus Magicicada; species Magicicada septendecula. The sequence goes on from CM068376.1 coordinate 194,956,614, forward strand.
TGTATGACCACAGTAACTTCTTTTTACGGCACACGGGCGACAAGCTGGAGAGCACATCAACAAGTTGGGCAAGGTACAATTCGCGGATTGTTGCATTCGGCGGGAGACGAATGATTGCAACACTCTGCTACTGCCAAATATTATGATTTGTTCTTCTTTCCATATCCTTTTAATTTACTCATCATAAAGCTGAGGCCGTTTTCGTATTGCGCCATAACCTTTGATCATCGACAAAGCGAAAACCTGCGCTCTTAATTTCCATAAAATTGTTACTAAGTACCAGAAATCACGTATTCTTTCCTTGCCTTTCTACCAGTGGTACATGATTTAGAACCATTCAGAGCAACCCTTCACACAAGAGGTTTCACGAAGACCTTACTTTTATTGAGTCCCGTGAGTTTTTATCCAAACAGTCTATATAATTGTTTGCGCTATACTAACCCTAATACTTTCAGCTGAACTTCCATCCACTAACACTTTGCTACCCAGTTAGCCGCCTAAACTTCATATCTAGTAGTATACAGTACGGCCTTGATAGTCCGGAATTTCATAATCCTGAATGGTGAAGCGAAAGTTCTACAATAGGCGTCCCATTAGGGGTAGTCGGAATCCGAGCGTCCGCCGAACTGGGACTGTCCAGTTCGCTGAATGTAGCAATAGTTATAACAAAATGATAAATCATCACATTCTATTAGTAGCTTTTATAAAAAACATGCCAAGGCTAAGACATAACTTAACTTGAACAATATTGTTAAAGAAGCTGAAAGTTTTCTAGGAACTACATACGAAGATCGATACTCTGACTACGCGCTTAAACGTTATATAAGATTCAAGTTTTTTATTCCCCAGCTCCTCTCCCCCATCACATATAAATTATAAAACGGCTCTATTTCTACACACGCACACGGGTAGGCGCCTACTGCTCTTACTTAGTAAACTGATTCCGGCGCTATTTCGTGTTCCAGGCTAGGACTGCTAAGACGAACGAGGCTGACAAACCCACGGTCTGGGAACATATGGGCTAATATACGAATAAAGAGGGGCTGTGCTGTTCGAAGTACTTCAGATAACCATATACTACGCAATAGCCGTGGGAAGACGGGCGGGCTAGCGAGAGCTAGTAGCAAACCTCCGTCTTCTGAGGTCCCGAAAACACCGGTCCTCTGTCAGGGCGCACGGACTTGCGCGCTCCAAGCAAGTTCCTGCCAGTAGTCGCATGTTTGTAGTCTCAGCATACGCACCACTAAGGTGAAACCGCAAACGAAGGATGGTTTCTTACAATTTTTAAGATGGTAGATAAAGAATATGAAGTTACCTTGATCACAATAACAATAGAGAAAACCTCTGTAATTCGGACACAACTGATTCGGAATTCTCGCTATTTCGGTATAAATATTCACCTCTTTAATTCCGATGCTTTGGGAAACGTTGGATAATAATTTTCCAGTATAAATATTCTAGAACAGTATGCATTATCACTCTAATCCAGAAAGTTCACATAAGAATTGCCTTTAATTTAAGGGTGTAATCGTTCAATAGACGGTAGTATTTAATCTTTAAAAGTTTAATTAATACGTTTTAGTATTGTTACGAGATTACAGAACAATCTACGCGTTTCTCGAACGATCCAGTGGAATCCGGCTATAATGTGTGTGTGTACGTGATTCTCAGCGCATTTGCTAGACTGTAACAGAATTCGTGCGGCCGCACGCACTGTGTCAAGGCCGCAATAAATTACGTTCTAGTGTTTTCTAGTAGACGCCTATTAGCGAAGATTCTGGAGTGGAGCCTCAGCGGGGTATAAATACAAGTATTCAGGGACGCTCAGTTCAGTTATTATCGGGCGATATTACTCTGTGCATTCAAGTGGTTATTAGTGCGGTTCGTAATATTGTGGCGAAGTGTTATGTGTTTTTATAATTGCGCGGGACAATTGTGTTTTATATTAGCTGACATTTTTTTATTGCATGTGAACAATTTTTATTTTATTTGTTGTAAGAGACTATCTTGTTAATTACAAACTGTTTAATTGTGATAATTAAAGCTGGTGAGTAGTGACGTAATTGGTGTCTTGTATTTTGTTTTCCACTGTACCATACGACGATCAGTAGACCGCCGTAACAGTATATTCAGGTCTAGTATAGTATAGTATAGTATATTTAGTTTTCGTGATACTAGTGGAGTCATTACGCTAGTCATCAAATTTAATTATAAATTTTTAATGTCCAAAATCTGAGAAACATCTAATGTGATACATCTAATTATAAGAAATAATCGAGATAAAACATTAAAAAATAAAAGGGATTACTTTATAATATTATGTCAGAAAGGAGCCCATTTCTGTTACTCCGCGTATCTGCAAATTTGCGCATTCCTTTAAGGTGTGTACTATATTCCTGTAGCTGAGTCGAAGCTTCCACTAATTCGAACACTAATTCGAAACGATCTTTCCTACAAACGGTCCGACTTAGTGAGGTTCCACTGTAGGGAATGCACATTAGTTTTTAAGAAGCAATGAGAGTACACTCACGTGTTCGCTCGCATTGAGATAAGAAAATTGTTAAAGTGATGGACACTTTAAAAACTCAAATAGAGGGAGAATGCGTAACATTAAAATTGTCTAATGAGCAAAGTTCTGGATCAGATGAGAGTGAAGTAAATTCTGTTGAGAGGTACTGGTAAACTGAGTCGTAGAACCGACGTGAGACGACAACCTCCAAAGTTACAGGAGACTGAATCACAACACACACGCGCGCGCGCGCGTTTTAAAATAAAAATATGTCGGTTTATTTCTCATGCAGTCTATTAAAAAACGTTGTCTATCCTATGGTGTACGCTACTTATTCACGTTTCTTTTTATTTATATGTAGAATATGTGTAGATATAAAAGTGTTTTCTCAAACCGTATAACGTTAACTAGGCAACTGGGAAATAGTAAAGACGAATTTAATGTATCGCTTGCTGAAGAACATTAAACAAACCGCCGTTATTCCTCTACAAAGGTATAAAATTTATGTGTGGAATAAGTCTTTGGTTTATGCATATGGACCGTACAGCAGAGTTAACATCAGTTCAGTAACTGTCAAGATTATTAGTCTGTTTCTTATGTACTTAACCTACTCAATGGAACTTCTTACTCCTACGTGTGGACTACATTGTAATTTTAACTTTAACAACCAATGAAAGAATCAAATTGGCTCCTACGCACTCCCTATCACTAATCTGAGTCACAGATAATTAAAATTTACTTTGTAACAAATGGGTAGTTTTAATTACACAAATGTATTCATTAAACAATAATAGTATAGTACAATTGCAGTCAGTGTAATTATAAAGGAAAAAAGTTTAAAGGAAACATGAGAAAAGGTGTAAGGCAAGAATTTCCACTTTCTGTTCGTGTTTATTGAAACGAGTTTAGAAATGGAATGTTTAATGTGCTGAAAGCTTTGCTGATGTCCTAAAACGATAGGAACTAAAGATAAATGCCAGAAAAACTAAATCGACGATTGTAGGTAAAAGCCACGAGGAAGAAGATTGAGAGAAAAAATGAATAATCAAGATACTACACAGGTTAATCGATTTTGTTACCTGGCCAGTGTGATTACGGAAGGAATAATAAGTATATGACAGATATCAAATGTATTGTTTCGACGGTCTCACGGATCTTCTTACTGTACAGTGGAAACAAAATACAGACACCAATTAAATCACTAATTGCCAGCTTTAGTGAATCACAAATGGCAATTTAAAATAAACAAGATATCTCATCCAGTAATTCAAGTTAAATTTGTCGACACGCAATAATAATAATGTCAGCTATTAGAGTTCCACACTAATTATAACAGAATAATCACTTTCCATTAATCACTTGTTCCGCACTCTACAATCTCGCAAGGTGTAGCTAACTTCTTAGCCGGCCGTCGTTGCTTATGTATAGTCTGGAGACGTTCCAGAATAATTTTCCATTGTTTTGGCGGCGTTGCTGCATAACTTGTGTAGTTACAAGTACTAGAACAGTGTGGAGTGCTACTTTACTGCACGGCCTTGACAGAAACGCCGCACGCTGGGCTAGTCGAGACGTAACTGCACCTGCCGACTTTTCAAGAGCCTTGCGTAATTTCATAGCAGTATATATGTCGGATGCCAGTATGTCAGATGTAAGTAGCACCTGCTGAGCGGTCTTATAGATGGGCTATATATAATATGGCCTATAAACAGAAAAGTAATCTGCTAAATAATTATACAGATAAAAAGTTTAGGTAGGCTTCTGCACAAGCTGAAGTACCTTACTTTACGGAAATAAATCGTACACTTTCTAGGAAGAAGGACAAATGTGAGAATTTTAAAAGAAGCAAAGGAGAAAACAAAACTTATGAAATTTAAAGATACGAGTAAAATTTATAGGCTAAGTGTTCACACATAATGTATTCACTCTGAAGCTTTTTAAGGAAAGTCGTTCAGGAAAATAAGAGGAGATCGGATAAGGAAGAAATGCGGATGATGATGGACGATATACGAAAGCGGGATAGTATGCTGAACACAGATGAACAACGGAAAACAACTATAAAGCCTAGCCTTTAGATTTCAAAAATGTATCACTTGGACGACCCCATATTCATAACGGATAAAGATTAGCAACTGGTTTCATTACTTTGAACGTTTATTATTTTTTCTAATACCGAAAGTAAAAACAACTTGTCTTAATGACATAAAAGTGTAATTCACAAATGGAAATGGTCATAATCTCTTCTCATACCTTAAACGATATAAGTGTTGAGTTGGAGTTTATATACGGCATGGTGAGATTATGCACAATGACCCAAAACGTTTTGGTAACAAAACCCCCCTGTTATTCGATAATCAAAGATCGTGTGGAAGAATGTTTGTGACGAAAAACAATATAAATTTGTTTTATCGTTAGTAATTTTAATACCTTAAAAACGCTAAGAAATAAAAAATTGTATTAAAATAATTTAAATTAATAATTTAACAATATGTCGTTTAGTATCTGTGTTTTTGTGTTTTAATAAATTTTTGAGATGTCGTATACACGATGCAGGGCTAACTGGCAAGATAAAGACGAATTCAGTGACGTTCATTTATAAAAACTGTACAGCGGTTTCAGGGTTACCGGGACACGAACAAACACATAACCTTCCTTCTTGCAAAGTAGGTTAATCACTGGAGAGGTAAATACGAATGGAGCGATACCTTCCTCGGCGTGTATAGAATGTATCAACAGCACGGAGTGATGTGTTTGGCGTTTTGCATTGTTTTATGTTTTATGACCTAGAACATCTGCGTCCACGAGAAGGATCGCTGTAGTCTTGGACTTATAGGTGACACACAGACATACATTACACTCAAGCACACTACCTTCTCCTTGAGTAATCGGATAAAAACGAAAAGGCGCTGCCTTAAGTGGATTTAACAATCTGCTAACTGTAGTACATTAAAGCGGATAGCTCTCAGAAACATAAAATGTTGAAAAATCTAAGGACAATGAAGATCATAAATAACGCAGCGCAAAGTATGCGTGCGTCCAAGGTTGCTGAGCCGTGAGACGCATTCCCAAGATGAAGAAGAAGACAACTCTCAGCCGAAAATTAATGTGAGCCATTTGTGTGTAAAAGACCACTTGAATTTTGTCATCACTATGCTGAGCAATCAACATATCTGCTTATAATGATCAGTTGCGGCACCTTCGTGAGTTATTGGTTAAAGAAATTAATAAACTATAACAATTTCAAACAAAAATTAGAAAGTTTTTAAACCAGTAAAGTGATTCTAATACGAAGCCATTTCGTTCTTAAAGCATATAATCAAGGGACAATGTTCTTATTACAATTATGTACTGTAAGGTAATGTAATGTACGGTTTCATGTATACAATATCGAGTACTCTACTTTTGTATAAGGTATGTGCTTTGTTATTTTACTATTAATTATTTTTATATAAATAAAGTATATATTTTCTATTCTTTTCCGCGTAGTTTAAATGAGTTTTATCCACTTTATAAGGTTAATTCGCTATGAACCACACTTTAAATAAAACGGACAACTCTTAGCTCTTATTAGTCCGTTATAATGCGCGATTACTGTATATATAAAATTTCTATTGTAGAAATTCCTTTTTCTCTTCTTCTAAGCAACGAAACCTGGTAAAAGGCTACCACTAGAAAGGTATTTTATTGACGCCTGATGAAGATAAATATTATTGAATCTTATTCTACGGTTTCACAGTATCATCGTGCGCACAATCGAAGACGGTCCTTAACGACAGAATTATGGAACAAGTTGAGCATTTTAAATACCTAAAATACGACCCAGCCTATAATTGTAGCCACGACGCAGACTGAGCGAGATAAATAGATTCAGTAGTGTATGTGAATAATAATTTAGAAACTTAAAAATTAAGACAAACAGAAAAACGCTGACGAACGTTTGCAATAAAGTCGCGATGCCTACGATAACATGCGGTAGTTAGGTATAGATAATAACGGGAAGCAAGAAAACAGAATTGAAATGAAATTTCTGGGGGTTGCACCTGATTAGATATGGTTAGAAACGTCAATATACGAGGCGATTTAAATAGACCTAACTGGAACGTAAAGATAAAGGTATATAAGAACAGATGGGACGAACATGTTGAGAGAACGACTGAAAACAGGCTACCAGTGAGGGCACACGGATAGGTCGTTGGGTAGCATGGCTGTTACTTGACCTGTCGTGGAATATGAAGAAGCAAACACTTTAGTGATTAACAATTAAGAAGTGAAAACAGACGGGAAGAGACCAAATATGAGACGAAGCCGCGAACTATCAACAATAAACATGGCGGCATTTATTTCAGAACATAAAACGTATAAATTTATTTTTCAGAATTTTCATTAATTTCATTCCTCTGGCGCTACAGCCCACGATTAGCCTTAGCCTCTCCGACTAATCTCTTCTAAACATTTCGATCCTCCAGCCTCCGCGTCCAATCCGCGACACCCATCCTCCTGAGGTCATCTTCTACATCCTGTGGCCTTCTTCTAGGTCTTCCTTTCCTTCTTTTCCCGTCTATTGTCCCTCTAAGAATTACTCTGGGGATTCTTTCGCCCTCCATGCACATCACATGTCCCAACCAGCTGATCCTCATTGACTTGAGGAACTCCACTATGCCCTCGCCATCTACCAATTCCTACAATTCCCTATCGTTCCGTATGCGCCATTCTTCATCCATTTTCAAAGACCAACATGATAAAAATGAAATGAGCCTGTTTGGAAGCATCATAAACAACACCTCAGTTTTCTAAATACAATTTTGTACGTATAAGGAAAATGAACATCATAAATGGTTGGAAGATTGTGTATTAACCTGTACGTAAGAGTTTTTTAAATTGTTAAATTTTCAAAATTATTTCAGGAACAATTGTTTTTACATAAACAAAATCATCACTTTTATAGCATTCCAAGATTTTAACCGTTTTAAAAATAAGTATCCCATTTGGTTAAATTAATTATCTAATTGTTCGTAACTGTCACGTCCCTTATTAATAATTTAATTGACGCTTTAGTATTTAATAATTCCAAGAATTTAATAATAATTTAATTTATATTTTTAAAAATCTCGCGTGTATCGTTTGCTTTTAATTTATTAATTTTATTAATGCTATGCGTAAAGAAGCACAACGTTTACGAGAACTATCTTTTAGGCAGATTTCATTATGTGATTTCTGAATTTTGAATTTCGTTTTTGACCTATTGGTAACGCCACGAGGATGTCCTGTTTACATCTGCGTTATTAGTCGTCTCTATGTCCGATCGAGATGAATAATAGGGATTTATTGTGTGTGTGCGCGCGCGCGCGCGAGAGAGAGAGAGAGAGAGAGAGAGAGAGAGAGAGAGAGAGAGAGTAATTACATCATTATAGTGTAACCCAGTAATGGTCTGACACAACTTTCCACTTATTCCTTGCCACACTGCCTGCCTTGCCTATATTATCACACTCCATTACAGCTAAATCGTCTCCATTACGCTAGGAAAACCGTTCGGTGTATTCTAATCTCCGTCAAACAAAGCGATGTAGTTCGCGTTTGCTATGCTTAATTTCCTCTATTACGTTATTCTTACCAAAACTGAATATGTTAATACTCTGACTCTACAAATACTTATAATGTTTTATGTGAACTCACCGTAATAAAATTTTCGAAAACAGAAGTTACAGCATTTTCAGGGAAGGTATCCGGCAAGATCTGAATTAACGGATTAATGACGGAGTGTCTAAAGTCTGCTATTGAAAATACAACAGAAAAATAATTCAGTACTAGTTTGTGAAAGAGTACTGAAAATTTCGCACCTTATTATTTTGGGAACAGAGGTAATTTATAAGAACGGTAACCAACAGATACTAGATGCTGGGTTTAATATATACGTGGAAACGTAAGTAAAACTTTTAACAACAAAAACAAGGAAAATGCAAAAGTGGCATTATATAAGACACTGTATACACTTATGGTTATGTCTAACAACGAAACTTCGATCGCTATGGAACGATACATGAAAGATTCACAAAGGTCGAATGAGATTTCCTCGAAGAGTGAAAATTCGAAGCAGTAGGCCTATAGACAAAATAACAGATAATGATATGAGCGATGTGCTGGGAATTTACTACTTAGAAGAAAGATTCACGCATTGTTGAGGTCAGAACAGGCACTGCAGTCTCCTTCCGGATACCTCTAATCCGTACCTCAGGCGGCTAACCCGGACTAACTTTCATTAAAATATTAATAAATACAAGAAATGCCCTCTAAAACGATGAACTGGCATTATTTTTACATGTTTAATGTGTCGAAATGCCTGTAATATAATATTTCGGTATATGTAGGTGTGTGTATGTATATAGAGTGCAGAAGTACGGTACAAACGTATCTAGGAGTAAATACGAGTGAGAAAGAGAATGTCTTACGGAAAACAAAAGTCACGGGTACATGTGGTGCTAATTCTTAGCTGACTGTATGCATTTAGTGTAAGGGGTTTCTTGAGCAAGGTGCAAGGTTCTTCAGTGTGGTTAGGTTCCTTGAGCCTTGAATTGTCGCATCCTTATTTTACGTAAAAGAATCTTTGATATGTTTAAAATTTTTGTAAACTTCTAATATTCTGGTAACTAAAACGAGCATATAAGTATAGCTTATGTGGAGTAGAAAATACCAGTTACTTCAGCTGGAGAAGGATAAGTGCCTGCTGTCCTTCTGTGACCATTACCGAAGAAGTAAATTTATTATGAATGTTTTTGTGTACGGTACTCCCATAACGGTAAGTTATTTCCTTTAAAATTAGTTCCGTAAAAGAAAGTAAAAACGGGCGTACAGAACTGGAAAGTTTTCTATTACAGACGATATCAGTGAAATATGTTGGCAAGACAAGTGTGCTTTCCCAAGAAATGTGCTCATGTATAGCGAACAAGTACTAAGGGAACCGACCGAGGACAGAACAGATTATGCAGATCGTTCTCGTGTGATTCATGTGTACGGCACGCGTGTGACCTTATCCTAAGAAAAACGCAATCCTCCGAATGATAGCCAGAGACTTGTGTTGGCTACTTCACGCACGGCGTTTCAATATATTACAGCTTCAGTTGATTTCGTGTAAACATGGTGTAAACGTGTATTACAGAATTTATTTTCGATTAGATAAATGTTTGACTTCACTAGCCACTAGTGAGACAGGACCAAGCAAACGCGCGTTATTTCATTCAATAAGTTTTGCTCTGACTTTTCCAGCCCCCTGTCCGCCTTGGGGTTCTGCTCTAGCCTCTTAATGTCTTTGTGTTCGCTTCTGATCGTAATAAAATCCCGCGTTCTCTACCTTACTATTCTTCTCTTTCTCATGACACTATTAGCAGACAGTCTCGCCTCATCCAGTTATCTTCCGGCTTTTCTACATCTTCTAAGCATCTTGTCTTTGAGGAACTTCCTCAATCCCTACTTAATCATCTCGCCTCACCACCCAATTTATTAGTAACATCATTAATCGTATAGTGTAATGTAGCAATACTAATTATATGCAAAATTAATCGATATTTTGGTTTTGTTACAGGTGAGTACCCACTGTTGCACGGCAGCCAGCCGGACCTCGTAACGTAAGATCGTTCTTTATTACGTAAGTAGCGGGATTGAAGTTATTACTGTGTGATTAGCTTTGGAAAATAAAAAACCATATTTGAATTAAATACCAGTGTATTTGCCCGTGTTCCAGGATAGAATGTGGAATTGACTTTTTCCTATCACTATTGTAGTGTTAAAAGGTGACTCATATCATTGCAATTTATGTCTATAAAACATATGGAGATGACAGAACAAAAATTTCGTTGTTAGAAATCGCTATTCTGAGCAGTAGTTTTAAACGATTATTTCATATTAAGAAATATTTTATTTCTTGGATTTAGTTGTCCGTTTTTAATTTATAAATGTCCGTTACTTAACTAGATATAACTATTAAGTTATATTTAACTTAACTTAACTGAAATATTTTAAGTTAGTTCAGCGTAAGCAAATTTTCTTTTTATTAGTGTCGTGTTCTTTCATAGTTGAGATTTAATTAATGAGATTCTGTATATCAAATATTTTACATTAAGTAAGCACAGTATGGGCTGCTGAAACGTACAGACAGCGTAGGCTACTATGTCTAACTACTATAGCGAGCCAACAAAAGTACAGTAAATGCAATTTATTTTATTTTTCGTATTTCCATTCAACCTTTGATATCTGAACTGTTTTTAAATTCACATGTAACTGTAAATGAGCACAAACAGAGTAAGTCAAAAGTACTTTATTATTTTAACAATTCTGCACATTTGAAGAGTTGTAAGCAGATTTTTGTAGCATTTCCAGTTAATATTAATTTTTGGCAATCCAGTCTGGTTTCATTCCCTATCGGAATTCTATTGTAGTTTTCTTTGTTCCACAGTGAGGTGGGTGCCTGAGTCATTTACACCCGACTAAGTTACAAATGGATCACGTTTAGTTTTGTATTTGAGGGGGGTGTATTCCGATAAAAATTAAAACTGAAAAGATTTTAACGTACGAGTTTGTAGTATATCAGATGCTTTTGTAACATCTTGCTGTAATTTTTAGTTTCTTTGACTTCCCCAAAAGTGGAAGTGTTTCTTTAAATGAAAACACTATCTTCTTAACCGAATCCTTTCTTGCTTAAAGGATTACGTCTCGTTTCTGTTACAGTTGCAAGTGACTGGATCGGATCAGAACTGAAGCTTTCGAAATGGAAGCGCCGTACGTACACTGAGTCCGGAATTATGTCAATCCCTAAATAGAATGAACACAGAGTATACCGTTGTGCCTGTCACTGTCAATAATTACTGAGAGAGCAATGAAGAAGATGCGATGGTGGTGCCTTTGCGCTTTGTTGCTAACGAAGAAGAGGAGAAAGAAGACTCTTCAAAAAGGCTTTGGGTTCACACCACAGGTTACGAAAACAAACCACGTGAGCACAAAGACACCGCTGCACAATATTCACTCTCTGATTCATAACATCTTTATCCGAAATGACGACTGAGCATGTGTGTGGGTTCTATTGAAAACCTTGTTATAGAAAATCTGTTTTAAGAGGAATATTTTTATTTTATATAAGTGTCTTTAAAAATTGTGAGTACCTGGCATTTGATAGTTTTGTCCACAGTTTCATGAACGTGCTCCATATGGTCCTCGTAACAGCGTAAAAATAAGTGCGGCTTTATGTATTCCCTTCTGACTGTGACTAGACGATAGTTATATGAGGAAAGCAGAGTGTATACTGTCGATTCATACACTTAGTTAATTTGTCTGTAGAGTAATTTAACATATTGGTTCACTGTAATTCTAGTTATTGGCTAGATGATAGTGGTTATTAGGGTGTATGAGATAGTAATCCGTACCACTACAGCACTGAACAGCTACATCGTTGCGCTATAACTGTTAGTTAGAAACGTTAATACGGAGTTATTTCTTGGTTAATAGAATTTAAGCTACAAAGAAATAGTTAGCCATAAAGCTTGAAGAACGCGAAAACTAAGAGAAAATTAGACTGGCTTTATCAGGTTATCAGATGCTCAGTTGCTTTCGTAATCGGCGATACGTTAAAATCAGATTATTAGCAACGTTTCTGTAGATTTCTCCCAGTTGTCTGACACTAAAAGCAACAATTCATTGTTAGTCATCCATTTCGCGTACATTTAATAAAAGGAACGGTTACTTAATCCCTCCTCACGTTGATAAATGTTTCGTTCTTCGTTTTAAACTAGATACGGTGCGCGCTTTTCAAGTATTCAGCTACTGTTTCAAGCTTAGGAGTTTGTTATCCCGGCAGATAAAATATCTGGTGTGAGAAACTCGCATTGTATTCTCTTATCCATTTATTGTAAAATACGTTTATAGTAAATTTGTTCAAAAAGCTATAAATAATATTCTCTTGGTTTACTGTCCAGTAAACATACTGGCTTACTTCTAGCATTCTGTCCCATTATATTTCAAATTAGTTTCCCTATTAAGAAGTTATGTGTAGCCATAGTTCAATGTAGCCTACATTCCGGGCTGTTGTTGAGAGACATGGTATCGGTGAATAGATAGTCCTACACAATCGGCCTGCAAAGTTTTAACAATAACTTTGTTAGCATAGCTTTTATTGACTTTGGAAGGCATTGGTAGAGTAAATAAGGGGGGAGGCAAGTTGTGGAAATAATGGCAAAGAAAAGGATCACCTCATTAGAGCAAATTCCAGATTCATCGGACAGCGTCCAGAATTTGCAGGCGTCAAATAGTCTAGTCATCATGTTCTGAAAAGATCTGGAAATCGTCATGGGTTGCATCGACGTTACAAGATTATGTATTACCCAAACGTTTAATAAACGAACGGATAATTATTATTGTTAATTTAATAAATAAATGAGAAATTGTAAAATACGGATATATTGAGATTGCACAACGTTAGTTTCAATTTTGTTAACGGCTGATGATGTGAAGGTTCAGTTCTTTAGTCATCGTCCTTCAAATAAAGTAAACGACAAAATATTATATTTTCTGGCAAGCTTAGGTGCTTTCGTCTTACGTACGCGTATTGGGGTTGGCAACACAAACATACGAGAAACACGGTGACGTTTTCAGATAGTCAATATATGTTATTCTTGTTACATTTTTTGTAATCCTATGGTTACTGTGCATTCCCGACACGTCCTCTTTTCAGCATAAAATTTCCGTCCGGGAAAACGATAAAAACATCCGAGATCAACTTACAACGTAATTTTAACGACACGATTTTATTAACGTACTTTTAATATTTTCTGTCCTTATTTTTCATTTATTGAAATGAAATAATTATTTGATAATTCTATAGTTCTGCACGTAGTGTTTCACTGCAAAGATACATGTTGTTTCTCGAACATATCGATTAGTAACCGATTAGTTTGATATGGACAAATTGTTTAACATCAAAAGTGGAAAAATATTTTCAGCAGTCTGAAACCACAGAATATCATTCGGAATTTTAAAACCAGTTCAGTTTTCGTTAATTATTCCAACTCTCACTGCAAACGTAGAACGTGTACTTTCACTAATACAAAAGCAGCCATTGGACAAAGCTAAAGACAAACTCGGCGTGGATTCCATCAAACGAATTTTCATCGTGCAGCACGATCTCTAACATTGAGGTCTACATTTTTTAATTATGTTCTTACAAGTATTGAACACCTGTTGAAAAAGGTCAGATCAACTGAAAAGTGGTTGGTCTTAGCCAGATACTTCTAACCAGTAAAAATTATACGCTGTTGGAGTGAAAACTAAAGATAAAGTATTTGAAAATTTTTAAACAATAAATACTATATTAAGGCCAAAAAACTTAAAAGCATTTGTAGATATTAACAAAATAAGCAATTAGTTTAAAATTATGAAAACCCGAAAAGTATATAATATCCTCCTTTTAAACTTATAAGTAGGTAATACTCTATTAATCTGTTTTTTTTTTTTAATTTTAAGTCCAGATAGTTGAAAAAATTATTTGTACTGAATAAGTTAGTACAGTTTGAATAAGAAAATGGTAGTTATTTTTCGTTCCTGTCTGATATTAGAGCTATTAATTCAATGCACATACATTTGTGATTGTGGGTAGAAAACTTATTGTGCTGTCATAAAATATTCCCGATTTATCCGATTTAGTTATACGCAGCAGTTTCCGAGAACACATACAGCGTAAATCGAACTCGCCCCTAATTCGATTACACAATAAATTTTGGCAGCTCAATCACAAGGTCAAAACCGTCGTTTCATATTACCTTAATAAGTTGCATGCAACTTTATTACCCGATTTCTCTAAATGTTACGGTTACGCAACTGTTGTAACTGTTACGCAACTCGTTTTGAGCAAAACAAAATTATGAGCAGAGAATTCCAGTGGATTACTGTTACGCGGCCTATTTCTATCGTTTGACAGGTTACATCACAGCTTGGGACTGCCTGTGAATTCTGTCAACATAACCTACTCCGTGCCAGCCTCGACACCACGATACTTTAAACTTCGTGTACAAATATTTTTCCCGGTTTTAATCGCAACGCATTTTTTGTTTGAGGTTTTTTAAATGAAAAATGTAAATAAGTTTGTATTAACTACAAATAGTACAATGACATAGACGTAAACGTTGTAAGCAGAAAATTAACATAAGAGAAAGCAGAGAATTAACATAATTTGTAAGAGGCCTTTCAACAAATTACTTGTACTGTACTAGCATAAAAAAATGTTAATACATTTATGAAATTTATTTTTTTTTTTGTCTTACAGCCATTCAAGATATACTTTTCTACAAAATTGCTCAGATTATTTAATCATTTATCATAGGGTGACACGAGTTTTTCAGTGTTACTGCAGAACAATTCCGTCTAAAATCTGATACCCATTCCTGAGCAGCATTTTGAACTTCTTCATCAGCGTTATATCGCCGCTTCACAAGGGCTTCTTTCATAGGAACAAACACGTGGGAATCACACGGAACAAGATAATGACTGTAAGGAGGATTTTCCGACTTTTTCCACTCAAATGTTTTAAGAAGTTACTTCGAGGCACGTGCCGAACGATGCACTCAAATTTCTCGTCATTGCAGACACTCGAATATGTACTTCACGCTTCAATACGAGATATCCAGTTCAGCTGCAATTTCGTTCTCTGTGATTTGCCTATTTGCAAGCAACAATTGGTAAACGCGTTCGGTGTTGCCGAAATTGGTGGCCTTGCCTCCCTGATTCAATATCCGTCGTGTCATTTCCAAATAACTTGCAACATTTTGCGATGGCCTGGGGTAAAAATGCTCTCACCATACATTTCCCTCAACTGGCGATGAATTTCAGACGTTACAGGAAATGACGGGAACAGAAACAGATTGCTAGTTCCGTAAACCACTGTCTTAGGCCTCATCTTCAGTAATATTTATTCTCTTTCATCCTCTTCTCTTTTTTTCATTTCACTGTGCTCTCAAGATCAGTCTTTTTTTTCTAATAACATGTGCTGTCCAGTTTATATTCCTCTTCAAGATTGTATCTAAAAGTGTTCTGTTTTCCTCTATTCTGTTCAAACCTTCTCATAATTCACTATGTTGACCCATTTTATTCTCTTCGTATTTCTCCATACTTCCATGTCAGAAGCATTAATCCTGTTCGCCTCTGGTTCCAATCGTCTCGTCAATACTTTTCGCCTGATTCCATAGTCCATGTTTTGCATTATCCATGTTCCGAAGGTACTAACTTCCCCTATCGGATACTTCCCAGCAGGAGAAGTATCAGCATTCAAATTTGGAACCAGAAAATTAGTTATGATAAGTTTATGTTGTTAGAAACAATAAATTCCACATCCCATTAGTCTATTTAAAGGGTGACGACTACTAGCTTTCACCTTACTTACCCCCTTCGAACGTAAAGGGTTACGTAAATGTATTTTAACTTAGATGAAGATTTCTATAAAGTGTTTCAAAAGGTAAATGGTATGAAAGAATAACGACTCGTATATCACAATTTCTACAGTAATTATAAGTGCTTAGATATTTAAAAGCAACGGAAGGGTAAGTGTAAGAATATCTCTATTTCCACTGATAATTTATTTTTGTAATTTTTACAGTTTTTTTTAATTTTTGTTATAGTCTCTCGCATACTTCTTATAATTTTTTATTTTATTTTATTTGGGAGTACAACTACGGTCACAGATTCCTGCTTCCTGCTTCTGGGCTCCTGCTTTTCGTCTTCATTAGTTGGATATTTTTTGACCTTTTAATATCTTTATCAAATTGCAGTTATTGAATACTTCCCGAACTTTCCACGATTAATTACTTTTGTTTATCTCAAACTGTGTACACTGCTGAGTACACAATCTGCCTGCTTTGATTCTTCGTAATTTTCAGTGGATTTAGTTTTCTCTCTAGTTATTTACAGCAAGTAATTCTGTCGCATTAGCATGTTGTCATGACGTCTACTGGTTTTCCAATTCGACATTTACTTTTCCCATGATGTGTTTACTAAATTTATGGATCCATAATTTTTACCAACTTATGTTGACTAACTGTAAATTGGCAGATTATAAATATCTGTCTATATTATGCGTTGTTCCTTTCCGAACGTCTGCGTCTACGACCTTCTCGACTACCTCTGAAACATTTCCTTCTCGGACTCGTTTCGCTTTCATTACCCTGGAGACAAACTACATTCAGTGCAAACTACATTACCCTGAAATAAACTAGATTCGGGTCACCTGAAATAGTACTTGAAAGCTATCACGCAGCTGAAACTAGTCAGTCTAGTTAACAGGATACTACTAATCTGAATCTCAGGGTAATGCGGACCAACATCCAGAAAATTAATAAATGAATAAAATAACATGGCTGCCAAAACGGTAAACGGATTGTTCTACTATGTATTGTAATGAAATGATACTTTATAGGCCAATATGTTGTCTACAACATACTCTGTGTGTATGCGTGCTTGTGTAGTATGTTTTTAACTCTGTTTTTTCTCATTCAATCTGTTAACACCTTTTTTTTTTGCTCTTCGAACTGTTGACACGTAAGCGAACATTTTAGCAATATTGGTTAAAGTCCGTTTTCAAATTTCTGCTGTTTTAACCCTTCTAGACATTTAAAAATACTTTTAGAGCTTTTTACAATGTTTCCGTTTAACCCAGATTTTTGGATTCATTAAGTCTGGCTAAAACGGAACCGATCTTAATATGAAAAGAATGTGTTTTGTTCAGGTTTTACACATTTTAGTTTGCGCGTATTCATCCTACACAAAGCGGGGACGCGGTTAAACGAAAAAATGTTATCACATGAAAACCCTTTGTGACGTAATTCCCTCGCCTTCTATGTACTGAATGGTTATCTACTCTCGGTTTTACTCCATAAATTCAAGCGCTTAATCTATTATGTGGACTGTTTTCACTTATAATTCTTCGGAGTTTTCTTTATTGTGTGCGTGTTTGTGGCGGAGGGTACGCATTATAACTCTTCCCGATTTTGTGAGACGTTAGAGACGGCAACAAACTCATCCCTCTTGCCTCTTGCACCTATCCTTTTTCATTTTTCTACATAATAATAAACGATTATATATGTGAATACTGGAAATACCTTAATCGTAAGCTTCAGCTAAAACAATACTGGAAAATAGGAAAACATATTATGTTTGTTCTCGACTGGTAGGGTCACTTATATTTTGTGCTACTCTCTCAAACATTGAAGTAATCTTAATAATATACGTTTGTAGTTCATCAGTTACCTAATACTTTGCTATTACGAAAAATTTGTGTGTGCTAAATATAGCTTTATAAATTTTAACATATCGTCAGAACTCTTCTCCCGTAACCGTATACAGATGTTACCATGTTTTTTAACGGTCAAGTTTTGTTTTCAAGTTTATCTTTACTTAAAAGCTATCAAGAATGTTCCTGTACGATCTGTTTGTGGTTATTTTCACAAAGTTGCATAAATCACCCGATCTTCGACGTATTTCAGTACCTCTGTTGCTTTAGTTTAATTAATTATTTTTAATTACTCTGTTTTGTATACGCATTGTTAGTGACAAACTAATTCGTCGAACTGTATGTGATAAATACATCGATCTAATCAGGCAGAAATCTAATTACGCGGACGGTCAGAATCCCTAAGAAAATGTGCTGTTCACTTGCACTCAGTGGTCAAATCTAGCCTTTATAAACTCAGACGTTTTGCGAGATGTCGTAGTGCCCTGGTGTGTGTGTGTGTGTGTGTGTGCGCGCGCGCGCGCGCGATGTCCGGGTCGCAGCCCAATTAATGCCTGTTTAAAATCTACCATTTAAAAGAGATACCCAAACATCGATTTGCCTTATTACCGCGATTCGACTTAGTTTCAGTCTAACGCTTTACGAAAGTTATCATGGCCATTGTACTATACGTACACATTACTTTGTAAATATATTTATTAGCAACTTTATAATGTACTCACAATTAAATGTGATGCAATAAGTAAGTGTATGCTGAAGAAGAATACGAATATGATCCACCGTTGACGCTCTTGCAGAACCTATGGAACGATGAGATGGTTTTAATTTTCATGGTCTGCAGGCTGTGGAAAATCAATGTCTCTTCGGTCTTCTTGGTACGACTTGGAGGAGTGCTTGTTCCTGCAATATGCCCGTTTCCGTGTCCCAGTGTACGTTGATCGTGGTAGAGAATATAAACCTGTGTACTGCTTCGAAAATAAACCGAATTTTTTATTATCGTTGAATGTTGAGTTGATCCTGAACCTGTAGCCTGGACTATTTAGATAATTTTTGTGTTAGATCGTTTAGTAGTTAGAGTTGTCCACTTGGATTTTAATATGCATTACTATAACGATTTGAATAATTATTTTTTTACTTGTTATAAATTATTTATTGGAAACAATTCAAGTTAATAAACAAAATTACCGAACATTTTCATCGGACGTTGGACTGAAATACATACGATTCAATGTACATGAGTTTACAGTTTATAAATAGAGTTACTTTGAATAGCTCTAAAGTGCTCTAGAAGTGTGTTTTAAAGCCCAGAATAAGAAAAAAAAGTAAATTTGTCTCTAAAAGTCTGTTATAAAAATATATGTGTTTAAAGGTACGTTATTAGATACGGTCCATTGAAAGTAGTAGTCCGATGTGGCCTCCGCTGTGGTGGATATGGCATTCAGCACGCCGCACGCCGGTTCCACGCTTCTCAAGAACCTCTTACAGTGACAGAACTATTTTCGACAGTTACTGTAACTTTCATAATACAATTTTGTCTCTTGTTCTGGAGTGTGCCAATACTAGAATAAACCAACAACTAGATGGAACCCCAAAGAAAACGGTCCTAACGGCGTAATTGGGGGGGGGGATTATGTTTGGCATTGTACTGGTCAGCTTCGACCAATCCATCGATTACAGTATGCATGATTTAAAAAAATCCTTTACCTTACTTTGCAATCGTCTTGAATTGGGGGAAAAGTGTCCAACAAGATTACTGTTAGTAAAAGTTTGAAAAACGCTGTTGGATAGCTCCAACGCTGTTTAAAATCTGTCTAACGTGATGGAGGAAGAAATGTTGTAACATGGGTATAACGATTGGAGATGGGAAACTTTACACATCACATTTTGCTGACGATCAGGTTATACTGGCCGAGGTTGAGATTGGATATAAATTATATGCTTAGAAGCTTGCAGAAAATATATGAAGTGGAGCCTCGTAATAAATGCATCCAAAACAGAGTAGGCCTACCGTATTTTCGCGTGTATAATGCGCCCTCGTGTACAATGCGCACCCCTACTTTATCGTAACATTTTGCAGAAAAAATATAATTCGTGTATAAAGCGCATCCATATTTTTTATGAAGAAAAGTAGTTGAACAAGTTTATTAGGACGCAGAAAAATATACATTGATTGAATATTAGGCTGTGGAGAAAATGTGTTTCATACAAAATAATAGAAAAATATGTACTTACCATACCGATTTATTTGTAAACAAAACAGAAATATTAAAATCGTGTAAAATTTAAAACAACTTAAAACTTACACAAGTCATAGTTCCTGTTTAGTTAGTTATATTTTTAGTTTTTCACTAGCACATAGCATTTGCATCCATTAACATCTTCATCTGTTTCTGAAGAAAGCAATATGGAATTACTCTCCTCTTCTGATTCTCCTGATGCACCTTTGTTTGTCGTGTTCTGTTTATCTGACGGGGACAGATTTCGCACCTTTTTCGTCAATACACCTGGCCATTGGCATATCGAAAAAGACAAAACACTGGTCTGTGTTCCCAATCTGAGACGAATCGAAATTGTTCGTATGTTTATTTTTCGTTTACATAATAAATTGATGAAACTCGATCATTTTATTTTCGTACTCCGAGGCAAACGTTGTGCCTGTACCATTTCAGTAGTAATGGTGAAAGCTCCAATTTTATAAAAACTTTACTAGGTGATTTCCTAATTATGGAAACTTAGCTTTTTTTACTAAAGAAAGAAATTACTACTGACAAGTAGTAACACTTAACTTTTCTTTTTGTTTTCCCATTCCCGAACATTAGATTCCGCTACATCAAATATACGCGATGCGGCGCGATTACCATTACGGATAATTTAAACTCCGCCGCATACACGATGTTCTTTCACTATAATGTTCTTTCACTCATTATGACTATACAGTATATTTCTTGACAACATACGAAATACAGGTATTGAACGACTGTAAAAAACAACAGACTAACGACGACAAAAAAGTTCAGTAACAAAATGCTACAACAGAATACTGTTGTAAGTCTACAACGTAAACAAATAAATTATGGTGAAAGGGTGAAAACTGCAAACCAAATTACCGGTAAATTTCATTTTACTGTTAGTAGACTCAAGCCTGCCAGTTTTAAGCGATGTTGCCAACTCTGCCATGCACAATCTGACGTGCAGACCTACAGTTTAGCATGTGAGTTCTATTACTCGGGTATAATGCGCACCCCAATTTCTGGGAAGAAAATCTGGGAAAAAAGTGCATTATACACGAGAAAAAACGGTATTTGGTAGTAGGGGGTGGAGGACAAGACCTAGAGCTAGAAAGAAAGTTATAAGAGCTACGAGTAACTTCACGTAGGTATTTAGAATTAACACTAACATCTTATGGTGATAGCAATCAAGAAATAAAATACAAAATGGGCCAAGCAAAAACAGCAACAAGGCAAGCGAATGACCTACCGTGGAGTGCCCGAATTACAAAACGTAATAAGTTTAGGATACATAAAACTATAGAAAAGAGCATAGGATTATAGGCCTATAGGGCACAGTTGAGGGAGGTGAATAAAAGAAATTAATCCAGAAACAGAGATGCATTATTGGAGACGATGCTGTTGACAAACTAGATTAAATGGAATTAAGAATGTAGATATAAGAGCGGAAATTGCGATTAGCGTAGACATAATAGAAGCGGTAGAGCTGAAAACGTTAAGTTGATTCGGCATCTAACGCGAATGTCAAGGGAGATATGGGTATGGACACCGCCATAAAAAAGGAAATAATTACGACATTCTTGGAGAAAAGAAGTTGACGACGCAAAGAGTGCAAGAGGCCACGCGTATGATCGGCATCAGTGAAAGATAGGGTCCGGAAGCAGCAACGGCTCTGAATGATGGTGATGATGACGTCGATTACTTTACGAAAGAAGTGAAGCAGTGCATAAACTATATCCTCAGAAGCAGAACTATTTGTACCAACTATTTTTGTACTCCTTGTGGGTTTCTTCTAATAAGTGAAAAATATTTTCACTACAAAATGGTTCTTCATATATATTGCAACGTTACAAGTATTATAAGATGAATAATAGGTATTTATTGTATATAAACCAGATGTTGTGTTTATATATATACACCATGTACACAACGCAACTGTATAGTGTTAATCACCGGCTAGGTCATAGGATTTTTGTGTGTTCGTTGCGTATATATATGAGTATATATATTGAGTATATATATATGGTTGCAGAATAAACTTAATTTTTAATTAGAAAAGTGAGACTCTGATGACATGAAATAATTAATTACAACTTTGTAAAAGAATCAATCAACGGTTTTTATTAAATATTGAAAGAAAATTAGTTAATTATTAAAAATTTTATATTATTATTTAAAATAAAACTTTTTACCAGAATATATTTTGATTATTTTGTAAGTTACAGTGTTTCAATAGCATTCAGCTATCAGCATCTTATTATCACGATGATAGTTGAATGCTATTTAAACACTGTAATTTACAAAATAATCAAAATATATTCTTGTAAATAGTTTTATTATTAATTATAATATAATATATAACAAGAAAAATATGAGCGTTTGTGAATATTATTAAAAACTGAAAACTAAAAATGCACACTGAAAACAACATATTGTTACGCCGGTCTCACTGATCGTTGTATAGTGCAGAGGAAACTAAATACTGACACCAATAAAGTCACTAATCACAAGCTTTAATTAATCACAAATAACAGTTTGTAATCAACAAGTTATTCAACAAGATTATACTCGTACAATAATTCAACCTAAAATTTGTCCACACGCAATAATAATGTCAACTAATAGAGTCTCAGACAATAATCAATTTTTACTAATAGGCCTACACTACTTGAGACGCACTGAGTAAATCGCCCGACATAAACTGATTGACAAAACCAGCTGCTGTTTGTTTAAATAGGTAACACAAGTGTTCCAGAATAATCCATAATATACGTCAACAGGAACTCGGAAACTGTAGAACGTACGCGATCCTTGAAAAAACACAAACCCGCTGCGCTTGGCGAGATACTTGTAAAACGTTCTCCATTGTACGAAACGTTCCGTATTGCGTAACAATATCTTTGATATTCGACACACATTAATAACATATAGTCGTAAATATTTAAACACATGATAAACAAATTATAAAATTCTTTTAAATTAGTTGGGTGTCTGTCTTTGAACCTTTATTAAAATTTGAACTCACCTATAAAAATAATATTAGCCTAACTTTATCAAATAAAAATTAAATGTTTGATATTACTATTTTAATAAAATAATATTTACTTTAAGAATAATTATTATTTATAATGATACACTCAATTTTTAAATTAAACATGATAAATTGTTTTTTAACATCAACTTATAATTACGCCTTTTACTCTGAATATTTACACTATTCACATTTGCGTATTTGTATTACTTTGTTAGCTCATATTGTGTTCTTTATGAGTTCTTTCTTTGTTTAACAGAAAATATAATTGTTCAATTGTCACCTGCGTATTGTTGGAGCCACCGTTGCAAACCCGTCACTCCATGCATGTGTACGCGTGTGTGTGTGTGTGTGTGCGCGCGCGCGTCTCCCGAATGTCGACAATAACGATGATGATGATGACTAGGCTTCCTTAGTGTTCTACAGCCTGATGTTGATGGCGGTCCCGCGCTCCTTATTAGTTGTGGCGTGCTGCAGATGATGGTGATTCGTGAACGATGATGAGTTCAAATCGCTGAGCAAACGGACATAGTGTCCCCGTGTTTAACTTCTTAGCGTCTGTTTCTCTTCCAAAATTGCCGGAGGTATTTATAGTAGACAGCAATTCTGACATGTCAGAAACTCTTCAATTTGGTCTGTCTATGTCTAGTGTCCTTTTTAACTGATCCAGCAATTCTGACATGTCAGAAACTCTTCAATTTGGTATGTCTATGTCTAGTGTCCTTTTTAACTGATCACTTTTTTGTCTGTTTTCGTGGTAACGTAAACTTGATCTTTAGGCGAGTGATTGCATTTTCTTTGTAATTTTTCACTTGTCATTGACGTATAACACTCGGTAATTGCTAGCTAATTGCGGTAGTAATTAACTTAATTTGTATAAAGTTATACAAATTATACTTATATGTAGTATAAAATTATACTTTAATTTGTATAAAGTTTTTATTGTTCCACTTTTCTGCAATAATTTTGCATCACCTTACGCGATTAAATGTAGGCTACTTATTATAATGGCGTGTTAAGAATTGTAGTATGTCTTTTGTAACAGGTAAAAAACATATTTATTTATTTTCATTAATCAAGACAATACCTGATTTAAAAATACAAACAAAAAATTCATACGTACACAAAGACATTTCCCCTATCGCAGTATAATGCAGGTCTGTTCTGGCTCACACACAGACAAACATACATACGACTTACACTGTAAACACAGTTGAGCCAGGTGTTCACTTTCGTCAGGCTTCAGCAATTTGACTGGCCTGAACTTACACGCACTAATTTGTAAAACTATTTATCATAGTCTCTCTATACTAATTATTTACAAAACACTGCCCTGGGTAAATATGCAACTATATGTATTGTTGCAATATATTCTACATGTAATGTTACGCTTATATCAGACGAAGAGCGATCCCATAAGAGATATGACGAAAAATGTGAAGTGAGAAGAATGAGACGAGAAACTCATAAAATGTCTCGTCGTAGGTAACACCATTTTTCACGTAAAAGTGAGTAACAGTATTGATCTGCAGTCGATAGCTGCGTGTCATATTATATTATAGCGGTCAACAACATTACCGCCAAGAATTATTTATCATCTTTCTTATGCAATATCGTTGACGTTATTCATAAACCTATTATTAAAAAAACACGTGATCCTCCAAAGACACACACACACACACACACACACACACACACACACACAATAAAATAAATATACGCGTCCAACTTTCGAGTCAGTCATGATATAAGTTTGCTTTACAGAGAATATTCCACATACTGTATATCAGTTTTTGTAGCGACGAACCTACTGTACAAAACAAACTTATATGACGTCATCGACTTAAATATACTACTGCGTATAAAAACGTTTGGCGCGAATCGTAAAACGCAGACAAATGTGATATATATGTATATAAAATCAGTCCACGCGAATCGGATGTCTACGCGAGGTCAGTTGCGGCAACGCTCTACAGTCTACCGTAAATTTCCAGTCTCCACGAAAATATTGGGTAAAATGCGTTCGCGTCAACCTCAAACACTTTCTCATCCAATTTGCACCTCATCCAGTATTCGTCGATTTTAAACTTTAAGTCATTGCAGACGGGGACACCGGTCGTGATAATCGGCAACCAGGGCAAATCTGAATTTGACACCTCTTAAGAAAAATTAAAATATTTTTTTTATATAGGCCTATATGACAGTTTTGGTACATACTATGACATATTTTCAGTGAGCGGCATGAGTTACAAGTAGTCGTTAAAAAGCATAATGCGATACTGAGAGATAAAATACTGGGAAATCGTGTAAGCTTAATAAGTAACAATTTGTCGCACAGGATACGGAGTCTCCAACGTTCCGTCAACAGTCTCTTAAAAAGTTTATGTAAGAGCTGTTTGATTGGCACCGTAGACCTAAACAAACAACAAAACTTATAAATACGTGTGTACCGAAATAGTTGATTACAAAATGAGCTGAGACAAATTATCTACATCTAGCGATATCCATTTCCTCCTTTCGTCCTTGCAGGATTGCCTGTTGCAGTGTCATCGTCTTTTCCTCGGTCTTCCTGAACTTCGATTTCCTTATGGAATGAACGTTACATTTTTCAAAATACAGTATACTTTTGTGAGGCATAAGCATTAACCATATTTCTTTGTGTTGCTATTCCTGTCTTGCATCTTTATTTTTTCTGTGTTCTAATCCTGTACAACGTTTTGTCGCTCTTAGAAGTTGCAACACTGCGTTTGTCGAAAACAACATTTTTTGCCTACGATTCAAATACGTGCAGTAAACTGGGGATTTATATCGCTTTATAAAGTTTTGTCCCTCTTCTAGTTTTCCCTTTCACAGTTGTTATTACTGCCACATATTATCTGAAGCTATTAAAGAGACCAGGTTGTGACACACACGCGCGCGCGCCTGGAGTACTGCAAAATATTTAACTCATATAACAGATTATATGCGTATTTCGTATGACATCACCCATTAACCCACTAGACCTACTTCACTTTAACATTTTACTACTGTATTTAAAATTTTCGGAAAAGATAAGAATTCTTGGATAAAATAAGTGTTCTGGAAACAAGTGAAAAGAGAAGAGTGAAGGAAGGGCAACTGAAGAGGAAGGGGGATGAGAATAATAAAAATGAAGTGCGAATGAAGGTGCATTTAAAAGAAAAGAATACAAATGGGATTTTCTCTAAGTGCATATTTTCCATATTTAGATACATGTAGCTTTGTACCGAAATGTGTTAGAGACCAGTGCCCAGTTTCACCGACCTCCGTTAAGAATTTAAAGGTCATTAAATTAGCCGTTAAGGATTTAACGCGAGATGAACCGTTTCACGAAGCTCAGTTAAACATAATGGCCGTTAAAGTCGACGGTTAACTTAACGGTCATGTTTAACTGACGGGCGTTAAAATGACGAGAGCTAAACTTGAAGTTCCTATTGGTCTCATTCATTTACGTTGTTTTTTGTGAAGCATTCGTTCGTGCAAGATAAATAAAATATAGCCTACATTCACATATTTGTTTAGTTTCAGTGATCAAAACATTATATTGTCTCTGTATTCTGTTCTTACAAAAATAATTTTCTTTATTTTCACGTATGCCTATATAATATAAACTATTGTGGTAAACAAAAATGAGTTTGACGCTAAAATAATATATGCCTAATTAGAAAATTATCCAAACGAAGAAGAAACAAAAACAAATGTTACCGTAAATAGAAATAGGCCCACTTATTGTTTGAGTGGGTCAAAGTTTATAGAACGCTATAGGTTCTAAAAAAAAGTTAGTGTCAAAATTCTTAAAGAACTGAGGTCAAATGAAAGTACTCGCAATAACAGGAATAAGTCAAATAGAAATTCAAGGAGAGAAAATATTTTATTCTACTTGAAAAGTTGAAAACCACGAAACGGGAACGCTACGCTGAAGATAATTTACAAGTTATTTTAATGTTCCACCCAATCTGAAGCAAAATCGAGAATTATCGTGGTAGCAGTTTTGTTAACGAGCATTTTAATAACAGGGTCCAAACGGACGTGTTGAAGTGGCTGTTAAGGTAACGGTTGTTATCCCCAGCCCGTTAAGAAAACAAGGTGAACAAAAATTCGTGAAATGGGATATAGGGTTTTATATTATGCGTATCTCATATTTATACTTATCTCATATAACATATTTCTCGCATTAACCAAAACTTACAACTTCAGATTAAATACGAATAGTTAGTATGTTTCAAAATAAGGTAAGAATTATTAAACGTATGTATTTTATTAATACCTTTCTTAAAATGTATATATGTGCGTACTTAGGTTCATAGTATTTATCTTTAGAGGAAAAAGCTCTTCATAAATATATCGTGAACAGGTTTCTAAATAAATGTGCCTGATTGAGAGACGAAGTCCATTTAATTAACAAGGAACTGGCCTTCACGACCAGGTCCCTTTAATTTTTTCAGAATATCTTTGCACTCTTCGTAAAGTGCATTACACATGCACTTTTAAAGTGTGCTACTTGTTCTTTCTTTTGTATCAGTGACAATTCTTTTCCGTATTGGAAATTCTCCCCAAAGTGGATCACAGGCATGGTGACGCGTCGTAAGAAAATATTAATGAGCCATTTATTAAAAAATCCTTCCGAATAAGTACAAGGTTCCATACGTAGAAAAATGCAAGAGTGAAGGTATGCTCCCGTGGGCTAGCGTCTATGCGGATCTTTTGTCGAGCACCTTCCCTGTACTAAAAGAATGTTTGGCCAGTGTATCATATGACTTTTTAATGTTACCTAGTACATAAAATTACAATACAGAATCAAAAATCCGAACTAATCGCGACTAGAGGGAGTTAAAATTATCGATTTTTTGGATTTTGGAACATAATGAATATATAAAATTAACAGTACAAAAACAAACAATAAGCGTTGAAACAATAGGAACGTATTGTACACGTAAATGAATTCTACTTACGTACTTTATCGTTTGGTATCCAAAACACAAATATTGAGAACTATTATTGTAAAATAAAAAGACACAGTATTATTGTATTACAATACTGTACTACGTTTCTTTAGAAACTGACTTTATTAAAAAATTGTAGTACTGTATATTTTTACAAACAAAAACTTTAAATTATTCTTATTTCCTGTTTACAGTACTCCAAGACAATACCGATACAATTCTTACTTTAAGTAAAAATCAAACATAATTAATTTTGTGCTTTCACTGCGTGTCTGTTGAGGAGTTCGGATTTTTGACGGTTAGGATTACTGACGTTCGGATTTTCGACATCCTACTGTATATAAAATAATAATTAATCTAATTATTGATCTTCTTAGATAGACGCGACGGGAACTAATGAACTGGGAAGGAATCGCAAAGCCCAGGGTTAAGTGTTAAACTTAGAGATAAAGTTTTATAACGTGTGAACAGCGGGATGGGATTTTCCAGATGTGAGAAGGTACTAATAATCAAGTTGCCGTGTAGAGCCATCTCTTCACCAGACAGGAAGATGCGTGGAGGATATCAAGGGTGGGATAAATTCAGGACTGTCAGGACAACTTTAAGGAATGTCAAGTGTTTTTAGAGAAAAAGGTATACGAAGGTTAAGAGTAGAATATACAAACAGATCGTGCGTCCCGCCTATTGCTGTGGACATGACTGTTGGGATAGCATGCTACATGCGCCCAATGTTATGTGAGTTGAGGAGGAGGCCAACGTTTGTACTTGAGGATGTTGGAGAGGTAATCAGGGGGGGGGCGTTTGTGATAAAGGGGTCATATAGAGAGATGAGAGGAGAGAAGTGTGCCTAAGCGACGGAGAGATTGTAGTTGTTGGTAGAAATTCGAGAAGCAGACCAAAGGCACCTGGAACGCGGAGGATGCGTTGCGCAGAGGAAGGTGAGTACAGCTCGAGTAAAGTCAACAATCAAGAATAACAAACATCCGTAATAACAAACCAATTAACTTTCTTCCAGACATGGTAGTGAAGCGACAAGGGCATTTGCTTCCCATGGGCCTGCCAATAATAGTAGATTGTGACCGCGTATAGTCTCTAGATCCAATGTTTGCGTAGGCTCATTTCCAATAACGTTGCATGGCGTGCAGCTAAAATTAAGGTAGTACGACCTGCTCTGAGTCTAGGAACGGTTATAAAAAGTATTTAAAATTATAAATTAATAATTATGTTTCCCCAAGTTTATGTTTTCAAAAAGAAAACGGCTCCCTCGCTCTAAACAACTAGGAAAATTGTCAGATTCTGCCCCAATATTTCCACAACCTTCTGAACTGCCAAGTCTCAACTTCCAAGCTCCAGTTTCAACAGGCTCCTCAAAATCCTAATTCACCGCCTCCAGATGAAAAATAAAACTATCCAGTCCCTTCGCAAAAATAAAGCGTCCGGTGAAGATGGTATCACCGCAGAACTTTGGAAGAACATCAGTAAAGAGTTCCTTTCCGGAGTCACAGCCTTATTTCAGAAATATGGGAAGGAGAAACAATCCCTCCAGAGTGGAAGTCCGCCATCATACACCCTCTCCACAAAAAGGGTAGTAAAATAGATGTAAATAACTACCGGGGATTTCACTTCTCCCCGTAACTTATAAAATCTTCTCTAAGCTCCTCCTCAATAGACTCGAATCTCACCTCGATCCCCACCTTGGTGAATATCAAGGTGGCTTCAGAAAAGACAGATCGTGCCCGGAACAAATCCTCAGTTTGAAGTTGATCATTAGATATTTCCTTCAAAGAAATATCCCTCTATTCATAAGCTTCATTGATTTTCAGAAGGCCTATGATTGACTGGATCAAGAGATCCTCTTTCAGTGTCTCCAGAAATGCGGTGTCGATCCCCAAACTCTAAATTTAGTTAAATTGACGTCAACCGACACAGTTTCCAAAATTAAATTACTAGGAGAACTTAGTGACCCCTTCCCAATCCACACTGGCGTACGTCAAGGGGATGGACTCTCCCCTATTCTCTTTAACTGTGTCCTAGATAGAGTCATGAAAACCTTCCATAAAGCCAATTCCCCTATGGTTAGAATAGGTAACAAATCAAAAGTCGTAGAACTAAGCTGTTTAGCTTTCGCGGATGATCTTGCCATCTTTGCCCACTCAGAAGAAGAAGCAAGAAAGCAAGCAGAAGATCTCAAAGAGATAGCGGAGGAAACTGGCCTCCAAATCTCCTGTACTAAAACAGAAATTATGACCACCCTTTTTAAATTCCCGTAAACGTGCCTGGACACTACGTGTGGAGAAATAAAATATACTAACAATTTTAAATATCTTGGGGAAAACATATCCCGAAGCGCCTCAGACAAAGAATCCTTTAAGATAAGGAAACTCAAATTAGCAAAGGCCTTATTATAAATTAGTAAATTCCATTTACTCTAACCCGGGAACTGTACGGAAAGAAAAGCCTTTCCAGAAGTGCGAAAGTGCGCCATTATACCACTGTGATCAGGCTGGTGATCACGTGTGGAGTGGAAACAATGTGCTTTCAAAATTTGGAACCTCTTCTTAAAATTGAACGAAGAATTCTTCGGAAAATTTATGGCCCCAAAGAAAACTGAAGATGGGTACAGGCATAGACCCAAAGAAGAGATGTACAGGGATCTGGAAGATCTGGAAACGGCTTTCTGAAGGAAAAGACTGAGATTCCTTGGACATATGGTTCGGATGTATCGGTCCTGATTAAAAAAAATACAAATTTTCAAATATATTTGGCAACTTTCTAGTCTGAACGGATTCGCCAAACAACTCAAGCAGGAAATTATGAAACTGGGTTTATCGTTGAACGACTGTGTGGATAGAAATACATACAGAAACTAAATTCAAAATCTTGAGGTTCACTACGGTGAGAAGAAGACGAGAAAGGGGTGGACAGTGGTAAGGAAGGCGGCGCATGGTGTGCGAATGAGAGCCTTCTGGAGGGAGAAGAAAAAGAAATGATATTCACGTGGTCCACGGTTGGCCTGTTCGTGTAAAAAAAAAAACAATAAATTATTTAGAGTTTAGTTTACATATAAATTAGCTAAATATGTATGTGTAGCCTCTGTGAAAAATATTTCAATGCAGACTATCGGAGACTCGTGAACAGGGCACCGAATAACCACAAGACGTCACGCATCGCCGCAACAAAAGTGTCCTTTGTCATTCAACAACTCAAACTGCAAACATACACTGTATTCAGCTCAACAACAGGTTTTGAATTAAACAGTCCTTTAAGTTATATTGGCCTGTGACGAATACATCAGTGAAGGAGATTTCAAGTTTGCGATTCGGTTCAATGAGTCTAATCAGTGTATGAACTGAGATGTACACAGTGGTCATATTTACCCATCAGACGTTATATCCGAGCATCTGCCAATAATATTCCATTATTATTACGGCTCGAGTCATTTTGAATCTAACACTTTATTTAACAGGCAAACCCTAAACTTCCACTGCCTCCATCGTAATATTTTGAAACTTGAGGTATCGATCCCTAGAATCTGGAATCGTCCTGAGTATCTAAAACGTAAAACAACTTACAATAAAAAATTAAAAATCAAAATATTGGGAAAAACAAAGCATAGCAAAATTTAGATAAATACCATTAAAGTTATATCATAACAATATAAATCGTACAAACGTTAGAAACGAGACACAAGAATAAACTACTAAATAATGTAAAATAAAGTTAATATTTCTAAACAATGATTGGCGGTTGAAAGACCTAACAACGGCTGGATAGCTGTTTTCTATCCTATTTACAACCCCCAATCTGTTAAAGACCACGACTCCTCCCCTTCTGCTCACTCCTGTGTAAAAAGAAAATTCCAAACTCTCAGGAAAGTTTCAAACACCCTAACGCAAATTTCTGACCTGTCACCACCGTCATGGACTTTCATTGCATTCCCCAAATTATTAAATCAAATTTTTGATGTCCTCGATTGCTCGACTCAAACATTTCTCGTTACCCATGATGACTCCTTGAATTTACGTTGTCCAACCTTTGACATCTTACCTATTACGGACACGGCATCCCATAGTATCGTATGCTGTTTGTTCCGTGTACTGTTTATTAGACACGCGAACGCACAGAGGCCTGTCCGTTTCCCCAAAACATTGTGCCCCACATCCACACGGAAGTCGGTATATTACGTTCTTAGTATCTAATGTAGAAATACTTGACTCGTCAAGTTGTCTATGGTATTACGGGAACGAAAGGAGGTTCGCATACCGCACCTTCTTAAAAACCTATTAATTTTCCAGAAAGGAATATTGACATTACCTTTCGTTTCTCTTGTGTCCCCACAAGTCTTCCTACGTGCAGCTTTGAAAATAATCTTCTTCAGATACTGGTTCTTCCATTCTTAACAAAGTCCCCCACAGATGTTTCTAACTTCTTGTAAGTTGTCGCAGTCATTTTGTGCTGATTTAAAGTATATTTGGTGTATTGCAAACATAATTTGAGTTCAAAAACTAAATTGCCAAAACATATTAAGTATAACAAGATGGTGGACAATCTTCTGCGCCATAAGCCACATTTGTGACACGTGAGAAAATTATTTCTTACATTTACAACAGTTACAGAGTATGAATAAACTGTTAACAGCAGGTGTAAATGTGAACTTCTGATTTGGGACTTTCTGGAATAGCTTTTACGTGTAACATTTTAAAATATTTTTCTGCTTCATCTCCGTCACGGCTTTTCAAACTCTGTGACGATATTAAACCATGTTATGAACAAGCCATGTAGTACCTAATAGTTTCTGCTTTTCGACTGGGATTTAGTGGGCTTTGTGCTACTAAAGCTTGTATTAACATTTCAAATGAAATGATATTTCCGGTTGTCTTGTATCAAAGACAGATAACAATTGGACCTTCTTCAAATATTGTTTTCTAGTACAAGTTTTCTTGTTTCTCATGTAGGATTACTTTTAGAATTACATAAAAAGTAAGTGTTCAAAATGGATTATAAATGATGTAAACAGTGTTAAAGTAAGACTGTTGAAATAAAAACCCGTTTTTTTCTGTTTTCTCACATGCAACTTATTGACACGCATGCCGCTGGTTGGCCATCTGTTATAATTGATATATATTTAATTCAGTGTATATGAGTGTGTGTGTGTGTGTGTGTGTGTGTTGTGGTGCATGTAGAATGTCACATATGTTCAAAACCCATTTGGATACACTAACTACAGCATGTACTATGTGAATGAACTAACGTTGACAGTATGTAGCGGCTTTCGATCAAATCTCTTGACTTTTCTTTATTTTTATATAATTTATTTCACAGCTCTATTTCAAAGGCAGCTGAATAAACTAAACACTTAAAGTTAATATGCTGGTGTGGGACAACGACATTGTTCGTATAAGTCCACTTCGATTGCGTTCTAGTATAATAAAATATTATTTCTATTAAGACAAAGTCAAATATCTGAACACAACACGGAAATACCTTTAACGATTTTCTTTAAAGTTTGCCTCATTGACTGGAAAATGGTTTTGCAATTTTTATCGTTAAAATCTTTCAGCTGTAGTTCATTAAATATTGATTTTACAGAAAAAATTGTTCTTTTTAAAAATGTAGAGCTGAACATTTTACACAAAAACGTCTATAAGCATATTTCGATCAAATCATAAATAAATGAGCTGCGCAATAAACAATAGTGCTGTATATACTGCCTATGTGGAGAGAGACGAGGCAGCCGGTGGCACCGTTTTAACACGCGCGCGCTATAAACAAATGCCTATATCTTTTGATCTAATATGGATAATTAAAAAAATCAAAATCTCATTGATTAATAATACCTTAAGGAATAACTTTTGGTTAATTTAAATGAATTTGCTACATTCAGAAATAACATATTATAGTATAATGTTGTCAGATCGAAGTATTTTCGAATTTGTTTACATCGAAACTAACCTTGCAGATTTGCTTCTTTACTTGTAACAGTGCTTCATCTGGCGGCCCACACTGATGGTCTGCAACTTCAAGTACGTCTCCGTTCTTACTTCTCAATCTGCCCTTACATTCCTTTCTTTGCTGCTTCAAACACAACCACGACACAATTCCCTCCGCGTTTTCCCTATGCTTGCGATACCCGTAGCCAAGGTAATGCGCCGATGGCTTTCCCTTATTAGTTAGTACCACTTCCATATTCACAATGAGCTACAGATAATGTGAACTACAGCTCATATATACCGGGAGCGGCTACCTGGCGTAAGGGTTGTTTTCGTGGAAATATCTTGCATTTACCGTAATGTAAATACTAGACGTTGTACCGTATTGTCGCCTGTCAAGTATTTATGTTTAACCCTCATCAAGTGTCACGGCAACGCCTTGTACCGTAATGTCGCATGTACCCTTTTGTCGCTGTACCCATTCGTCGTGCTACGTTTTTGACAGTGAGGATTGCATTCTGTCTGTTTTCTGTAAACATATGTAAGGCAGTGGCTTCTTATTCGGCTGCATACATATTTTCTTCTAGAAGTTGGATATTTCCCAAAGTATACGAATGTCGCCACTGAAAACACACCTTAATCTCAAATGTTCGTCTGCTACCTAAGGAATGAGTTTTATTCGCTTATTTGTTTATTTCACGTATGTCGTCTTCTTGTTTTACACTGAACATGCTCAGACGGAAGACTGTTTGATCAGAGTAAGGGTACGGTTTGTGATACGATCAAACGGGAATAACTTTATTAATTATGTATTTTATATATTTAGATGATTTATCAGTTTAACACTATGAAGGCTAACAATAAAAAAATCCCAAATAAGTCCAAAGACTACAATAATTACACTGCATATATATATATATATATTATATATATAATTTCAATGCAATTACGTGTGTGTGTGTGTGTGTGTGTGTGTGTGTGTGTGTGTGTGTGTGTGTGTGTGTGTGTGTGTGTGTGTGTGTGTGTGTGTGTGTGTGTGTGTGTGTGTGTGTGTGTGTGTGTGTGTGTGTGTGTGTGTGTGTGTGTGTGTGTGTGTGTGTGTGTGTGTGTGTGTGTGTGTGTGTGTGATGGTATTTCTACTGCAGACTTGGCTACTGCAACTCAGCGCTACACTTCTGTATTTTCCCGCGTCTTCGCTTAATTCTTTGCTATTTTAATTCTGTCTTTACATCGTATTCTTGGCGACCTTTATTGTGGAAGCCATTAAAAAAATATTTAAGTACCTAAACTTTCTTTCTCTATCCTTCTCACATGTTCATAGTTGTTTCTTCTGTATTCTGTTTTTAATATCGTCATTCCTACCTGTAATATTTTTGCTGAAGCTATTGTAACACGACGCCTGTAACACGACAGCATGATTTGAAATAGTTATTTTCCGCCGCATTTATTTATTTTTTACGTTTTCTATTCAATTATTAAAACTTCGGACCCACAAGTACATCATTCTATTAACGATTTAAACATCTGCATTTTTGTTATATTCCTTATATTCTTATTTGTAGTCTATTTTTTAACATTCTTTCTCCACCGGTTTTCCAAACGACAACTTTCTATATAGGGATGCTATCCTTGCGGATTTCCCTATATGAGAGGGAAACGTCCGGGGGGAACTTTTATCCAAATTCGGGATTTTATCGATCTTTAAAAAACGGTTGGTCACGCCGATTTTACGAATCATATTAATTAGGTTAGACGATAGGTAATTACCATAGTCAGTTGACAAGTGTTTGTTCTGTTACTCAGGTTGTGTTTTTTGTCTTTTAATTAAAGTAGTGATAATTACATTTACTTTTAGCGTTTATTACTAAATTTAACAATTACAAAATGCTAAAGCGCAAGTGCTTGTATATTGATGTATTATAGAAAAAATATAATTTAAACAAAATTTAATTGGGAAGCTTAAGATTTAGAAAGATCTTAGTAGTGGGGTCACAAGAAAATTTTTTGTTTAAAAAAAACGCAATTTGTGTGTTTTCAATTGTTTATTGATTTTCCCGATTAATGTTTTTTTTTGTTAAACTATTTACTATTTAATTTAAATTTCTTTTCCTTAAGTAAATGATGCTTTTTTATAATAAACAATACATTATTATGTATGTAATATTTACAGTTTTTATTATTAATAAATGTTCAGTGTATTTTGTAAAAGAATAATTGGAATTTATACAAAAAAAAAAAAAGGTTTGAAAATACCTTTCATTTTGACAGCATCACAGTAAAATTGCCTCCGTCCATCCGGCTGATTACTCTGAAGAAATCCGGTCACTCTTCTGTGAAAAGAAGTAATGGCTTTCCGAGGGGTGGAGTGAGTCAGTCAAGTCATTTCAACTCCCTAAGATATGACTTCATCTACGAGATGGAAAATAACTTTGATAAAACGTTATTTACATATAAATTGGTGCGTTTAATATAATTCAAGACCACGAGGTTAAAAAGAAACTAAAATAAAATTTAATAAAACAATGGCTCCTCCAGCCTTTTTGTACGGTAGCGAAATATGTAGAATACAATCCTCGGAAATAAAATACCGCAGACCGGTGTATGATCATATAAGAAATCGAGATATAAGGGATAAAATACAAGTATACAGTCCGATCGACAGTACTGTGTTTTAGCGAACCAAGTGGCGGGAGCGCGTAGAGAGAATGTCTGCGTCCCTACTCCTCAATTACAAACCGATAAGCAGAAGATGTTTGGGGAGGCTGTGGAAGAAACGACCGGAAGTTTGAAGACGGAACAAGTCAGCAACCTATCCCCACGACTGGAAACGATGATGATGAATATTGCTTTGATAATGATATAATAATAGTAGTAAAAATCGTTTATCGATTTTGCCACAGTTTATTAATATTAGTATCATTAGCAACATTTATGCAGGAACAACATTATGCTGTTGTACTGCCAGAAAGCGTACAGTAAACTTTAAAATTTTTGAAAGATAGTAATTAAAAGCGCTCTACATGCTTTAAAACGCTTTAAAATTTTCTAAAAAAATAATCAAAAATATAAATTCCAAATATGGTAAAATGTGAACTGGATTAAAACCGTGCCTACAATATTGCACTAACGATCCTAACGTATTGTATGTTGCAATGGGAACTTACTAGAATAGGTAATAGTTGCATATTGGCCAACGTTGTAAAGACCTGATGTTTACTATATTGTAGGTTTAACGGGGGCTTACACTTGTAGGTACTGCACTGCAGGCGGGTTGCACCCAACTAGACATCTCCTCAAGAGAGTAAGCACTGTATGATGTAGTCTAGCGATAGTCACCTCCCCCTCCCCTTTTAAACACATCAGATAACTGTAAAGTATCGCTAGAATCGTGATACTAGATTATGTTTCCGACGCATTGTCGTACCTCTTCCGATGTTTACGCACTCGGTCGTGGTAAAAGGAGTCCATAAAAATCAAAAATAAATATCGTGCTGGCACCGTTGCTGGGAAACAAAACTAAATATCGTGCTGACACCGTTTATGGGAAACAAAACTAAATATCGTGCTGACACCGTTGCGGGGAATCAAAACTAAATATCGTGCTGACACCGTTGCTGGTAAACAAAACTAAATATCGTGCTGACACCGTTGCTGGGAAACAAAACTAAACATCGTGCTGACACAGTTGATGGGAAATAAAACTAAATATCGACTGACACCGTTACTGGGAAACAAAACTAAATATCGTGCTGACACCGTTAGTGAGATACTAAAGGAACTGCAATAGTTTCTACATATTGTTATTTAAATTGCTACTAATGTAGTAAAATAGCGATTATCCCGGTTAATTGATATTATGGGTGTCCTGTTAACCGACTTGCTGAGCAACAATTAACAATTTAAAGTAGTCAGAAATTTTTTGTAATTTCTGCACTTTTGAATTAAAATAATGCTTAATGAAGGCATGATGTATAAATAATTTTATACTGGTTACATGAAAACAACAGTGAACTCTGATTACCTCATAGTGCCCAGATGTAACTGGATGTCAGACTGCTTTACAGCCGCTCCCCCTCCAACTCCGGAAATTCAGTTAACATGTACGTTGTAAACATTTCATGTAGGCCTACTTCTTGTTCCAAGGTGGCAGCGATTCTGTACATCGTCATGAGTTTGGTGCCTACAAGAAAATCAAGTGAAAAATAAGTAACTGAGTTACTGAGAACGTGTAAAAAAATGAGTAGATGATAGGATTCACGGTAAACCGCTTACACGTCAGCCTGAGTCACATAATTCCAGCAGTATATATATAACACAACAGCTTACCAAAACTTGTATAACAAGTATATTAAACATGTTTCGCTTATGTTTAAATCCTTCAGTAGTAGCTCCTGAGTTTAGAAAATACCACAAATAAATTGCACTGTAAAGTTTTTAGGAAACATTTTAAGAAAGATTCTTTTTTTAAATTCTGTGACTTTCTAGCCGCCATGTTCCTTTGCATAATATTCTATGATAGAGATGGGGAGAGGGAGAAAGAGAGAGAGAGAGCAATAGAGGGGGAGAGGGAGAGAGAGAGAGAGAGAGAGAGAGGGAGGGAGAGAGAGAGAGAGAGAGAGAACATCTGACATTACACAACTCCTACAAACTGTTGTATAAAAGGTGATTAAAGATTTACAGAGACTGGAACAATCAACCGGATACAATTCTAAAATATTTGTTTTGACTTTTCACCAAAATTTATTTCACCTTCACGGCCTATGCAAGATAGTACAAAAAAAAATACTTAATGCGCGTGTTTGTTATTGTGTAATTTATTATTATTTCATTATTCGGCAATCATAATAATGACCCAGTGAACCAGCTTGAGAGTTATTACGTTCTACTGTGTCGTGATTAAGTGATTTCTAGTGTGTCCGGCATGTGATTTCTACTGGGCAGTACCTCTTCCGTCCTCGTGTACTTGGCTGTTCCAATGGTGGATGCAATAGAGTACTAGTGTGGTTTTTGTGCTTCTTGTTTTGATGATGTGCTTGACCTAATGTAACCACCAGGTGTTCACGTGCACGGTTTAACTTGTCGCATATGAAGAAACGTTGCTCAACCTTTGTATCTTAGACTAACTTTTCTGTATGACAGTTACACTCGATTTGCTGGCACACCCTAACAGTTATCTGCCGCACGTCCAGCGGAGTTTTAACATTAGATGTAATTGTCTTCAACAGACAAGTTAGAGTTCCTTCCATTGTATACTTTTAATTTTCAATACGTAAAGTCTCGGCTAACATCTAAGAATACTAAAGTAGAGTATATTTTTATTCTTATGCTTGGTTAATTACTTGAATTACTGTGTGCTACATAGTTAGTAATGAAACCCCTACTTCATTTTGAGTAGTTAAAACAAAAAGAATATTTCTTTTTGTAAAGAAGGGCTACAAGTTATTTAAAACTAGGCTAAGGCCTAGAGAAGCTAAAAATTGCGCTGGATCCAGTAAGACGGGACTTGCAATAAAAACTCAAGAATTAAATAATTAACAATCTCATTTTATTATTCTATCTCATAATAAAAAGAACAAAAAAAACAACAGTGATTTATAATTCCCCTTTTAAATGGTTAACTAAAGAAGTATACCCTCTCAACAAGGCCACCTGAAAAATATTAACTGAATCCACGAAAATAATTGCTATGTCACCATCAATGAATTGAAAATTTAAAATAATCATTAACCTCAAAAAAAAACTCCCATTAAACTATTTATTAAAATATAAAATTTATATCATATGTTTCTTTTAAAATGCAGTATATAAATTGATGAAGGTAAATGATTTCATTCCCAGTTACTATTAATAATTAAAATAATTACTCATCCAATTTAAATGAACTTTAAAGGTGACACTTACTATACTTGTTAAATAAAATAATTAATTTAAAGAAATGATCAGCCACGATTATTGAGATAGAATACTCGTCTACTGGTGTATATAAATTCTAATAATAAAATCCCTATATCCCACCAAAAGTACAGCAATGCATAATATTTATATATATATATATATATATCCCCCAAAATGTACACAGAAATATACAGACATAACATGTTCCACAAGACAAATTACATATACAATAGTATACAAATACATAAAGGTCTCTTGCCACGCCCTTTTTTATATTACCCTTCTGGTGTATATAAATTCTAAACTTCTTCTTTATAGGAATCCCAATTAGGATTAAAGATTTATTTCTATAAATATACCCCCATGGTGTGGGTTAATTGCACGTCATGTGTATCATAAACTATTGCATACAAATGTCCCCAGGACATTAAAAATTTAAAACCAAGTGCCTAAGTGGCTAAGTGCTAAAATACTTAATTAAGGTGAGAAATAAAATTGTTTAAAATAATTAACGCCCCCCCAGTTACCATGATTAATATAAAGAATTTATATAGACTAAAATAGGGCCAATTAATGAAAAGAGAAAAATTGCACCATATTAGCACCTTATATAAAAAAATACATTTGTGTGTCAGAGACGGACATGTTTCTTCAACTTATAACCAGTCTCAACAACCTTGTTTCGACAAACAAGTTGAAAAGTGTTTCGACAGGCACAGCTTGGTTGAAACTAATTTAAAATAACACCTACCTCCCCAGTAATCTTTTTATACAAATGACATAACCTGATTTTAAAAATAAGAGAAATATATGTTTTTATGCCTAGTAAATTAAACTTGAGAAAATTACTAATAACAAAACTGACTTTAAATCTGTAGCGAAAGCCCTATAAAGAAATGAGTGGAAATCTAAGTTGGATGCTGTGTTGTAGACATGTCAGTCTCTGAACTGACAATTTACTATACATATATTGAAATTTTACAATTAATTCTTAGTGTTCACACTAAACTGTCCCATCAATTGGGGATCCAAATGAATGTATACTTGAACGGTAAAACTGATGATTATGTATAACTGGTGCCATGTTGATTCTACGTGTGAATAATAAATGGATATTTTTCACCTGCTTATATGTGCCCAGAAGGATGATCTCTTATTTGTAGCGTGGCGATCTCATGATTGGCATGTTGTTGTGGTCTTATTCTCTTCGGTGTC
This sequence comes from Magicicada septendecula, assembly GCA_034769895.1. Taxonomy (NCBI): domain Eukaryota; kingdom Metazoa; phylum Arthropoda; class Insecta; order Hemiptera; family Cicadidae; genus Magicicada; species Magicicada septendecula. The sequence goes on from CM068376.1 coordinate 194,997,636, forward strand.
GAGTGTGGAGCTTTTAGGATGTCATTCTTTCAGTCGTGTAGCAGGACTTGTCTCTATTCGGTGAACCCGCAGTCGTGAAGAAACTTATCTCTCCATAGTAGTTAGAGGATGTTGGAAAATAATACCTCTCCACCGAAGAGAAAAAGCGCCCGTCAACCCTGAAGTATTTTGATAGACAAAAACTTAGATAATTCGGCATTGTCTCGTTTGCGTACCGCAATTAACGCCAGGGAGCAGCACGGGAATTTTCGTACCACCGAGAGTCGGCAAGTGCCGCCCCCCGACAGCCGTTGTCTAAACTATTAATTTTTCCTAAACACAGGTAGAGCGCAGCACTAATTACTGCCTTAAATTTCGTACTGCCGATAACGTCAAAACTGCCGAAAAAAATTTACTGAACTCGCGCTGAATCTTTTGACTCAGCACACCCTCACCCCAAAAGGGCAACATAGTTGCCCCAACGTTAAAGGCCAGGAGGGTACCCTGCAGTGTACCTCTCCCCAAAAGATACCAGTGGACGTCGTGGTTGGGTTGGCTCAGCTGAGCTTGCTCTCAGGAGAACAGAAATCAAAAGGAAAACGAAAGAGACGAAAGAAGATATGTATTATGTAAGTGTGCGGGTGCTGCATGCTGACCTGATCAGAGTCCGCATACAGCACAAGAGAGAGACAGCAAAAGACCAAAGAAAGATTCCTACCATGGTCTTCTGACCTCCTGAGGCTCGCCCACCGACTGAGACCCAACTTGATACCTACTCAGGACAACAACAAACCCCCCCCTTTTCTTACTGGATTGGAAAACTCAACGCCAATGCAACCATCCTCATGCGACCCTCTCCGCCAGACCAACCCCACAGGACCGCCCCAATACGTCACACTCTCTGGTGACCACCACCTACTCCTCCTGCTGCCACTCACACACGCGTCCGAAGACCAAAACAAGGTAACTAATACCTTGGTATGTGAGCGCCCATAACTTTATTGTCCACATATGGACTGACCAGCCATATGCTAAAACAAGGCATCACATATCCTTGACATATCTAACTGGTCGTTAAAAAAAAACATCCCTATACTAGGGCGGACGGCCCCTATTAGCCGGACAGAGAAAACCGCATCGAGGGCACGCGAACATCAATCCCTTCACTTGGTCTTCAATACTGCAGAACTAAACGAGGGGGTTTTACTTCAGTACGACCACGTCGAACAACCTACACTTAATCAAAAATAACTACCACGGAAAGCAACTAGGGAATGCGGCATGGCCAGGACTCTACAAAATCAACGACAACCTACAACAAAGAAAAATGAAAACGACACTAAACTTACTACCCACGTAGTCACCACTCTTCCAACTAACTTCTCTCTAACTCCTCTCGGATATTTTTTTTCTTTTTCCTTTTCTAATTTTTTTTGCTTTTTCCTTTCTAATTTTTATTTGTTTTTTGGTTTTTACTTTGTTTTCTGAGGGGAAGGGTAGGAAAATTGGGAAGATGAAAAGGGCAAGGATCATTGAAAGTTCAACAGCTAGGACTAAGGTAAAGGACATGGTTCGCTCCGGTAAGAAGGATAGGTGGAGAAAACCAAGGCTCGCGGAGGCAGGGGCGCAACCCTGAAGTAGATGGACACCACTGGGATTGTGGGGAACCTCTACCCGCTACCCGTCAACCGCTTTGTCTCACCCTTTTATGACGAACTTTAGGAACCCGTTCCTTGTGGACATCACTCTCTGAGAAACTATCTTGTGTAGAGCAATACTGATTTATTTCATCTGAATTATGATCAAGGTAACTTACCTTTCTACGTTTACCCCGATTTGGATTATCCTCAACCTCTAACTCCTCTACTTCTATCTTCTTCTCTTCTACAATTGCTTCTGGTTCTATTTCTTCCACCTCTTCCTTTTCTTCCTCTACATAATCCAAATCATCATCTCGACACTGCACATCTTCATCTTCTAGTTGCTCCCCTGGTCCAGCTGAAACTTCTTTCCATTCCTCGGAATCCTCAACAATACTTACAGAAAGCGTCTGCACATCTTCACACACTACATCATTCTCACCCACAAACTCTACAACGCTGCCACCCAGTTTCTCCCCAACTTCTACCTCATCTACTTCTACCACACTTGCAGACTGGACATCCCCTAGTCCATCCGCGACCTCAGAAACACTTGCAGCCTCCCTAACACTTACACTTATACTCCCCTGCGTAGCATGTGCAGACCACTCTTCTGCCTCCTCCTTCGATTCCTCTTCTTCACCTCTCTCAGCAACTACAACTTCCTCAACAGTACTCAACCTGGAATCCAGCTGTCCAGGTCCATGTGCAATGTCTAAATTAACTTCTACTGACGATGGTAAAGCTCCACCATCAAGTGACTTATCATCTTCCGGCATAGGCGATGCTGATGTTATCGGCTCTGGATCCACCTTGGGCAGAAATGGATTTACCGGAACAATTACTGCGACCTTTGGTCGGACCGTATTTGTAGCAACACAACACCGGGCCATCTCCGCGAAATTATTTGGACGATTCCCAAACCTTCCCAAACGGGAACCGTCTTGGGAATTCAGTCCTCCTATAATTATATCTAGGACTTCGGTGTCGGTCAACCCTAATCTTAATACCCGGGCAGCTTTTCGTATGTCCTGCACGTAGTCCCCCAACGGCTCTCCGTCGGCCTGATAACGATAGAACCAATCCAGCCTAAGCTGGGAACGTCGTGGAGGATACATGAAGTAATCCAACACTTCCGCATGAAAAGTGTCGACCGTGCCGCCCCGACGCCAAGTGTTGGTGACCTTCTGTTGCAACGTACCCTGGCAATACGGGTATATAAGGCACAAGACCTCCCCATCGGATATACCCGGATAGGCGGCCAACTGCAGGACAAGGTCCAAGAAAACCAGCAGCTGGTCCTCCTTAAATCCATCTACCACCGAAAATTTCTGGAGAACTGGGGTGAGAGGGTGGGGCAATTTCTGTTCCTCCCGGTGGTCGGGGGAAGACAATTTCTGAAAGCATAGCGCCGCCAGAATTACACAATTCGCAAAACACTATCAACAAAACACAACACCCTACAAATACCTAACACCTACAAACATAATGACAATAAGATTAGAATAAGAAAAACTCACGTACTGTTCTTCCAAAGAGTAGACTGCGGGTCCACCTAACGATGCGAGAACTAGCCCACTACCTGAACAGCTCACACTCGATTACACCAGACAAAAGGAACGCGACACACACACAACACACACAACACGAAAAACAAAATACCGACCAACGAAAATTTATTTTAACCATTTCTTAGGTTACCTCCGGCTACCATTTATCGGCAGAAACCGACTGCCGATCGGGCCATACCGCCTAATCACAAAAACAACCGCAACACCTCCCCAAACATGGGTAAGGTAAACTCAAACTAACCAAGCACCGACTGCGATAAGTCTTGCCCAGGGATCTCCCCTTCTAAAATTTCCCACCACGTGGCACTATTCACTATGCAAGGCGGGCAAGTACATATACATATGTTTCAAACCTTAAAACTAACAAAATATTTTCAACCTTGGGATATAGGGCCTTTAAAATTTTTCTAAGTTCAATTTGAACTTAACCTTGTGAAAATTCCAAAATATTTCCTAAGTTTGCAAGCCCCGTCACAACCACAGGACCCTCATCGTAACCGCGCTCTGCTACCAAATGTAACCGCGCTCTGCTACCAAATGAAACCCCTACTTCATTTTGAGTAGTTAAAACAAAAAGAATATTTCTTTTTGTAAAGAGGGGCTACAAGTTATTTAAAACTAGGCTAAGGCCTAGAGAAGCTAAAAATTGCGCTGGATCCAGTAAGACGGGACTTGCAATAAAAACTCAAGAATTAAATAATTAACAATCTCATTTTATTATTCTATCTCATAATAAAAAGAACAAAAAGAACAACAGTGATTTATAATTCCCCTTTTAAATGGTTAACTAAAGAAGTATACCCTCTCAACAAGGCCACCTGAAAAATATTAACTGAATCCACGAAAATAATTGCTATGTCACCATCAATGAATTGAAAATTTAAAATAATCATTAACCTCAAAATAAAACTCCCATTAAACTATTTATTAAAATATAAAATTTATATCATATGTTTCTTTTAAAATGCAGTATATAAATTGATGAAGGTAAATGATTTCATTCCCAGTTACTATTAATAATTAAAATAATTACTCATCCAATTTAAATGAACTTTAAAGGTGACACTTACTATACTTGTTAAATAAAATAATTAATTTAAAGAAATGATCAGCCACGATTATTGAGATAGAATACTCGTCTACTGGTGTATATAAATTCTAATAATAAAATCCCTATATCCCACCAAAAGTACAGCAATGCATAATATTTATATATATATATATATCCCCCAAAATGTACACAGAAATATACAGACATAACATGTTCCACAAGACAAATTACATATACAATAGTATACAAATACATAAAGGTCTCTTGCCACGCCCTTTTTTATATTACCCTTCTGGTGTATATAAATTCTAAACTTCTTCTTTATAGGAATCCCAATTAGGATTAAAGATTTATTTCTATAAATATACCCCCATGGTGTGGGTTAATTGCACGTCATGTGTATCATAAACTATTGCATACAAATGTCCCCAGGACATTAAAAATTTAAAACCAAGTGCCTAAGTGGCTAAGTGCTAAAATACTTAATTAAGGTGAGAAATAAAATTGTTTAAAATAATTAACGCCCCCCCAGTTACCATGATTAATATAAAGAATTTATATAGACTAAAATAGGGCCAATTAATGAAAAGAGAAAAATTGCACCATATTAGCACCTTATATAAAAAAATACATTTGTGTGTCAGAGACGGACATGTTTCTTCAACTTATAACCAGTCTCAACAACCTTGTTTCGACAAACAAGTTGAAAAGTGTTTCGACAGGCACAGCTTGGTTGAAACTAATTTAAAATAACACCTACCTCCCCAGTAATCTTTTTATACAAATGACATAACCTGATTTTAAAAATAAGAGAAATATATGTTTTTATGCCTAGTAAATTAAACTTGAGAAAATTACTAATAACAAAACTGACTTTAAATCTGTAGCGAAAGCCCTATAAAGAAATGAGTGGAAATCTAAGTTGGATGCTGTGTTGTAGACATGTCAGTCTCTGAACTGACAATTTACTATACATATATTGAAATTTTACAATTAATTCTTAGTGTTCACACTAAACTGTCCCATCAATTGGGGATCCAAATGAATGTATACTTGAACGGTAAAACTGATGATTATGTATAACTGGTGCCATGTTGATTCTACGTGTGAATAATAAATGGATATTTTTCACCTGCTTATATGTGCCCAGAAGGATGATCTCTTATTTGTAGCGTGGCGATCTCATGATTGGCATGTTGTTGTGGTCTTATTCTCTTCGGTGTCGAGTGTGGAGCTTTTAGGATGTCATTCTTTCAGTCGTGTAGCAGGACTTGTCTCTATTCGGTGAACCCGCAGTCGTGAAGAAACTTATCTCTCCATAGTAGTTAGAGGATGTTGGAAAATAATACCTCTCCACCGAAGAGAAAAAGCGCCCGTCAACCCTGAAGTATTTTGATAGACAAAAACTTAGATAATTCGGCATTGTCTCGTTTGCGTACCGCAATTAACGCCAGGGAGCAGCACGGGAATTTTCGTACCACCGAGAGTCGGCAAGTGCCGCCCCCCGACAGCCGTTGTCTAAACTATTAATTTTTCCTAAACACAGGTAGAGCGCAGCACTAATTACTGCCTTAAATTTCGTACTGCCGATAACGTCAAAACTGCCGAAAAAAATTTACTGAACTCGCGCTGAATCTTTTGACTCAGCACACCCTCACCCCAAAAGGGCAACATAGTTGCCCCAACGTTAAAGGCCAGGAGGGTACCCTGCAGTGTACCTCTCCCCAAAAGATACCAGTGGACGTCGTGGTTGGGTTGGCTCAGCTGAGCTTGCTCTCAGGAGAACAGAAATCAAAAGGAAAACGAAAGAGACGAAAGAAGATATGTATTATGTAAGTGTGCGGGTGCTGCATGCTGACCTGATCAGAGTCCGCATACAGCACAAGAGAGAGACAGCAAAAGACCAAAGAAAGATTCCTACCATGGTCTTCTGACCTCCTGAGGCTCGCCCACCGACTGAGACCCAACTTGATACCTACTCAGGACAACAACAAACCCCCCCCCTTTTCTTACTGGATTGGAAAACTCAACGCCAATGCAACCATCCTCATGCGACCCTCTCCGCCAGACCAACCCCACAGGACCGCCCCAATACGTCACACTCTCTGGTGACCACCACCTACTCCTCCTGCTGCCACTCACACACGCGTCCGAAGACCAAAACAAGGTAACTAATACCTTGGTATGTGAGCGCCCATAACTTTATTGTCCACATATGGACTGACCAGCCATATGCTAAAACAAGGCATCACATATCCTTGACATATCTAACTGGTCGTTAAAAAAAAACATCCCTATACTAGGGCGGACGGCCCCTATTAGCCGGACAGAGAAAACCGCATCGAGGGCACGCGAACATCAATCCCTTCACTTGGTCTTCAATACTGCAGAACTAAACGAGGGGGTTTTACTTCAGTACGACCACGTCGAACAACCTACACTTAATCAAAAATAACTACCACGGAAAGCAACTAGGGAATGCGGCATGGCCAGGACTCTACAAAATCAACGACAACCTACAACAAAGAAAAATGAAAACGACACTAAACTTACTACCCACGTAGTCACCACTCTTCCAACTAACTTCTCTCTAACTCCTCTCGGATATTTTTTTTCTTTTTCCTTTTCTAATTTTTTTTGCTTTTTCCTTTCTAATTTTTATTTGTTTTTTGGTTTTTACTTTGTTTTCTGAGGGGAAGGGTAGGAAAATTGGGAAGATGAAAAGGGCAAGGATCATTGAAAGTTCAACAGCTAGGACTAAGGTAAAGGACATGGTTCGCTCCGGTAAGAAGGATAGGTGGAGAAAACCAAGGCTCGCGGAGGCAGGGGCGCAACCCTGAAGTAGATGGACACCACTGGGATTGTGGGGAACCTCTACCCGCTACCCGTCAACCGCTTTGTCTCACCCTTTTATGACGAACTTTAGGGACCCGTTCCTTGTGGACATCACTCTCTGAGAAACTATCTTGTGTAGAGCAATACTGATTTATTTCATCTGAATTATGATCAAGGTAACTTACCTTTCTACGTTTACCCCGATTTGGATTATCCTCAACCTCTAACTCCTCTACTTCTATCTTCTTCTCTTCTACAATTGCTTCTGGTTCTATTTCTTCCACCTCTTCCTTTTCTTCCTCTACATAATCCAAATCATCATCTCGACACTGCACATCTTCATCTTCTAGTTGCTCCCCTGGTCCAGCTGAAACTTCTTTCCATTCCTCGGAATCCTCAACAATACTTACAGAAAGCGTCTGCACATCTTCACACACTACATCATTCTCACCCACAAACTCTACAACGCTGCCACCCAGTTTCTCCCCAACTTCTACCTCATCTACTTCTACCACACTTGCAGACTGGACATCCCCTAGTCCATCCGCGACCTCAGAAACACTTGCAGCCTCCCTAACACTTACACTTATACTCCCCTGCGTAGCATGTGCAGACCACTCTTCTGCCTCCTCCTTCGATTCCTCTTCTTCACCTCTCTCAGCAACTACAACTTCCTCAACAGTACTCAACCTGGAATCCAGCTGTCCAGGTCCATGTGCAATGTCTAAATTAACTTCTACTGACGATGGTAAAGCTCCACCATCAAGTGACTTATCATCTTCCGGCATAGGCGATGCTGATGTTATCGGCTCTGGATCCACCTTGGGCAGAAATGGATTTACCGGAACAATTACTGCGACCTTTGGTCGGACCGTATTTGTAGCAACACAACACCGGGCCATCTCCGCGAAATTATTTGGACGATTCCCAAACCTTCCCAAACGGGAACCGTCTTGGGAATTCAGTCCTCCTATAATTATATCTAGGACTTCGGTGTCGGTCAACCCTAATCTTAATACCCGGGCAGCTTTTCGTATGTCCTGCACGTAGTCCCCCAACGGCTCTCCGTCGGCCTGATAACGATAGAACCAATCCAGCCTAAGCTGGGAACGTCGTGGAGGATACATGAAGTAATCCAACACTTCCGCATGAAAAGTGTCGACCGTGCCGCCCCGACGCCAAGTGTTGGTGACCTTCTGTTGCAACGTACCCTGGCAATACGGGTATATAAGGCACAAGACCTCCCCATCGGATATACCCGGATAGGCGGCCAACTGCAGGACAAGGTCCAAGAAAACCAGCAGCTGGTCCTCCTTAAATCCATCTACCACCGAAAATTTCTGGAGAACTGGGGTGAGAGGGTGGGGCAATTTCTGTTCCTCCCGGTGGTCGGGGGAAGACAATTTCTGAAAGCATAGCGCCGCCAGAATTACACAATTCGCAAAACACTATCAACAAAACACAACACCCTACAAATACCTAACACCTACAAACATAATGACAATAAGATTAGAATAAGAAAAACTCACGTACTGTTCTTCCAAAGAGTAGACTGCGGGTCCACCTAACGATGCGAGAACTAGCCCACTACCTGAACAGCTCACACTCGATTACACCAGACAAAAGGAACGCGACACACACACAACACACACAACACGAAAAACAAAATACCGACCAACGAAAATTTATTTTAACCATTTCTTAGGTTACCTCCGGCTACCATTTATCGGCAGAAACCGACTGCCGATCGGGCCATACCGCCTAATCACAAAAACAACCGCAACACCACCCCAAACATGGGTAAGGTAAACTCAAACTAACCAAGCACCGACTGCGATAAGTCTTGCCCAGGGATCTCCCCTTCTAAAATTTCCCACCACGTGGCACTATTCACTATGCAAGGCGGGCAAGTACATATACATATGTTTCAAACCTTAAAACTAACAAAATATTTTCAACCTTGGGATATAGGGCCTTTAAAATTTTTCTAAGTTCAATTTGAACTTAACCTTGTGAAAATTCCAAAATATTTCCTAAGTTTGCAAGCCCCGTCACAACCACAGGACCCTCATCGTAACCGCGCTCTGCTACCAAATGTAACCGCGCTCTGCTACCAAATGAAACCCCTACTTCATTTTGAGTAGTTAAAACAAAAAGAATATTTCTTTTTGTAAAGAGGGGCTACAAGTTATTTAAAACTAGGCTAAGGCCTAGAGAAGCTAAAAATTGCGCTGGATCCAGTAAGACGGGACTTGCAATAAAAACTCAAGAATTAAATAATTAACAATCTCATTTTATTATTCTATCTCATAATAAAAAGAACAAAAAGAACAACAGTGATTTATAATTCCCCTTTTAAATGGTTAACTAAAGAAGTATACCCTCTCAACAAGGCCACCTGAAAAATATTAACTGAATCCACGAAAATAATTGCTATGTCACCATCAATGAATTGAAAATTTAAAATAATCATTAACCTCAAAATAAAACTCCCATTAAACTATTTATTAAAATATAAAATTTATATCATATGTTTCTTTTAAAATGCAGTATATAAATTGATGAAGGTAAATGATTTCATTCCCAGTTACTATTAATAATTAAAATAATTACTCATCCAATTTAAATGAACTTTAAAGGTGACACTTACTATACTTGTTAAATAAAATAATTAATTTAAAGAAATGATCAGCCACGATTATTGAGATAGAATACTCGTCTACTGGTGTATATAAATTCTAATAATAAAATCCCTATATCCCACCAAAAGTACAGCAATGCATAATATTTATATATATATATATCCCCCAAAATGTACACAGAAATATACAGACATAACATGTTCCACAAGACAAATTACATATACAATAGTATACAAATACATAAAGGTCTCTTGCCACGCCCTTTTTTATATTACCCTTCTGGTGTATATAAATTCTAAACTTCTTCTTTATAGGAATCCCAATTAGGATTAAAGATTTATTTCTATAAATATACCCCCATGGTGTGGGTTAATTGCACGTCATGTGTATCATAAACTATTGCATACAAATGTCCCCAGGACATTAAAAATTTAAAACCAAGTGCCTAAGTGGCTAAGTGCTAAAATACTTAATTAAGGTGAGAAATAAAATTGTTTAAAATAATTAACGCCCCCCCAGTTACCATGATTAATATAAAGAATTTATATAGACTAAAATAGGGCCAATTAATGAAAAGAGAAAAATTGCACCATATTAGCACCTTATATAAAAAAATACATTTGTGTGTCAGAGACGGACATGTTTCTTCAACTTATAACCAGTCTCAACAACCTTGTTTCGACAAACAAGTTGAAAAGTGTTTCGACAGGCACAGCTTGGTTGAAACTAATTTAAAATAACACCTACCTCCCCAGTAATCTTTTTATACAAATGACATAACCTGATTTTAAAAATAAGAGAAATATATGTTTTTATGCCTAGTAAATTAAACTTGAGAAAATTACTAATAACAAAACTGACTTTAAATCTGTAGCGAAAGCCCTATAAAGAAATGAGTGGAAATCTAAGTTGGATGCTGTGTTGTAGACATGTCAGTCTCTGAACTGACAATTTACTATACATATATTGAAATTTTACAATTAATTCTTAGTGTTCACACTAAACTGTCCCATCAATTGGGGATCCAAATGAATGTATACTTGAACGGTAAAACTGATGATTATGTATAACTGGTGCCATGTTGATTCTACGTGTGAATAATAAATGGATATTTTTCACCTGCTTATATGTGCCCAGAAGGATGATCTCTTATTTGTAGCGTGGCGATCTCATGATTGGCATGTTGTTGTGGTCTTATTCTCTTCGGTGTCGAGTGTGGAGCTTTTAGGATGTCATTCTTTCAGTCGTGTAGCAGGACTTGTCTCTATTCGGTGAACCCGCAGTCGTGAAGAAACTTATCTCTCCATAGTAGTTAGAGGATGTTGGAAAATAATACCTCTCCACCGAAGAGAAAAAGCGCCCGTCAACCCTGAAGTATTTTGATAGACAAAAACTTAGATAATTCGGCATTGTCTCGTTTGCGTACCGCAATTAACGCCAGGGAGCAGCACGGGAATTTTCGTACCACCGAGAGTCGGCAAGTGCCGCCCCCCGACAGCCGTTGTCTAAACTATTAATTTTTCCTAAACACAGGTAGAGCGCAGCACTAATTACTGCCTTAAATTTCGTACTGCCGATAACGTCAAAACTGCCGAAAAAAATTTACTGAACTCGCGCTGAATCTTTTGACTCAGCACACCCTCACCCCAAAAGGGCAACATAGTTGCCCCAACGTTAAAGGCCAGGAGGGTACCCTGCAGTGTACCTCTCCCCAAAAGATACCAGTGGACGTCGTGGTTGGGTTGGCTCAGCTGAGCTTGCTCTCAGGAGAACAGAAATCAAAAGGAAAACGAAAGAGACGAAAGAAGATATGTATTATGTAAGTGTGCGGGTGCTGCATGCTGACCTGATCAGAGTCCGCATACAGCACAAGAGAGAGACAGCAAAAGACCAAAGAAAGATTCCTACCATGGTCTTCTGACCTCCTGAGGCTCGCCCACCGACTGAGACCCAACTTGATACCTACTCAGGACAACAACAAACCCCCCCCTTTTCTTACTGGATTGGAAAACTCAACGCCAATGCAACCATCCTCATGCGACCCTCTCCGCCAGACCAACCCCACAGGACCGCCCCAATACGTCACACTCTCTGGTGACCACCACCTACTCCTCCTGCTGCCACTCACACACGCGTCCGAAGACCAAAACAAGGTAACTAATACCTTGGTATGTGAGCGCCCATAACTTTATTGTCCACATATGGACTGACCAGCCATATGCTAAAACAAGGCATCACATATCCTTGACATATCTAACTGGTCGTTAAAAAAAAACATCCCTATACTAGGGCGGACGGCCCCTATTAGCCGGACAGAGAAAACCGCATCGAGGGCACGCGAACATTTATCCCTTCACTTGGTCTTCAATACTGCAGAACTAAACGAGGGGGTTTTACTTCAGTACGACCACGTCGAACAACCTACACTTAATCAAAAATAACTACCACGGAAAGCAACTAGGGAATGCGGCATGGCCAGGACTCTACAAAATCAACGACAACCTACAACAAAGAAAAATGAAAACGACACTAAACTTACTACCCACGTAGTCACCACTCTTCCAACTAACTTCTCTCTAACTCCTCTCGGATATTTTTTTTCTTTTTCCTTTTCTAATTTTTTTTGCTTTTTCCTTTCTAATTTTTATTTGTTTTTTGGTTTTTACTTTGTTTTCTGAGGGGAAGGGTAGGAAAATTGGGAAGATGAAAAGGGCAAGGATCATTGAAAGTTCAACAGCTAGGACTAAGGTAAAGGACATGGTTCGCTCCGGTAAGAAGGATAGGTGGAGAAAACCAAGGCTCGCGGAGGCAGGGGCGCAACCCTGAAGTAGATGGACACCACTGGGATTGTGGGGAACCTCTACCCGCTACCCGTCAACCGCTTTGTCTCACCCTTTTATGACGAACTTTAGGGACCCGTTCCTTGTGGACATCACTCTCTGAGAAACTATCTTGTGTAGAGCAATACTGATTTATTTCATCTGAATTATGATCAGGTAACTTACCTTTCTACGTTTACCCCGATTTGGATTATCCTCAACCTCTAACTCCTCTACTTCTATCTTCTTCTCTTCTACAATTGCTTCTGGTTCTATTTCTTCCACCTCTTCCTTTTCTTCCTCTACATAATCCAAATCATCATCTCGACACTGCACATCTTCATCTTCTAGTTGCTCCCCTGGTCCAGCTGAAACTTCTTTCCATTCCTCGGAATCCTCAACAATACTTACAGAAAGCGTCTGCACATCTTCACACACTACATCATTCTCACCCACAAACTCTACAACGCTGCCACCCAGTTTCTCCCCAACTTCTACCTCATCTACTTCTACCACACTTGCAGACTGGACATCCCCTAGTCCATCCGCGACCTCAGAAACACTTGCAGCCTCCCTAACACTTACACTTATACTCCCCTGCGTAGCATGTGCAGACCACTCTTCTGCCTCCTCCTTCGATTCCTCTTCTTCACCTCTCTCAGCAACTACAACTTCCTCAACAGTACTCAACCTGGAATCCAGCTGTCCAGGTCCATGTGCAATGTCTAAATTAACTTCTACTGACGATGGTAAAGCTCCACCATCAAGTGACTTATCATCTTCCGGCATAGGCGATGCTGATGTTATCGGCTCTGGATCCACCTTGGGCAGAAATGGATTTACCGGAACAATTACTGCGACCTTTGGTCGGACCGTATTTGTAGCAACACAACACCGGGCCATCTCCGCGAAATTATTTGGACGATTCCCAAACCTTCCCAAACGGGAACCGTCTTGGGAATTCAGTCCTCCTATAATTATATCTAGGACTTCGGTGTCGGTCAACCCTAATCTTAATACCCGGGCAGCTTTTCGTATGTCCTGCACGTAGTCCCCCAACGGCTCTCCGTCGGCCTGATAACGATAGAACCAATCCAGCCTAAGCTGGGAACGTCGTGGAGGATACATGAAGTAATCCAACACTTCCGCATGAAAAGTGTCGACCGTGCCGCCCCGACGCCAAGTGTTGGTGACCTTCTGTTGCAACGTACCCTGGCAATACGGGTATATAAGGCACAAGACCTCCCCATCGGATATACCCGGATAGGCGGCCAACTGCAGGACAAGGTCCAAGAAAACCAGCAGCTGGTCCTCCTTAAATCCATCTACCACCGAAAATTTCTGGAGAACTGGGGTGAGAGGGTGGGGCAATTTCTGTTCCTCCCGGTGGTCGGGGGAAGACAATTTCTGAAAGCATAGCGCCGCCAGAATTACACAATTCGCAAAACACTATCAACAAAACACAACACCCTACAAATACCTAACACCTACAAACATAATGACAATAAGATTAGAATAAGAAAAACTCACGTACTGTTCTTCCAAAGAGTAGACTGCGGGTCCACCTAACGATGCAAGAACTAGCCCACTACCTGAACAGCTCACACTCGATTACACCAGACAAAATGAACGCGACACACACACAACACACACAACACGAAAAACAAAATACCGACCAACGAAAATTTATTTTAACCATTTCTTAAGTTACCTCCGGCTACCATTTATCGGCAGAAACCGACTGCCGATCGGGCCATACCGCCTAATCACAAAAACAACCGCAACACCTCCCCAAACATGGGTAAGGTAAACTCAAACTAACCAAGCACCGACTGCGATAAGTCTTGCCCAGGGATCTCCCCTTCTAAAATTTCCCACCACGTGGCACTATTCACTATGCAAGGCGGGCAAGTACATATACATATGTTTCAAACCTTAAAACTAACAAAATATTTTCAACCTTGGGATATAGGGCCTTTAAAAGTTTTCTAAGTTCAATTTGAACTTAACCTTATGAAAATTCCAAAATATTTCCTAAGTTTGCAAGCCCCGTCACAACCACAGGACCCTCATCGTAACCGCGCTCTGCTACCAAATGTAACCGCGCTCTGCTACCAAATGAAACCCCTACTTCATTTTGAGTAGTTAAAACAAAAAGAATATTTCTTTTTGTAAAGAGGGGCTACAAGTTATTTAAAACTAGGCTAAGGCCTAGAGAAGCTAAAAATTGCGCTGGATCCAGTAAGACGGGACTTGCAATAAAAACTCAAGAATTAAATAATTAACAATCTCATTTTATTATTCTATCTCATAATAAAAAGAACAAAAAGAACAACAGTGATTTATAATTCCCCTTTTAAATGGTTAACTAAAGAAGTATACCCTCTCAACAAGGCCACCTGAAAAATATTAACTGAATCCACGAAAATAATTGCTATGTCACCATCAATGAATTGAAAATTTAAAATAATCATTAACCTCAAAATAAAACTCCCATTAAACTATTTATTAAAATATAAAATTTATATCATATGTTTCTTTTAAAATGCAGTATATAAATTGATGAAGGTAAATGATTTCATTCCCAGTTACTATTAATAATTAAAATAATTACTCATCCAATTTAAATGAACTTTAAAGGTGACACTTACTATACTTGTTAAATAAAATAATTAATTTAAAGAAATGATCAGCCACGATTATTGAGATAGAATACTCGTCTACTGGTGTATATAAATTCTAATAATAAAATCCCTATATCCCACCAAAAGTACAGCAATGCATAATATTTATATATATATATATATATCCCCCAAAATGTACACAGAAATATACAGACATAACATGTTCCACAAGACAAATTACATATACAATAGTATACAAATACATAAAGGTCTCTTGCCACGCCCTTTTTTATATTACCCTTCTGGTGTATATAAATTCTAAACTTCTTCTTTATAGGAATCCCAATTAGGATTAAAGATTTATTTCTATAAATATACCCCCATGGTGTGGGTTAATTGCACGTCATGTGTATCATAAACTATTGCATACAAATGTCCCCAGGACATTAAAAATTTAAAACCAAGTGCCTAAGTGGCTAAGTGCTAAAATACTTAATTAAGGTGAGAAATAAAATTGTTTAAAATAATTAACGCCCCCCCAGTTACCATGATTAATATAAAGAATTTATATAGACTAAAATAGGGCCAATTAATGAAAAGAGAAAAATTGCACCATATTAGCACCTTATATAAAAAAATACATTTGTGTGTCAGAGACGGACATGTTTCTTCAACTTATAACCAGTCTCAACAACCTTGTTTCGACAAACAAGTTGAAAAGTGTTTCGACAGGCACAGCTTGGTTGAAACTAATTTAAAATAACACCTACCTCCCCAGTAATCTTTTTATACAAATGACATAACCTGATTTTAAAAATAAGAGAAATATATGTTTTTATGCCTAGTAAATTAAACTTGAGAAAATTACTAATAACAAAACTGACTTTAAATCTGTAGCGAAAGCCCTATAAAGAAATGAGTGGAAATCTAAGTTGGATGCTGTGTTGTAGACATGTCAGTCTCTGAACTGACAATTTACTATACATATATTGAAATTTTACAATTAATTCTTAGTGTTCACACTAAACTGTCCCATCAATTGGGGATCCAAATGAATGTATACTTGAACGGTAAAACTGATGATTATGTATAACTGGTGCCATGTTGATTCTACGTGTGAATAATAAATGGATATTTTTCACCTGCTTATATGTGCCCAGAAGGATGATCTCTTATTTGTAGCGTGGCGATCTCATGATTGGCATGTTGTTGTGGTCTTATTCTCTTCGGTGTCGAGTGTGGAGCTTTTAGGATGTCATTCTTTCAGTCGTGTAGCAGGACTTGTCTCTATTCGGTGAACCCGCAGTCGTGAAGAAACTTATCTCTCCATAGTAGTTAGAGGATGTTGGAAAATAATACCTCTCCACCGAAGAGAAAAAGCGCCCGTCAACCCTGAAGTATTTTGATAGACAAAAACTTAGATAATTCGGCATTGTCTCGTTTGCGTACCGCAATTAACGCCAGGGAGCAGCACGGGAATTTTCGTACCACCGAGAGTCGGCAAGTGCCGCCCCCCGACAGCCGTTGTCTAAACTATTAATTTTTCCTAAACACAGGTAGAGCGCAGCACTAATTACTGCCTTAAATTTCGTACTGCCGATAACGTCAAAACTGCCGAAAAAAATTTACTGAACTCGCGCTGAATCTTTTGACTCAGCACACCCTCACCCCAAAAGGGCAACATAGTTGCCCCAACGTTAAAGGCCAGGAGGGTACCCTGCAGTGTACCTCTCCCCAAAAGATACCAGTGGACGTCGTGGTTGGGTTGGCTCAGCTGAGCTTGCTCTCAGGAGAACAGAAATCAAAAGGAAAACGAAAGAGACGAAAGAAGATATGTATTATGTAAGTGTGCGGGTGCTGCATGCTGACCTGATCAGAGTCCGCATACAGCACAAGAGAGAGACAGCAAAAGACCAAAGAAAGATTCCTACCATGGTCTTCTGACCTCCTGAGGCTCGCCCACCGACTGAGACCCAACTTGATACCTACTCAGGACAACAACAAACCCCCCCCTTTTCTTACTGGATTGGAAAACTCAACGCCAATGCAACCATCCTCATGCGACCCTCTCCGCCAGACCAACCCCACAGGACCGCCCCAATACGTCACACTCTCTGGTGACCACCACCTACTCCTCCTGCTGCCACTCACACACGCGTCCGAAGACCAAAACAAGGTAACTAATACCTTGGTATGTGAGCGCCCATAACTTTATTGTCCACATATGGACTGACCAGCCATATGCTAAAACAAGGCATCACATATCCTTGACATATCTAACTGGTCGTTAAAAAAAAACATCCCTATACTAGGGCGGACGGCCCCTATTAGCCGGACAGAGAAAACAGCATCGAGGGCACGCGAACATCAATCCCTTCACTTGGTCTTCAATACTGCAGAACTAAACGAGGGGGTTTTACTTCAGTACGACCACGTCGAACAACCTACACTTAATCAAAAATAACTACCACGGAAAGCAACTAGGGAATGCGGCATGGCCAGGACTCTACAAAATCAACGACAACCTACAACAAAGAAAAATGAAAACGACACTAAACTTACTACCCACGTAGTCACCACTCTTCCAACTAACTTCTCTCTAACTCCTCTCGGATATTTTTTTTCTTTTTCCTTTTCTAATTTTTTTTGCTTTTTCCTTTCTAATTTTTATTTGTTTTTTGGTTTTTACTTTGTTTTCTGAGGGGAAGGGTAGGAAAATTGGGAAGATGAAAAGGGCAAGGATCATTGAAAGTTCAACAGCTAGGACTAAGGTAAAGGACATGGTTCGCTCCGGTAAGAAGGATAGGTGGAGAAAACCAAGGCTCGCGGAGGCAGGGGCGCAACCCTGAAGTAGATGGACACCACTGGGATTGTGGGGAACCTCTACCCGCTACCCGTCAACCGCTTTGTCTCACCCTTTTATGACGAACTTTAGGAACCCGTTCCTTGTGGACATCACTCTCTGAGAAACTATCTTGTGTAGAGCAATACTGATTTATTTCATCTGAATTATGATCAAGGTAACTTACCTTTCTACGTTTACCCCGATTTGGATTATCCTCAACCTCTAACTCCTCTACTTCTATCTTCTTCTCTTCTACAATTGCTTCTGGTTCTATTTCTTCCACCTCTTCCTTTTCTTCCTCTACATAATCCAAATCATCATCTCGACACTGCACATCTTCATCTTCTAGTTGCTCCCCTGGTCCAGCTGAAACTTCTTTCCATTCCTCGGAATCCTCAACAATACTTACAGAAAGCGTCTGCACATCTTCACACACTACATCATTCTCACCCACAAACTCTACAACGCTGCCACCCAGTTTCTCCCCAACTTCTACCTCATCTACTTCTACCACACTTGCAGACTGGACATCCCCTAGTCCATCCGCGACCTCAGAAACACTTGCAGCCTCCCTAACACTTACACTTATACTCCCCTGCGTAGCATGTGCAGACCACTCTTCTGCCTCCTCCTTCGATTCCTCTTCTTCACCTCTCTCAGCAACTACAACTTCCTCAACAGTACTCAACCTGGAATCCAGCTGTCCAGGTCCATGTGCAATGTCTAAATTAACTTCTACTGACGATGGTAAAGCTCCACCATCAAGTGACTTATCATCTTCCGGCATAGGCGATGCTGATGTTATCGGCTCTGGATCCACCTTGGGCAGAAATGGATTTACCGGAACAATTACTGCGACCTTTGGTCGGACCGTATTTGTAGCAACACAACACCGGGCCATCTCCGCGAAATTATTTGGACGATTCCCAAACCTTCCCAAACGGGAACCGTCTTGGGAATTCAGTCCTCCTATAATTATATCTAGGACTTCGGTGTCGGTCAACCCTAATCTTAATACCCGGGCAGCTTTTCGTATGTCCTGCACGTAGTCCCCCAACGGCTCTCCGTCGGCCTGATAACGATAGAACCAATCCAGCCTAAGCTGGGAACGTCGTGGAGGATACATGAAGTAATCCAACACTTCCGCATGAAAAGTGTCGACCGTGCCGCCCCGACGCCAAGTGTTGGTGACCTTCTGTTGCAACGTACCCTGGCAATACGGGTATATAAGGCACAAGACCTCCCCATCGGATATACCCGGATAGGCGGCCAACTGCAGGACAAGGTCCAAGAAAACCAGCAGCTGGTCCTCCTTAAATCCATCTACCACCGAAAATTTCTGGAGAACTGGGGTGAGAGGGTGGGGCAATTTCTGTTCCTCCCGGTGGTCGGGGGAAGACAATTTCTGAAAGCATAGCGCCGCCAGAATTACACAATTCGCAAAACACTATCAACAAAACACAACACCCTACAAATACCTAACACCTACAAACATAATGACAATAAGATTAGAATAAGAAAAACTCACGTACTGTTCTTCCAAAGAGTAGACTGCGGGTCCACCTAACGATGCGAGAACTAGCCCACTACCTGAACAGCTCACACTCGATTACACCAGACAAAAGGAACGCGACACACACACAACACACACAACACGAAAAACAAAATACCGACCAACGAAAATTTATTTTAACCATTTCTTAGGTTACCTCCGGCTACCATTTATCGGCAGAAACCGACTGCCGATCGGGCCATACCGCCTAATCACAAAAACAACCGCAACACCTCCCCAAACATGGGTAAGGTAAACTCAAACTAACCAAGCACCGACTGCGATAAGTCTTGCCCAGGGATCTCCCCTTCTAAAATTTCCCACCACGTGGCACTATTCACTATGCAAGGCGGGCAAGTACATATACAAATGTTTCAAACCTTAAAACTAACAAAATATTTTCAACCTTGGGGTATAGGGCCTTTAAAATTTTTCTAAGTTCAATTTGAACTTAACCTTGTGAAAATTCCAAAATATTTCCTAAGTTTGCAAGCCCCGTCACAACCACAGGACCCTCATCGTAACCGCGCTCTGCTACCAAATGAAACCCCTACTTCATTTTGAGTAGTTAAAACAAAAAGAATATTTCTTTTTGTAAAGAGGGGCTACAAGTTATTTAAAACTAGGCTAAGGCCTAGAGAAGCTAAAAATTGCGCTGGATCCAGTAAGACGGGACTTGCAATAAAAACTCAAGAATTAAATAATTAACAATCTCATTTTATTATTCTATCTCATAATAAAAAGAACAAAAAGAACAACAGTGATTTATAATTCCCCTTTTAAATGGTTAACTAAAGAAGTATACCCTCTCAACAAGGCCACCTGAAAAATATTAACTGAATCCACGAAAATAATTGCTATGTCACCATCAATGAATTGAAAATTTAAAATAATCATTAACCTCAAAATAAAACTCCCATTAAACTATTTATTAAAATATAAAATTTATATCATATGTTTCTTTTAAAATGCAGTATATAAATTGATGAAGGTAAATGATTTCATTCCCAGTTACTATTAATAATTAAAATAATTACTCATCCAATTTAAATGAACTTTAAAGGTGACACTTACTATACTTGTTAAATAAAATAATTAATTTAAAGAAATGATCAGCCACGATTATTGAGATAGAATACTCGTCTACTGGTGTATATAAATTCTAATAATAAAATCCCTATATCCCACCAAAAGTACAGCAATGCATAATATTTATATATATATATATATCCCCCAAAATGTACACAGAAATATACAGACATAACATGTTCCACAAGACAAATTACATATACAATAGTATACAAATACATAAAGGTCTCTTGCCACGCCCTTTTTTATATTACCCTTCTGGTGTATATAAATTCTAAACTTCTTCTTTATAGGAATCCCAATTAGGATTAAAGATTTATTTCTATAAATATACCCCCATGGTGTGGGTTAATTGCACGTCATGTGTATCATAAACTATTGCATACAAATGTCCCCAGGACATTAAAAATTTAAAACCAAGTGCCTAAGTGGCTAAGTGCTAAAATACTTAATTAAGGTGAGAAATAAAATTGTTTAAAATAATTAACGCCCCCCCAGTTACCATGACTAATATAAAGAATTTATATAGACTAAAATAGGGCCAATTAATGAAAAGAGAAAAATTGCACCATATTAGCACCTTATATAAAAAAATACATTTGTGTGTCAGAGACGGACATGTTTCTTCAACTTATAACCAGTCTCAACAACCTTGTTTCGACAAACAAGTTGAAAAGTGTTTCGACAGGCACAGCTTGGTTGAAACTAATTTAAAATAACACCTACCTCCCCAGTAATCTTTTTATACAAATGACATAACCTGATTTTAAAAATAAGAGAAATATATGTTTTTATGCCTAGTAAATTAAACTTGAGAAAATTACTAATAACAAAACTGACTTTAAATCTGTAGCGAAAGCCCTATAAAGAAATGAGTGGAAATCTAAGTTGGATGCTGTGTTGTAGACATGTCAGTCTCTGAACTGACAATTTACTATACATATATTGAAATTTTACAATTAATTCTTAGTGTTCACACTAAACTGTCCCATCAATTGGGGATCCAAATGAATGTATACTTGAACGGTAAAACTGATGATTATGTATAACTGGTGCCATGTTGATTCTACGTGTGAATAATAAATGGATATTTTTCACCTGCTTATATGTGCCCAGAAGGATGATCTCTTATTTGTAGCGTGGCGATCTCATGATTGGCATGTTGTTGTGGTCTTATTCTCTTCGGTGTCGAGTGTGGAGCTTTTAGGATGTCATTCTTTCAGTCGTGTAGCAGGACTTGTCTCTATTCGGTGAACCCGCAGTCGTGAAGAAACTTATCTCTCCATAGTAGTTAGAGGATGTTGGAAAATAATACCTCTCCACCGAAGAGAAAAAGCGCCCGTCAACCCTGAAGTATTTTGATAGACAAAAACTTAGATAATTCGGCATTGTCTCGTTTGCGTACCGCAATTAACGCCAGGGAGCAGCACGGGAATTTTCGTACCACCGAGAGTCGGCAAGTGCCGCCCCCCGACAGCCGTTGTCTAAACTATTAATTTTTCCTAAACACAGGTAGAGCGCAGCACTAATTACTGCCTTAAATTTCGTACTGCCGATAACGTCAAAACTGCCGAAAAAAATTTACTGAACTCGCGCTGAATCTTTTGACTCAGCACACCCTCACCCCAAAAGGGCAACATAGTTGCCCCAACGTTAAAGGCCAGGAGGGTACCCTGCAGTGTACCTCTCCCCAAAAGATACCAGTGGACGTCGTGGTTGGGTTGGCTCAGCTGAGCTTGCTCTCAGGAGAACAGAAATCAAAAGGAAAACGAAAGAGACGAAAGAAGATATGTATTATGTAAGTGTGCGGGTGCTGCATGCTGACCTGATCAGAGTCCGCATACAGCACAAGAGAGAGACAGCAAAAGACCAAAGAAAGATTCCTACCATGGTCTTCTGACCTCCTGAGGCTCGCCCACCGACTGAGACCCAACTTGATACCTACTCAGGACAACAACAAACCCCCCCCTTTTCTTACTGGATTGGAAAACTCAACGCCAATGCAACCATCCTCATGCGACCCTCTCCGCCAGACCAACCCCACAGGACCGCCCCAATACGTCACACTCTCTGGTGACCACCACCTACTCCTCCTGCTGCCACTCACACACGCGTCCGAAGACCAAAACAAGGTAACTAATACCTTGGTATGTGAGCGCCCATAACTTTATTGTCCACATATGGACTGACCAGCCATATGCTAAAACAAGGCATCACATATCCTTGACATATCTAACTGGTCGTTAAAAAAAAACATCCCTATACTAGGGCGGACGGCCCCTATTAGCCGGACAGAGAAAACCGCATCGAGGGCACGCGAACATCAATCCCTTCACTTGGTCTTCAATACTGCAGAACTAAACGAGGGGGTTTTACTTCAGTACGACCACGTCGAACAACCTACACTTAATCAAAAATAACTACCACGGAAAGCAACTAGGGAATGCGGCATGGCCAGGACTCTACAAAATCAACGACAACCTACAACAAAGAAAAATGAAAACGACACTAAACTTACTACCCACGTAGTCACCACTCTTCCAACTAACTTCTCTCTAACTCCTCTCGGATATTTTTTTTCTTTTTCCTTTTCTAATTTTTTTTGCTTTTTCCTTTCTAATTTTTATTTGTTTTTTGGTTTTTACTTTGTTTTCTGAGGGGAAGGGTAGGAAAATTGGGAAGATGAAAAGGGCAAGGATCATTGAAAGTTCAACAGCTAGGACTAAGGTAAAGGACATGGTTCGCTCCGGTAAGAAGGATAGGTGGAGAAAACCAAGGCTCGCGGAGGCAGGGGCGCAACCCTGAAGTAGATGGACACCACTGGGATTGTGGGGAACCTCTACCCGCTACCCGTCAACCGCTTTGTCTCACCCTTTTATGACGAACTTTAGGAACCCGTTCCTTGTGGACATCACTCTCTGAGAAACTATCTTGTGTAGAGCAATACTGATTTATTTCATCTGAATTATGATCAAGGTAACTTACCTTTCTACGTTTACCCCGATTTGGATTATCCTCAACCTCTAACTCCTCTACTTCTATCTTCTTCTCTTCTACAATTGCTTCTGGTTCTATTTCTTCCACCTCTTCCTTTTCTTCCTCTACATAATCCAAATCATCATCTCGACACTGCACATCTTCATCTTCTAGTTGCTCCCCTGGTCCAGCTGAAACTTCTTTCCATTCCTCGGAATCCTCAACAATACTTACAGAAAGCGTCTGCACATCTTCACACACTACATCATTCTCACCCACAAACTCTACAACGCTGCCACCCAGTTTCTCCCCAACTTCTACCTCATCTACTTCTACCACACTTGCAGACTGGACATCCCCTAGTCCATCCGCGACCTCAGAAACACTTGCAGCCTCCCTAACACTTACACTTATACTCCCCTGCGTAGCATGTGCAGACCACTCTTCTGCCTCCTCCTTCGATTCCTCTTCTTCACCTCTCTCAGCAACTACAACTTCCTCAACAGTACTCAACCTGGAATCCAGCTGTCCAGGTCCATGTGCAATGTCTAAATTAACTTCTACTGACGATGGTAAAGCTCCACCATCAAGTGACTTATCATCTTCCGGCATAGGCGATGCTGATGTTATCGGCTCTGGATCCACCTTGGGCAGAAATGGATTTACCGGAACAATTACTGCGACCTTTGGTCGGACCGTATTTGTAGCAACACAACACCGGGCCATCTCCGCGAAATTATTTGGACGATTCCCAAACCTTCCCAAACGGGAACCGTCTTGGGAATTCAGTCCTCCTATAATTATATCTAGGACTTCGGTGTCGGTCAACCCTAATCTTAATACCCGGGCAGCTTTTCGTATGTCCTGCACGTAGTCCCCCAACGGCTCTCCGTCGGCCTGATAACGATAGAACCAATCCAGCCTAAGCTGGGAACGTCGTGGAGGATACATGAAGTAATCCAACACTTCCGCATGAAAAGTGTCGACCGTGCCGCCCCGACGCCAAGTGTTGGTGACCTTCTGTTGCAACGTACCCTGGCAATACGGGTATATAAGGCACAAGACCTCCCCATCGGATATACCCGGATAGGCGGCCAACTGCAGGACAAGGTCCAAGAAAACCAGCAGCTGGTCCTCCTTAAATCCATCTACCACCGAAAATTTCTGGAGAACTGGGGTGAGAGGGTGGGGCAATTTCTGTTCCTCCCGGTGGTCGGGGGAAGACAATTTCTGAAAGCATAGCGCCGCCAGAATTACACAATTCGCAAAACACTATCAACAAAACACAACACCCTACAAATACCTAACACCTACAAACATAATGACAATAAGATTAGAATAAGAAAAACTCACGTACTGTTCTTCCAAAGAGTAGACTGCGGGTCCACCTAACGATGCAAGAACTAGCCCACTACCTGAACAGCTCACACTCGATTACACCAGACAAAATGAACGCGACACACACACAACACACACAACACGAAAAACAAAATACCGACCAACGAAAATTTATTTTAACCATTTCTTAGGTTACCTCCGGCTACCATTTATCGGCAGAAACCGACTGCCGATCGGGCCATACCGCCTAATCACAAAAACAACCGCAACACCTCCCCAAACATGGGTAAGGTAAACTCAAACTAACCAAGCACCGACTGCGATAAGTCTTGCCCAGGGATCTCCCCTTCTAAAATTTCCCACCACGTGGCACTATTCACTATGCAAGGCGGGCAAGTACATATACAAATGTTTCAAACCTTAAAACTAACAAAATATTTTCAACCTTGGGATATAGGGCCTTTAAAATTTTTCTAAGTTCAATTTGAACTTAACCTTGTGAAAATTCCAAAATATTTCCTAAGTTTGCAAGCCCCGTCACAACCACAGGACCCTCATCGTAACCGCGCTCTGCTACCAAATGAAACCCCTACTTCATTTTGAGTAGTTAAAACAAAAAGAATATTTCTTTTTGTAAAGAGGGGCTACAAGTTATTTAAAACTAGGCTAAGGCCTAGAGAAGCTAAAAATTGCGCTGGATCCAGTAAGACGGGACTTGCAATAAAAACTCAAGAATTAAATAATTAACAATCTCATTTTATTATTCTATCTCATAATAAAAAGAACAAAAAGAACAACAGTGATTTATAATTCCCCTTTTAAATGGTTAACTAAAGAAGTATACCCTCTCAACAAGGCCACCTGAAAAATATTAACTGAATCCACGAAAATAATTGCTATGTCACCATCAATGAATTGAAAATTTAAAATAATCATTAACCTCAAAATAAAACTCCCATTAAACTATTTATTAAAATATAAAATTTATATCATATGTTTCTTTTAAAATGCAGTATATAAATTGATGAAGGTAAATGATTTCATTCCCAGTTACTATTAATAATTAAAATAATTACTCATCCAATTTAAATGAACTTTAAAGGTGACACTTACTATACTTGTTAAATAAAATAATTAATTTAAAGAAATGATCAGCCACGATTATTGAGATAGAATACTCGTCTACTGGTGTATATAAATTCTAATAATAAAATCCCTATATCCCACCAAAAGTACAGCAATGCATAATATTTATATATATATATATATATCCCCCAAAATGTACACAGAAATATACAGACATAACATGTTCCACAAGACAAATTACATATACAATAGTATACAAATACATAAAGGTCTCTTGCCACGCCCTTTTTTATATTACCCTTCTGGTGTATATAAATTCTAAACTTCTTCTTTATAGGAATCCCAATTAGGATTAAAGATTTATTTCTATAAATATACCCCCATGGTGTGGGTTAATTGCACGTCATGTGTATCATAAACTATTGCATACAAATGTCCCCAGGACATTAAAAATTTAAAACCAAGTGCCTAAGTGGCTAAGTGCTAAAATACTTAATTAAGGTGAGAAATAAAATTGTTTAAAATAATTAACGCCCCCCCAGTTACCATGATTAATATAAAGAATTTATATAGACTAAAATAGGGCCAATTAATGAAAAGAGAAAAATTGCACCATATTAGCACCTTATATAAAAAAATACATTTGTGTGTCAGAGACGGACATGTTTCTTCAACTTATAACCAGTCTCAACAACCTTGTTTCGACAAACAAGTTGAAAAGTGTTTCGACAGGCACAGCTTGGTTGAAACTAATTTAAAATAACACCTACCTCCCCAGTAATCTTTTTATACAAATGACATAACCTGATTTTAAAAATAAGAGAAATATATGTTTTTATGCCTAGTAAATTAAACTTGAGAAAATTACTAATAACAAAACTGACTTTAAATCTGTAGCGAAAGCCCTATAAAGAAATGAGTGGAAATCTAAGTTGGATGCTGTGTTGTAGACATGTCAGTCTCTGAACTGACAATTTACTATACATATATTGAAATTTTACAATTAATTCTTAGTGTTCACACTAAACTGTCCCATCAATTGGGGATCCAAATGAATGTATACTTGAACGGTAAAACTGATGATTATGTATAACTGGTGCCATGTTGATTCTACGTGTGAATAATAAATGGATATTTTTCACCTGCTTATATGTGCCCAGAAGGATGATCTCTTATTTGTAGCGTGGCGATCTCATGATTGGCATGTTGTTGTGGTCTTATTCTCTTCGGTGTCGAGTGTGGAGCTTTTAGGATGTCATTCTTTCAGTCGTGTAGCAGGACTTGTCTCTATTCGGTGAACCCGCAGTCGTGAAGAAACTTATCTCTCCATAGTAGTTAGAGGATGTTGGAAAATAATACCTCTCCACCGAAGAGAAAAAGCGCCCGTCAACCCTGAAGTATTTTGATAGACAAAAACTTAGATAATTCGGCATTGTCTCGTTTGCGTACCGCAATTAACGCCAGGGAGCAGCACGGGAATTTTCGTACCACCGAGAGTCGGCAAGTGCCGCCCCCCGACAGCCGTTGTCTAAACTATTAATTTTTCCTAAACACAGGTAGAGCGCAGCACTAATTACTGCCTTAAATTTCGTACTGCCGATAACGTCAAAACTGCCGAAAAAAATTTACTGAACTCGCGCTGAATCTTTTGACTCAGCACACCCTCACCCCAAAAGGGCAACATAGTTGCCCCAACGTTAAAGGCCAGGAGGGTACCCTGCAGTGTACCTCTCCCCAAAAGATACCAGTGGACGTCGTGGTTGGGTTGGCTCAGCTGAGCTTGCTCTCAGGAGAACAGAAATCAAAAGGAAAACGAAAGAGACGAAAGAAGATATGTATTATGTAAGTGTGCGGGTGCTGCATGCTGACCTGATCAGAGTCCGCATACAGCACAAGAGAGAGACAGCAAAAGACCAAAGAAAGATTCCTACCATGGTCTTCTGACCTCCTGAGGCTCGCCCACCGACTGAGACCCAACTTGATACCTACTCAGGACAACAACAAACCCCCCCCTTTTCTTACTGGATTGGAAAACTCAACGCCAATGCAACCATCCTCATGCGACCCTCTCCGCCAGACCAACCCCACAGGACCGCCCCAATACGTCACACTCTCTGGTGACCACCACCTACTCCTCCTGCTGCCACTCACACACGCGTCCGAAGACCAAAACAAGGTAACTAATACCTTGGTATGTGAGCGCCCATAACTTTATTGTCCACATATGGACTGACCAGCCATATGCTAAAACAAGGCATCACATATCCTTGACATATCTAACTGGTCGTTAAAAAGAAACATCCCTATACTAGGGCGGACGGCCCCTATTAGCCGGACAGAGAAAACCGCATCGAGGGCACGCGAACATCAATCCCTTCACTTGGTCTTCAATACTGCAGAACTAAACGAGGGGGTTTTACTTCAGTACGACCACGTCGAACAACCTACACTTAATCAAAAATAACTACCACGGAAAGCAACTAGGGAATGCGGCATGGCCAGGACTCTACAAAATCAACGACAACCTACAACAAAGAAAAATGAAAACGACACTAAACTTACTACCCACGTAGTCACCACTCTTCCAACTAACTTCTCTCTAACTCCTCTCGGATATTTTTTTTCTTTTTCCTTTTCTAATTTTTTTTGCTTTTTCCTTTCTAATTTTTATTTGTTTTTTGGTTTTTACTTTGTTTTCTGAGGGGAAGGGTAGGAAAATTGGGAAGATGAAAAGGGCAAGGATCATTGAAAGTTCAACAGCTAGGACTAAGGTAAAGGACATGGTTCGCTCCGGTAAGAAGGATAGGTGGAGAAAACCAAGGCTCGCGGAGGCAGGGGCGCAACCCTGAAGTAGATGGACACCACTGGGATTGTGGGGAACCTCTACCCGCTACCCGTCAACCGCTTTGTCTCACCCTTTTATGACGAACTTTAGGAACCCGTTCCTTGTGGACATCACTCTCTGAGAAACTATCTTGTGTAGAGCAATACTGATTTATTTCATCTGAATTATGATCAAGGTAACTTACCTTTCTACGTTTACCCCGATTTGGATTATCCTCAACCTCTAACTCCTCTACTTCTATCTTCTTCTCTTCTACAATTGCTTCTGGTTCTATTTCTTCCACCTCTTCCTTTTCTTCCTCTACATAATCCAAATCATCATCTCGACACTGCACATCTTCATCTTCTAGTTGCTCCCCTGGTCCAGCTGAAACTTCTTTCCATTCCTCGGAATCCTCAACAATACTTACAGAAAGCGTCTGCACATCTTCACACACTACATCATTCTCACCCACAAACTCTACAACGCTGCCACCCAGTTTCTCCCCAACTTCTACCTCATCTACTTCTACCACACTTGCAGACTGGACATCCCCTAGTCCATCCGCGACCTCAGAAACACTTGCAGCCTCCCTAACACTTACACTTATACTCCCCTGCGTAGCATGTGCAGACCACTCTTCTGCCTCCTCCTTCGATTCCTCTTCTTCACCTCTCTCAGCAACTACAACTTCCTCAACAGTACTCAACCTGGAATCCAGCTGTCCAGGTCCATGTGCAATGTCTAAATTAACTTCTACTGACGATGGTAAAGCTCCACCATCAAGTGACTTATCATCTTCCGGCATAGGCGATGCTGATGTTATCGGCTCTGGATCCACCTTGGGCAGAAATGGATTTACCGGAACAATTACTGCGACCTTTGGTCGGACCGTATTTGTAGCAACACAACACCGGGCCATCTCCGCGAAATTATTTGGACGATTCCCAAACCTTCCCAAACGGGAACCGTCTTGGGAATTCAGTCCTCCTATAATTATATCTAGGACTTCGGTGTCGGTCAACCCTAATCTTAATACCCGGGCAGCTTTTCGTATGTCCTGCACGTAGTCCCCCAACGGCTCTCCGTCGGCCTGATAACGATAGAACCAATCCAGCCTAAGCTGGGAACGTCGTGGAGGATACATGAAGTAATCCAACACTTCCGCATGAAAAGTGTCGACCGTGCCGCCCCGACGCCAAGTGTTGGTGACCTTCTGTTGCAACGTACCCTGGCAATACGGGTATATAAGGCACAAGACCTCCCCATCGGATATACCCGGATAGGCGGCCAACTGCAGGACAAGGTCCAAGAAAACCAGCAGCTGGTCCTCCTTAAATCCATCTACCACCGAAAATTTCTGGAGAACTGGGGTGAGAGGGTGGGGCAATTTCTGTTCCTCCCGGTGGTCGGGGGAAGACAATTTCTGAAAGCATAGCGCCGCCAGAATTACACAATTCGCAAAACACTATCAACAAAACACAACACCCTACAAATACCTAACACCTACAAACATAATGACAATAAGATTAGAATAAGAAAAACTCACGTACTGTTCTTCCAAAGAGTAGACTGCGGGTCCACCTAACGATGCGAGAACTAGCCCACTACCTGAACAGCTCACACTCGATTACACCAGACAAAAGGAACGCGACACACACACAACACACACAACACGAAAAACAAAATACCGACCAACGAAAATTTATTTTAACCATTTCTTAGGTTACCTCCGGCTACCATTTATCGGCAGAAACCGACTGCCGATCGGGCCATACCGCCTAATCACAAAAACAACCGCAACACCTCCCCAAACATGGGTAAGGTAAACTCAAACTAACCAAGCACCGACTGCGATAAGTCTTGCCCAGGGATCTCCCCTTCTAAAATTTCCCACCACGTGGCACTATTCACTATGCAAGGCGGGCAAGTACATATACAAATGTTTCAAACCTTAAAACTAACAAAATATTTTCAACCTTGGGATATAGGGCCTTTAAAATTTTTCTAAGTTCAATTTGAACTTAACCTTGTGAAAATTCCAAAATATTTCCTAAGTTTGCAAGCCCCGTCACAACCACAGGACCCTCATCGTAACCGCGCTCTGCTACCAAATGAAACCCCTACTTCATTTTGAGTAGTTAAAACAAAAAGAATATTTCTTTTTGTAAAGAGGGGCTACAAGTTATTTAAAACTAGGCTAAGGCCTAGAGAAGCTAAAAATTGCGCTGGATCCAGTAAGACGGGACTTGCAATAAAAACTCAAGAATTAAATAATTAACAATCTCATTTTATTATTCTATCTCATAATAAAAAGAACAAAAAGAACAACAGTGATTTATAATTCCCCTTTTAAATGGTTAACTAAAGAAGTATACCCTCTCAACAAGGCCACCTGAAAAATATTAACTGAATCCACGAAAATAATTGCTATGTCACCATCAATGAATTGAAAATTTAAAATAATCATTAACCTCAAAATAAAACTCCCATTAAACTATTTATTAAAATATAAAATTTATATCATATGTTTCTTTTAAAATGCAGTATATAAATTGATGAAGGTAAATGATTTCATTCCCAGTTACTATTAATAATTAAAATAATTACTCATCCAATTTAAATGAACTTTAAAGGTGACACTTACTATACTTGTTAAATAAAATAATTAATTTAAAGAAATGATCAGCCACGATTATTGAGATAGAATACTCGTCTACTGGTGTATATAAATTCTAATAATAAAATCCCTATATCCCACCAAAAGTACAGCAATGCATAATATTTATATATATATATATATCCCCCAAAATGTACACAGAAATATACAGACATAACATGTTCCACAAGACAAATTACATATACAATAGTATACAAATACATAAAGGTCTCTTGCCACGCCCTTTTTTATATTACCCTTCTGGTGTATATAAATTCTAAACTTCTTCTTTATAGGAATCCCAATTAGGATTAAAGATTTATTTCTATAAATATACCCCCATGGTGTGGGTTAATTGCACGTCATGTGTATCATAAACTATTGCATACAAATGTCCCCAGGACATTAAAAATTTAAAACCAAGTGCCTAAGTGGCTAAGTGCTAAAATACTTAATTAAGGTGAGAAATAAAATTGTTTAAAATAATTAACGCCCCCCCAGTTACCATGATTAATATAAAGAATTTATATAGACTAAAATAGGGCCAATTAATGAAAAGAGAAAAATTGCACCATATTAGCACCTTATATAAAAAAATACATTTGTGTGTCAGAGACGGACATGTTTCTTCAACTTATAACCAGTCTCAACAACCTTGTTTCGACAAACAAGTTGAAAAGTGTTTCGACAGGCACAGCTTGGTTGAAACTAATTTAAAATAACACCTACCTCCCCAGTAATCTTTTTATACAAATGACATAACCTGATTTTAAAAATAAGAGAAATATATGTTTTTATGCCTAGTAAATTAAACTTGAGAAAATTACTAATAACAAAACTGACTTTAAATCTGTAGCGAAAGCCCTATAAAGAAATGAGTGGAAATCTAAGTTGGATGCTGTGTTGTAGACATGTCAGTCTCTGAACTGACAATTTACTATACATATATTGAAATTTTACAATTAATTCTTAGTGTTCACACTAAACTGTCCCATCAATTGGGGATCCAAATGAATGTATACTTGAACGGTAAAACTGATGATTATGTATAACTGGTGCCATGTTGATTCTACGTGTGAATAATAAATGGATATTTTTCACCTGCTTATATGTGCCCAGAAGGATGATCTCTTATTTGTAGCGTGGCGATCTCATGATTGGCATGTTGTTGTGGTCTTATTCTCTTCGGTGTCGAGTGTGGAGCTTTTAGGATGTCATTCTTTCAGTCGTGTAGCAGGACTTGTCTCTATTCGGTGAACCCGCAGTCGTGAAGAAACTTATCTCTCCATAGTAGTTAGAGGATGTTGGAAAATAATACCTCTCCACCGAAGAGAAAAAGCGCCCGTCAACCCTGAAGTATTTTGATAGACAAAAACTTAGATAATTCGGCATTGTCTCGTTTGCGTACCGCAATTAACGCCAGGGAGCAGCACGGGAATTTTCGTACCACCGAGAGTCGGCAAGTGCCGCCCCCCGACAGCCGTTGTCTAAACTATTAATTTTTCCTAAACACAGGTAGAGCGCAGCACTAATTACTGCCTTAAATTTCGTACTGCCGATAACGTCAAAACTGCCGAAAAAAATTTACTGAACTCGCGCTGAATCTTTTGACTCAGCACACCCTCACCCCAAAAGGGCAACATAGTTGCCCCAAC
The DNA here is from genome assembly GCA_034769895.1 of Magicicada septendecula. Lineage (NCBI taxonomy): Eukaryota > Metazoa > Arthropoda > Insecta > Hemiptera > Cicadidae > Magicicada > Magicicada septendecula. The sequence continues at coordinate 195,030,821 of CM068376.1, forward strand.
GTTAAAGGCCAGGAGGGTACCCTGCAGTGTACCTCTCCCCAAAAGATACCAGTGGACGTCGTGGTTGGGTTGGCTCAGCTGAGCTTGCTCTCAGGAGAACAGAAATCAAAAGGAAAACGAAAGAGACGAAAGAAGATATGTATTATGTAAGTGTGCGGGTGCTGCATGCTGACCTGATCAGAGTCCGCATACAGCACAAGAGAGAGACAGCAAAAGACCAAAGAAAGATTCCTACCATGGTCTTCTGACCTCCTGAGGCTCGCCCACCGACTGAGACCCAACTTGATACCTACTCAGGACAACAACAAACCCCCCCCTTTTCTTACTGGATTGGAAAACTCAACGCCAATGCAACCATCCTCATGCGACCCTCTCCGCCAGACCAACCCCACAGGACCGCCCCAATACGTCACACTCTCTGGTGACCACCACCTACTCCTCCTGCTGCCACTCACACACGCGTCCGAAGACCAAAATAAGGTAACTAATACCTTGGTATGTGAGCGCCCATAACTTTATTGTCCACATATGGACTGACCAGCCATATGCTAAAACAAGGCATCACATATCCTTGACATATCTAACTGGTCGTTAAAAAAAAACATCCCTATACTAGGGCGGACGGCCCCTATTAGCCGGACAGAGAAAACCGCATCGAGGGCACGCGAACATCAATCCCTTCACTTGGTCTTCAATACTGCAGAACTAAACGAGGGGGTTTTACTTCAGTACGACCACGTCGAACAACCTACACTTAATCAAAAATAACTACCACGGAAAGCAACTAGGGAATGCGGCATGGCCAGGACTCTACAAAATCAACGACAACCTACAACAAAGAAAAATGAAAACGACACTAAACTTACTACCCACGTAGTCACCACTCTTCCAACTAACTTCTCTCTAACTCCTCTCGGATATTTTTTTTCTTTTTCCTTTTCTAATTTTTTTTGCTTTTTCCTTTCTAATTTTTATTTGTTTTTTGGTTTTTACTTTGTTTTCTGAGGGGAAGGGTAGGAAAATTGGGAAGATGAAAAGGGCAAGGATCATTGAAAGTTCAACAGCTAGGACTAAGGTAAAGGACATGGTTCGCTCCGGTAAGAAGGATAGGTGGAGAAAACCAAGGCTCGCGGAGGCAGGGGCGCAACCCTGAAGTAGATGGACACCACTGGGATTGTGGGGAACCTCTACCCGCTACCCGTCAACCGCTTTGTCTCACCCTTTTATGACGAACTTTAGGAACCCGTTCCTTGTGGACATCACTCTCTGAGAAACTATCTTGTGTAGAGCAATACTGATTTATTTCATCTGAATTATGATCAAGGTAACTTACCTTTCTACGTTTACCCCGATTTGGATTATCCTCAACCTCTAACTCCTCTACTTCTATCTTCTTCTCTTCTACAATTGCTTCTGGTTCTATTTCTTCCACCTCTTCCTTTTCTTCCTCTACATAATCCAAATCATCATCTCGACACTGCACATCTTCATCTTCTAGTTGCTCCCCTGGTCCAGCTGAAACTTCTTTCCATTCCTCGGAATCCTCAACAATACTTACAGAAAGCGTCTGCACATCTTCACACACTACATCATTCTCACCCACAAACTCTACAACGCTGCCACCCAGTTTCTCCCCAACTTCTACCTCATCTACTTCTACCACACTTGCAGACTGGACATCCCCTAGTCCATCCGCGACCTCAGAAACACTTGCAGCCTCCCTAACACTTACACTTATACTCCCCTGCGTAGCATGTGCAGACCACTCTTCTGCCTCCTCCTTCGATTCCTCTTCTTCACCTCTCTCAGCAACTACAACTTCCTCAACAGTACTCAACCTGGAATCCAGCTGTCCAGGTCCATGTGCAATGTCTAAATTAACTTCTACTGACGATGGTAAAGCTCCACCATCAAGTGACTTATCATCTTCCGGCATAGGCGATGCTGATGTTATCGGCTCTGGATCCACCTTGGGCAGAAATGGATTTACCGGAACAATTACTGCGACCTTTGGTCGGACCGTATTTGTAGCAACACAACACCGGGCCATCTCCGCGAAATTATTTGGACGATTCCCAAACCTTCCCAAACGGGAACCGTCTTGGGAATTCAGTCCTCCTATAATTATATCTAGGACTTCGGTGTCGGTCAACCCTAATCTTAATACCCGGGCAGCTTTTCGTATGTCCTGCACGTAGTCCCCCAACGGCTCTCCGTCGGCCTGATAACGATAGAACCAATCCAGCCTAAGCTGGGAACGTCGTGGAGGATACATGAAGTAATCCAACACTTCCGCATGAAAAGTGTCGACCGTGCCGCCCCGACGCCAAGTGTTGGTGACCTTCTGTTGCAACGTACCCTGGCAATACGGGTATATAAGGCACAAGACCTCCCCATCGGATATACCCGGATAGGCGGCCAACTGCAGGACAAGGTCCAAGAAAACCAGCAGCTGGTCCTCCTTAAATCCATCTACCACCGAAAATTTCTGGAGAACTGGGGTGAGAGGGTGGGGCAATTTCTGTTCCTCCCGGTGGTCGGGGGAAGACAATTTCTGAAAGCATAGCGCCGCCAGAATTACACAATTCGCAAAACACTATCAACAAAACACAACACCCTACAAATACCTAACACCTACAAACATAATGACAATAAGATTAGAATAAGAAAAACTCACGTACTGTTCTTCCAAAGAGTAGACTGCGGGTCCACCTAACGATGCGAGAACTAGCCCACTACCTGAACAGCTCACACTCGATTACACCAGACAAAAGGAACGCGACACACACACAACACACACAACACGAAAAACAAAATACCGACCAACGAAAATTTATTTTAACCATTTCTTAGGTTACCTCCGGCTACCATTTATCGGCAGAAACCGACTGCCGATCGGGCCATACCGCCTAATCACAAAAACAACCGCAACACCTTACAAATGTATATCTCATGCAGATTTATTTGCATAAATTAATTATTCCATTAATTATATAAATTTTTATCTGTATTTATGATAGTGTTGTCGGTACGAACTTTGTCGTACTTATGTGTATTTAGCCCTGTAGTTGGACGCCATATACGGCTGTATATGTAGTTTGTTATGCCCCACGTTCTTTGGGAGCCATATACGAATGTAATATTTATGCAGATTTAATAATTGCATAAATTAATTAATTAAATAAATTTTGCTTATTGTCCCGCGTTTGGGCGGCATGTACAAATATAATATATTACCACGCGTTGGGCATCATGTACAAATATACATGTATTATGCAAATTTATTAATTACATAATCTAATTGAATTTTTAATTGTATAGAAATTTTCTCTTGGTTACAATTATCTACTAGAATTTGCTTCCTCGTGTCACGTGTTGAGGCACCATATGTAACTGTAGTATATTTAATGTTTGTCTCTACTTGCACACATTAGTTAAAATTATTCAAAGGAGTTTCCATAAATGTAAGTTTTTATTACAGATCTTGTTTACTGCTCCAGGACGGGCATGCCATATCTGATGATACACTCTGATATCACTGAGCCATAATACGCCCCGCGTGCTGGAGCACCATATGTAAACAGGTGTTTTGGGTGAATAACAATCATCTGACTCAGACACTATTAATTTTCGTAAACAATACAAATTTAATTTTTATAAACGATACAAATTTATTATATGTTTTCAATATCATTTAAATACTGAATAAAGTTAGCGTTTCTAGACAACATATCAAATACACAATGCTGTTATATTATCTCTACGTTATGAACATCTACAAAATCAATAAAGACTAATTAATTAATGACCATATAAATTTCAATATATCCTACTCTATGGATTCATATTTCTCAATTTGCGTTACTTTTGAGCAATTAAATATATGTATATTCAACAATTAAATAAATGTATATTCTACTCAGTGGCGAGTTCTTTTTGAGTGGCAGGACAGTGGCGACCTAATCTAATGTTACATGAATGATAATAATTTACTTGTTGTTTGTATCCAAATTGCGGTGATTAACTGCGTCGTACCTCTCATCCTACGAAGAAATCCAGGCTGAAGATACGCCAATTAAATTACACTTGACACTTCGTCACGACACTATTTGTCCCACATTTTATCCGGATACTCGCATGAACGATAATGACTAATTGCGTTAACTCGAATATGACTTCATCGTCTAAAACACTTTGCGTGTAGGTTCTTTGTCACTTTGATGTACGCGTGCAATAGTTTATGCTGCGTTTAACTAGAGCGATTGTACCATTTATACTGTATTCACAATGCAAATATAATTGGTTTTAATTGCATTTTAGTGAGTTAAGAACGTGGCACAATCTTACTATATTGTTTCATGTCACTTATGTCACGGTAATGTGATATTGTCAATACCTTATCACTCGCATTAGATTCATAAAAACGAGATTTTTATGATCACAAAGTCTGATCGTACTTAACTCGACGTTGTCATAGTATTTGGTCACGGGTTAGTCTACAGTTTTACATAGTCTCTGATACACTCTCGAACAATCTCTCTGCTCGTATCAATACACTTTGCTACCGTCCATCTGAAAGACTTTGGCTGGTTTATACCGAAATAGAATTGACTGACAAAAATTAGAGTACGACCGAACTGAGACTCAACTCTCCAAATCGACCGAACTGAGATTAAAATAGACTGACTGACTGATTTTTATAGACTGACTTAAATTGTTTGAAAATTGGAAATCGACTGAACTCTTCTTCTCTGCGAACACCTTATTTTATTACTTCAGCAACACGACTCCCTCCACGGATGTCATACCCTTACCACAATCACTGTCATGATTGGTTTCTCGCATCAGATTCTGCGAAGGCTCCTCCTGGATACTCCGGCTGGGGTCTCTAGTCTACTTCCCATTCGCTCTTCACCCTTGTCTCCATGTTGACGTCTTCTTTACACCCGCCTTTGCCGAATTCCTTGCTCCTGATAGGTCAGCCAAGACCCCTCTCTAAAAGTCTTGCTGTCCACACCATCTCCCCGTATGACGACGGACCTAATTACACGGTTGTCTGTTATGTGATTGTTCTTACGTTCCCAAGTGTCCTTTCTAAGCGATTTCCTTTCCGCACATGTGTGTACCATAACCCGGGTGTGTCGAATCGCCGTATTGTCCTCGACTTCCCTTGTTACGTTCACACGCTGATGGTGGTCATCTTCCAGGAACTAACATCTGTTCTGCAGCCTTACAAGATGCTCCGTATGTCGTGCCAGTAAGCAAGTTTCCCGCTGTGCAGCTATATAAGTTCCTTTGTACCTAACTGCATCCGCTCTTAGACTGCTTTTGTGGAAAATGTTATGTCCATGTGCAGCCGCTAACGTATACGTCGAAAATGTTGGCGTCCCCTTAGTACACTCCTTGTCGGTAGTTGTGATGAACTGACACCGTCTTTTGTTTCTTTGTTATTGTCGCCACTTGCGCTTATGTCGTTCATCCATGTCCAACATCTGTTATGTGCCAAGGCGTTGTCCTTCTTAAATCATTGTCTAACGGCGGCCGTTTGGCTATACCATGCATCACTCTTGACAGTTGACGCCCGCTACAGTGCCGTTTACGAAAAAAAAATTCTCTGCCGTAATTGCTTTACAGAGTCCCCAATTTGGGTTCATTGATGAGTCCCGAATCAAGGAATCGCAAATTAATGCCCTTGCTGAAGTTTCATCAATGGTCATTCTTCATTGAAAAGAGTGTAGTCACTAGAGATCATCTTCCACATGAAAGAGTGTAGTGTCACTTACCCTTTCCTTCCCCCTTTTTCAACACTGTCTGTCATTATTACACCACTGTCGTTCATAACCTTGATACTGAATTTATTGCTCGCTTGTTTGAGATTATGAATCCATTTACAGATTTTCTAGTAATTATATGGTTAAGTTAATATTCATTTACATGTTCTATATCTACAAAATTCCTTCCTTTTAGGAAAATAAAGTAAAAGAATATTCTTTTGTTGCTAACTAGTTATCACATTTTTTTTCCGTTTAGGTTTTTAATATTTATGTGCATGACTCCTAAATAATCTATTGGCTAAAATTTACATTTTGTTGACAAGCGTTCGACCAACTTGGTTACAACAAAAGAAAACACAATAAGCTTAAGTATTAATGATAACCTATTCACTCTAATTATCCTTGGTTAGATTTTCCAAAGATTATATTACAATTTGATTTACGCTAAATTTTACACATATAAACATTAATACTGTACTTCTTATACGTATCAAAGAAAATTTTCTTCCCCTAAAATTCTACAATTTCTCAACAAAATCTCATTTCAATTGAACAAAACTTTATTTACATTCCCCTTTTGTTTGAACTTAACAACTATCACACTATAATTCTCATTAAAGTTTTTACGATTACACAATCTATAATAAATGATTTTTTTTTTTCTATTTTACATTCTTGTAATTTATTACTGCTTGTTGTACATTCCAATAATTTATAGCTAATTATTTCAAATGATTAAGTAACAAACCTTTGTTTACTTTCTCTTATCGATTACTATCTTATCACGTACATTATTCAAAATTTTACCATGAAACAAGACAATTTAAATTTTTACAAATTAGTCTATGATTTCACTACTAACTATAACACAATGACATAGTTCTTGATTTATTTACAAAGACAATTCTATCTCTTAGCTAAGCAAACTTGAATGGTTTGTTTTTTTATTACCGTTAGAGGCGTTACGCTTTCCTCTAACTTCTCCCCACTTAGCCGTTGAGTAGTTTGCCTTTTCCCTTCTTTACGTAACATAAACGCACGTCTTGTCCTTAAATAATTTGATGTATTATTTATCACGTTGATTTCTTTCTTTAATCTCTTTCCTTTCGGGAATGATAAGCTTTCAACTGTCTTATGTTAAATCTGCCGCGTATTTTCTGTTCATCGCTGCATTCAACCAAGATATATGTAGCTTCCCCTAAGACCTGTTTCACCTTATAGGGTCCACAATATAATTCACAAAATTTGTCAATTTTCTTCTGCATGGCATCCGATTGGCAATATGTCCTTACCAATACTAGATCTCCCAATTTGAATTTGGTAATTTTGTTATCCTCGTTCATTTTCTTTGCGTGTTTCTCTCTCTTCAGCTTCATCTTCACGAAGATTTGGCGGTTGTCCGTTATGCTATGTTCATGTATTTCTTGGTTTAAGTACTTTTCCCAAACGCGTGCTGGTCTCCTACCAAACTGCGCTTCGTATGGTGTTACTTCAATGGTGTCGTGATACGTTTCATTAATGCAGCTTTCGATTGTTGTAATGAAACGTGACCACTTAGTGTGTTGTTCGCCGACGAATATACGTAACATGTTTCCTAATTGTCGATTAATACGTTCGGCAAGGTTGGCGCACGGGTTGCGAATGGCAGTGTACTTCGGTTGTATTTGAAGTTCACTCAATCCTTCCACCCATTGTTTCGATGTGAACTGCGTCGCATTGTCCGTTAATATTGCTTTCGGTTTTACAACTTCTTCGATGTATTGTCGGACTCTCCTGATAGTTGCGGCCGTTGTTGCCCTTCTCAACGTGTATAACTTCACGTATTTTGTAAAGTTATCAACCATGACGAAGATGTATTTTACGCCACCCATCGATACTGGTAACGGTCCGTAATAATCCCCGCTAATGAGTTCTCCTTTCTCTGATGGTAAAATTGGTATCGTTCCGCCAAACAGATTCCTATTTTGGCTATCCTTGCAACGTTGACATTTGTCACAAGTTTTTACGTACTCTTTAATTTTCCTTGACATTTTGTCAAATGTGAAACTCTCCTGTAACAGTTTGGTACATTTCTTACCTCCTAAATGGCCGTACATCTGGTGTATTTCGGAGATGATTATGTCCGTAATACTCTCTGGCACGTATAATTTCCATTTGTTCTTACACTTTCTATACAATTTGTTATCAACATACTTATAAAACTTACACATATCATTTTCATTACCATTATCTAGATTACCTATAATAGATCCTAACTTCGTATCCTCCTTCTGGAATTTTCCTATGTCTCTTATCATACTACATACGTCTTTCTTCATTTTTATAGTTACCTGATTTATCTGGTATTCAAAGTTCTCATCAACTTGGTCCTCTTCCGTTGCATCTTCTGGATATCGGCTGAGTATGTCGGCCACTACATTCTCTTTACCTTTACAGTGAAGGATGTTAAAGTTATATTCTTGTATGGATAGGATCCACCTAGTTATCCTGGAGTTGTTTAGATGGCATTTATGCATGAAAGTGAGTGCTTTATTATCAGTTATAATCGTTAATGGTTGACCCAAGATATATATTCGAAACTTCTCTAAACATCTGACAATGCTTAAGAGTTCCTTTTCAGTCGTGAAATAGTTCTTTTCCGCACCCTTAAAAGTTTTACTCGTGTAGGCAATTACACCCACATTCCCCTCTTCATCCAACTGATACAGTTGTCCACCGTAGGCGTATTTACTCGCATCGCATTGAAGAAAATATCGTTGGTTGACTTTCGGAAATTTTAATATAACCGTTTCAATAAATAAATCCTTTACTTCCTTGAAGCATCGATCTAGTTCTGATGTCCATATAAACTTTTTATTTTTTTTCAATAAATCCAGTAATGGTTGAATCGTTTCTGCATACTTAGCAGTAAATCTATTATAAAAGTTAGTCAATCCTAAGAATCCTTTCAATTGCTTCTGGTTTCTCGGAACTGGGAAATTTCTGATCGCAGCAACCTTTTCTTCCGTTGCTTGAACTCCTTCTGTAGTTAAGCGATACCCTAGGTAGGCGATTTCTTGACGAAAGAATTGCGATTTATCGAGGTTAATCGTTAGGTTTGCTCTGCGTAGATTGCTTAATAATAAATTCAAATGTACTAGATGCGTCTTGACGTCGTTCGAGTAACAAAGACAGTCGTCAACATAGATGATTGTGTTTTCCTTCACCGGATCTTCAAGTGCCATGTCTAGTCCTCTCGTCAGAGCGGCAGAACTGGTGCTTAATCCGAATGGTGTTACTGTATATCTATAACATTTCCCCTCATACATGAAAGCAGTGTAATCGCGACAACATTCCTTTAGTGGCACCTGCCAAAAACTGCTGGTTAAATCCACTGTGGACAGGTACTTCATTCTACCACACCTTGCTAAAATCTGTTGGATAGGAGTTGGTCCTTCATAGTCGGGAATGGTAACACTATTGATTTTTCGTGCGTCCAAACACAGCCTGACGTTTCCGTCTTTCTTTATTACGGCGACCATTGGATTAATAAATGGGCTATTTCCCCTCTCAATTACACCGTGTTTCAACATTTTGTTGATTTCGGCATCAACTCTTTGCTTGTATGCAAGTGGAATTGGCCACCCGCGTTGGAAATAAGGCGTGTTGTCCGTTACTTTAAATTCATGCTGATAGCATTCCATTCTCCCTGGACTCTCCCGAAATAAACTTTTATTATTCATTAAGACTTCTCTCAGATCTTCTAACGTTTCCTCATCCACACCTGTTATGTTGTCCACTTTCGCGTTTATTTTCTTCTCGATTTCATCCTCTTCTTCTGCTTCTACTACTTCCATGTGTATAATGGGTATGCTGACATTTTGTTCTTCCTCTCTTCCTCTAAATTCGACGACTCCCTTTTCCACGTCAATCAAACATTTTTCATCTTTCATAAAGCTAATACCTAAGATACAATTTCTAATTAAATTTGGAATAATTAAAAATACGCAGTCTATCTTGATATCACAAATGTAAATGTCACATAAGATTTGTTTCCGTACAAGCTTAGACTTACTACCTACTGCACTAATAATCAGTGTATTAGTCATGCTTAATTCCTCATATGGTTCTAAATAATGTTTATTTTGGTTGAACCATTCTTCTGACAACGCATTTATCGCGCTCCCAGTATCCAATAAGGCAAGGACCGTAATATTATTATTGAACTTAATTAATATTTCTGGACACTTAGAAATCCGTTGTTCGAATCTTAATTCATCTTCATAAGTTAATTCATTTCTAAGATCTGGTAATAGTATGTTGGTTTCGTGAAGTCGGTTCTTGGTCAGTATATCGGCTATCTCATTGTATGGTAGGGTTAATTTTTTTTTTCTCTATCTACGTCGTTCCCCTTACCAGTCGAGGTCGACGCACCGTTGTTTACGAATTCTAAGGAATTTATGGGCTGTCGGTTAGTGTGTCGTCCAAACCCCTTAACGTTGCGATCGTTTTCACTTTCTTGGTTCGGCACCTGCTGTTTTTGCTTCCAGCTGACACCCTTATTGTGAAATGGTTGGGGTGTGTTTGTTGCTTCCCCCACACCTCGGGCATTCACCTTCTCGTGACTCCCTACAAAGTCATTATCTCTAGTTGTTCGCTGATTAATCGTGGCGTACTCTGCAATCAATGATTCAAGGTTTTGGATTGAATTAATCCCCCTTGTCACCACAGCAATTTCAATATTCTTACCAAAATGGCGCGCTATCTTTTTGATTAGCTGACGATCAGTGATAGCTGGCGTTAATTGGCGACTTTCAAGAAGCTTGCGCTCCATATATTGAATTGCGCTCAGATTGCCCTTCCAACTAAATCGACCAAATTCTAGGTTGTCCCTGACTGCGTCCTGTCTCTCTTCTCCCCAATACTTTTGTGTGAAGAGGTCTTTAAATTCATCAAAGTTGCGGATTTGGTCTCGTATCACCCTCCACCAAATCGCGGCGTCTGCTTCTAGATGTCGACCGATCCATTTGACATCGTCACTTGGGTAGAATGTGTTCTGGATTTCGGTCAGTTCTTTGAGAAATTCGATGGGATATCGGTCTGTGCCGTTGTATTTTAATTCGTTGTTATGCGGCCCACCTGTTCTTGCGGTCGATCCGACTTCTGCGTTGGCTAATTGACGCTGTAGTCGTTCTTGGCCTTCTTTAACTTTGGCGATGTGGTTTCTTAATTCTTCTAGCCGTGTCTCCTTCTCTTTATCTGTCTCACTGATTTTCTGTACAGCCGACCGTTGTCTGTCATCTACTTCTACGATCTTCTGTTTTAACGAGTTTACTGCTTCTCCTTGTTCTGTCCGTAGTCGTTCTACGTTGTTCATGACAACTCCTTTCAATTCTTCATTCCTGCTGTTGGTTTCTTGAATATGTGTGTCTAGTTTGTTATTTATTTGGTCTACTGACTTCTGTGTATTATTAATTGCTTCTTGCCATTCTTGTCGGTCCTTCTCTCTCAATTCTTTACTTTCTTTGGTATGTCTTGTTAATTCATTCTTCAACTCTTTCATTCCACGTTCATTCTTTTTCTGTAGCTCGCTAATTTTCTCTTCCCATTTCTTGGTGTGTTCTTGCAATTCTACTTTTATTTTCCCAATCTATTCTTCGTTCTGTTGTCTCATTTTTTCGCTCATTTTTTCACTCATTTCTTCATTCTGTTGTTTAATGAACTCGAGCAATAACTGGAAGTTCATCTCGCGAGGTACTAACGATTGTCCCCCCGCCCTTGTAGTCTCGTCGGCGCTGGTGTTTTCACTCTGCGTCGTATCTTCCTCACGTCCTTCGACGCCTAGCTGGTTGTTCACGTCGAACTCCATACTATCTGAATTATTGTTTGTCATTTTCGCGCGACTACGCGTAATCATTCAAGTATGCTTAACTAAGACTATTTCTACTACTGACTTACTGTCTAACAATTGTTTATAGCCACTGCCTGTCCTCAGCCTACTCACTTATAATATTTCTTATTAATTATTCGAGCAATCGCTTCGTGCAATCGCGTTGGGCGCCATATACAAATGTATATCTCATGCAGATTTATTTGCATAAATTAATTATTCCATTAATTATATAAATTTTTATCTGTATTTATGATAGTGTTGTCGGTACGAACTTTGTCGTACTTATGTGTATTTAGCCCTGTAGTTGGACGCCATATACGGCTGTATATGTAGTTTGTTATGCCCCACGTTCTTTGGGAGCCATATACGAATGTAATATTTATGCAGATTTAATAATTGCATAAATTAATTAATTAAATAAATTTTGCTTATTGTCCCGCGTTTGGGCGGCATGTACAAATATAATATATTACCACGCGTTGGGCATCATGTACAAATATACATGTATTATGCAAATTTATTAATTACATAATCTAATTGAATTTTTAATTGTATAGAAATTTTCTCTTGGTTACAATTATCTACTAGAATTTGCTTCCTCGTGTCACGTGTTGAGGCACCATATGTAACTGTAGTATATTTAATGTTTGTCTCTACTTGCACACATTAGTTAAAATTATTCAAAGGAGTTTCCATAAATGTAAGTTTTTATTACAGATCTTGTTTACTGCTCCAGGACGGGCATGCCATATCTGATGATACACTCTGATATCACTGAGCCATAATACGCCCCGCGTGCTGGAGCACCATATGTAAACAGGTGTTTTGGGTGAATAACAATCATCTGACTCAGACACTATTAATTTTCGTAAACAATACAAATTTAATTTTTATAAACGATACAAATTTATTATATGTTTTCAATATCATTTAAATACTGAATAAAGTTAGCGTTTCTAGACAACATATCAAATACACAATGCTGTTATATTATCTCTACGTTATGAACATCTACAAAATCAATAAAGACTAATTAATTAATGACCATATAAATTTCAATATATCCTACTCTATGGATTCATATTTCTCAATTTGCGTTACTTTTGAGCAATTAAATATATGTATATTCAACAATTAAATAAATGTATATTCTACTCAGTGGCGAGTTCTTTTTGAGTGGCAGGACAGTGGCGACCTAATCTAATGTTACATGAATGATAATAATTTACTTGTTGTTTGTATCCAAATTGCGGTGATTAACTGCGTCGTACCTCTCATCCTACGAAGAAATCCAGGCTGAAGATACGCCAATTAAATTACACTTGACACTTCGTCACGACACTATTTGTCCCACATTTTATCCGGATACTCGCATGAACGATAATGACTAATTGCGTTAACTCGAATATGACTTCATCGTCTAAAACACTTTGCGTGTAGGTTCTTTGTCACTTTGATGTACGCGTGCAATAGTTTATGCTGCGTTTAACTAGAGCGATTGTACCATTTATACTGTATTCACAATGCAAATATAATTGGTTTTAATTGCATTTTAGTGAGTTAAGAACGTGGCACAATCTTACTATATTGTTTCATGTCACTTATGTCACGGTAATGTGATATTGTCAATACCTTATCACTCGCATTAGATTCATAAAAACGAGATTTTTATGATCACAAAGTCTGATCGTACTTAACTCGACGTTGTCATAGTATTTGGTCACGGGTTAGTCTACAGTTTTACATAGTCTCTGATACACTCTCGAACAATCTCTCTGCTCGTATCAATACACTTTGCTACCGTCCATCTGAAAGACTTTGGCTGGTTTATACCGAAATAGAATTGACTGACAAAAATTAGAGTACGACCGAACTGAGACTCAACTCTCCAAATCGACCGAACTGAGATTAAAATAGACTGACTGACTGATTTTTATAGACTGACTTAAATTGTTTGAAAATTGGAAATCGACTGAACTCTTCTTCTCTGCGAACACCTTATTTTATTACTTCAGCAACACGACTCCCTCCACGGATGTCATACCCTTACCACAATCACTGTCATGATTGGTTTCTCGCATCAGATTCTGCGAAGGCTCCTCCTGGATACTCCGGCTGGGGTCTCTAGTCTACTTCCCATTCGCTCTTCACCCTTGTCTCCATGTTGACGTCTTCTTTACACCCGCCTTTGCCGAATTCCTTGCTCCTGATAGGTCAGCCAAGACCCCTCTCTAAAAGTCTTGCTGTCCACACCATCTCCCCGTATGACGACGGACCTAATTACACGGTTGTCTGTTATGTGATTGTTCTTACGTTCCCAAGTGTCCTTTCTAAGCGATTTCCTTTCCGCACATGTGTGTACCATAACCCGGGTGTGTCGAATCGCCGTATTGTCCTCGACTTCCCTTGTTACGTTCACACGCTGATGGTGGTCATCTTCCAGGAACTAACATCTGTTCTGCAGCCTTACAAGATGCTCCGTATGTCGTGCCAGTAAGCAAGTTTCCCGCTGTGCAGCTATATAAGTTCCTTTGTACCTAACTGCATCCGCTCTTAGACTGCTTTTGTGGAAAATGTTATGTCCATGTGCAGCCGCTAACGTATACGTCGAAAATGTTGGCGTCCCCTTAGTACACTCCTTGTCGGTAGTTGTGATGAACTGACACCGTCTTTTGTTTCTTTGTTATTGTCGCCACTTGCGCTTATGTCGTTCATCCATGTCCAACATCTGTTATGTGCCAAGGCGTTGTCCTTCTTAAATCATTGTCTAACGGCGGCCGTTTGGCTATACCATGCATCACTCTTGACAGTTGACGCCCGCTACAGTGCCGTTTACGAAAAAAAAATTCTCTGCCGTAATTGCTTTACAACCTCCCCAAACATGGGTAAGGTAAACTCAAACTAACCAAGCACCGACTGCGATAAGTCTTGCCCAGGGATCTCCCCTTCTAAAATTTCCCACCACGTGGCACTATTCACTATGCAAGGCGGGCAAGTACATATACAAATGTTTCAAACCTTAAAACTAACAAAATATTTTCAACCTTGGGATATAGGGCCTTTAAAATTTTTCTAAGTTCAATTTGAACTTAACCTTGTGAAAATTCCAAAATATTTCCTAAGTTTGCAAGCCCCGTCACAACCACAGGACCCTCATCGTAACCGCGCTCTGCTACCAAATGAAACCCCTACTTCATTTTGAGTAGTTAAAACAAAAAGAATATTTCTTTTTGTAAAGAGGGGCTACAAGTTATTTAAAACTAGGCTAAGGCCTAGAGAAGCTAAAAATTGCGCTGGATCCAGTAAGACGGGACTTGCAATAAAAACTCAAGAATTAAATAATTAACAATCTCATTTTATTATTCTATCTCATAATAAAAAGAACAAAAAAAACAACAGTGATTTATAATTCCCCTTTTAAATGGTTAACTAAAGAAGTATACCCTCTCAACAAGGCCACCTGAAAAATATTAACTGAATCCACGAAAATAATTGCTATGTCACCATCAATGAATTGAAAATTTAAAATAATCATTAACCTCAAAATAAAACTCCCATTAAACTATTTATTAAAATATAAAATTTATATCATATGTTTCTTTTAAAATGCAGTATATAAATTGATGAAGGTAAATGATTTCATTCCCAGTTACTATTAATAATTAAAATAATTACTCATCCAATTTAAATGAACTTTAAAGGTGACACTTACTATACTTGTTAAATAAAATAATTAATTTAAAGAAATGATCAGCCACGATTATTGAGATAGAATACTCGTCTACTGGTGTATATAAATTCTAATAATAAAATCCCTATATCCCACCAAAAGTACAGCAATGCATAATATTTATATATATATATATATCCCCCAAAATGTACACAGAAATATACAGACATAACATGTTCCACAAGACAAATTACATATACAATAGTATACAAATACATAAAGGTCTCTTGCCACGCCCTTTTTTATATTACCCTTCTGGTGTATATAAATTCTAAACTTCTTCTTTATAGGAATCCCAATTAGGATTAAAGATTTATTTCTATAAATATACCCCCATGGTGTGGGTTAATTGCACGTCATGTGTATCATAAACTATTGCATACAAATGTCCCCAGGACATTAAAAATTTAAAACCAAGTGCCTAAGTGGCTAAGTGCTAAAATACTTAATTAAGGTGAGAAATAAAATTGTTTAAAATAATTAACGCCCCCCCAGTTACCATGATTAATATAAAGAATTTATATAGACTAAAATAGGGCCAATTAATGAAAAGAGAAAAATTGCACCATATTAGCACCTTATATAAAAAAATACATTTGTGTGTCAGAGACGGACATGTTTCTTCAACTTATAACCAGTCTCAACAACCTTGTTTCGACAAACAAGTTGAAAAGTGTTTCGACAGGCACAGCTTGGTTGAAACTAATTTAAAATAACACCTACCTCCCCAGTAATCTTTTTATACAAATGACATAACCTGATTTTAAAAATAAGAGAAATATATGTTTTTATGCCTAGTAAATTAAACTTGAGAAAATTACTAATAACAAAACTGACTTTAAATCTGTAGCGAAAGCCCTATAAAGAAATGAGTGGAAATCTAAGTTGGATGCTGTGTTGTAGACATGTCAGTCTCTGAACTGACAATTTACTATACATATATTGAAATTTTACAATTAATTCTTAGTGTTCACACTAAACTGTCCCATCAATTGGGGATCCAAATGAATGTATACTTGAACGGTAAAACAGATGATTATGTATAACTGGTGCCATGTTGATTCTACGTGTGAATAATAAATGGATATTTTTCACCTGCTTATATGTGCCCAGAAGGATGATCTCTTATTTGTAGCGTGGCGATCTCATGATTGGCATGTTGTTGTGGTCTTATTCTCTTCGGTGTCGAGTGTGGAGCTTTTAGGATGTCATTCTTTCAGTCGTGTAGCAGGACTTGTCTCTATTCGGTGAACCCGCAGTCGTGAAGAAACTTATCTCTCCATAGTAGTTAGAGGATGTTGGAAAATAATACCTCTCCACCGAAGAGAAAAAGCGCCCGTCAACCCTGAAGTATTTTGATAGAGAAAAACTTAGATAATTCGGCATTGTCTCGTTTGCGTACCGCAATTAACGCCAGGGAGCAGCACGGGAATTTTCGTACCACCGAGAGTCGGCAAGTGCCGCCCCCCGACAGCCGTTGTCTAAACTATTAATTTTTCCTAAACACAGGTAGAGCGCAGCACTAATTACTGCCTTAAATTTCGTACTGCCGATAACGTCAAAACTGCCGAAAAAAATTTACTGAACTCGCGCTGAATCTTTTGACTCAGCACAGTAATGGATTTGGGACTATGTGAATGTGTGTGTGCACACACATACACAATGCCATATGGACTTTGTGACTATACTAATGCTTTACTTTATTAGCTGTTCTACAGATTATACTTTTTTGTCGCAGACTTGCCAAGATATCATAGAATTATAAGAACGTTAATAAACAAGTGAAATAGATAATCAAATATGGATAACCGATCGTCCGATCAATGGACTTTTTTTAACCGATCCGTTACTGTATTTCACTGTTTGTAACGAACGTTCTGTTGTAGCGTTCCCTCGGTTCTGCCGCACGCACCGTATGTTAATGATTCGCACAATCCGTTGCGTCGGAGCCAAACACGCGGCCTGTGTGCTGGCAACCGCATTGTTGTTTGCGACCCGAGTTAAGAAATAACCGGCTGTTCGTTGCTTTTAAACAGCGCGAGTTTTATTTCTGTAGCGCCAACGGCAACGATTATCATAAGGTGTCGGGTTATCTTCAATGCTGTCGTCATACAAAAAAACCGCGGGGTTACTAAGTTGGCCACCGGTGATAATTTCCAGACGTGAGCAAATAATTTTATTATGAATAAAGGATATCAGACCGCTTACGAAGTTTTTTTTATTTCCATCGGGGGCAATAAGGATGCATTTCTTAAAAATGTATAAAGAAGGATGGCGTCTAACACCGTCCTCGGAATGTAAAAGTTTCCATATAGGCCTAAACTAATTTCGTTAGAAAAAATAAAACAATAGTACACAAACTAAACGTTCGTCTGTTTGACACGAGCCTAACACCTGAGAAGACGTCACAATAACGGATAAACATTAGCAGAATTATTATTGACATCTATAAACAACCGAAATAATTATTACACTTTAAAACTAACCATAATAATATTATACTTCTATTCATACAATCGAAACAATGTAGACGAGTAGGGCATGCCTGCTGCTTAATTTCAACTCTACGGCATATAAGAAAGGCGTGCGACCAGCACTACGTTCTATCCCGCCTATTCTTATCTTAAGACAATCTAAAACACACGCCCGGATTTTCTGGTGTTGTTCGGAAATCGAACAGCTTGATTAGCAGCCTAGAGCCGGTCTACTAAGTCAACAAAAAAGTCGAAATGTACGAATCTACGAAATTTAAAAAAATAAAAAATACAGATAGATGTACAACAAAGAAACAGTGGAAAGACGTCTGATGAAAATCAAGGCATAAAACGTTCCAAAAAAGAGTGAAATGGACTAGATAGGCTTACAATAAGGCGAAGATAATTTGAGTATTAAAAAAAGATTACGGAACTATGTAAGACATATTCATGCCGAAAATAGTAGAAACGGATAAGGGTGAGTCAAGACAGCAACCGGAGAAGACAAGGGCACACCAAATTGCTCTGCAGAGGATTTGAAGATGAGTATTAGCATACTCATTTATTTCTTCCTGGCCACAGTCTCTTCGTCTTCTCTCTCTCTCTCACACACATAAACATACCCGCGCGCGCGCACATGCACGCACGCGCGCACACACACACTCATTCACTTCTTCCCCAATAAAAGTTAATGTAATCAAATTGCAAGTGCTTATGTAGTATTAATTAATGTAGGCTTTCAATGTATAAGTGTAAGACTGGTGGGTCCCACTAGAAACGAAAAGACAGACCTAACTTGCACCCAACGGGCAGTAGAAGATAAAGAGACAACTAGAAGGAGCCTGATAACGGTGCAAGAGGATCCATCCTGAAGTAATACGGTACGTGGTTCCAGGATGGAAATGAATGCCTGAATTAGAGGCGGGTTTTTAAGCTGGTGAGGACTCTCACCCACGTAACAGGAGACACACGGTGCATAAACATTTATGTACTAACAGTCTAGTTCCATCCAGTGCTGGGACAATTGTCCGTCTAATTCCCCGCTGGCGCGCGAGCTAGCCATAGTAGAAGGAATAAATATAATAGTTTTAATCACAGAACACGGCCATTAAGCCTGGAAATTTTACACAGTGGACAGAATGTTTTGTCAGCAGTCTACCAGTTCAGTCCTGAAACTGGTTGTTCTTTCTGAATATAGTCGCGGGTTGTGTGTTTACAGTTTCAAAAGACCTACAGTTTAATGGCGGCTCCAAACACTATGTACGAGTATTACTAGGCAGGGAAACCAGTTACTAGTTTTCTGTACTGCCACTTGCTGAAAAATAACTGTACAAATATTTTGAGCATGTTGGGACTGGGACCCGGCCCGCGTAGTTTAGATAACCATCCGCTACAGACTAAAACGCCCATTCGTTTTATAACAGTAAACCGTGTGGTGTCTTAAGCAGTGAAAAGTCGTTATACAAATTACAACTGTCCAGTGGTTCAAAGCTGTTGTATCCTTTCTGAATCATCGGAAACATTTAATTGAAGTTCCCAATAATTGTTAGTGCCATAGTGGCGAGTGCGTAATCGTACAGGCGTGGTTAGTATCACCGTATAGGACGTGTTTCGTGAAGCAACAAAAATATTTTTAGGGAGCCTTCTTCATGTGAAGGAATTGTGGTTTTTTAATTTTGCGGGGGGGGGGGTTCAGAAGTAACACCATTTGGCTTTCGAGAGGATATTTTTTGATTGCTAATAAATCAGTACTCACATGACGAAGTAGTAGTGATTCCGTTCTGTTGAGCCGTATATACTATACGTATAAATTTTGGACTCATATTAGTTTGAATATTATCTCATTATTTCCTGAAAAGTAAAATATTATTTCTTACTTGAATTGTAAGATTTACACAAAAGAAAGAGGATTTGGCAACTTTATTTAAATTTGGTTTATAAAATAAAAACTAATAAGTTCTAAAGATTATTCGGCGGTATGGTTTTAACCACAATATGCACGTGCAAAATATAAATACCAAGTTACAATTTTTAATTAAAATATGTGTGAAGTCTTACAGGACGCCGCAACTTGAAAACTTTCCGTTGCAAGAACTATGCTCTATGAAATTAGTTATTTATTTTTACCAGCAAGACATGTCCTGAAAGTAGTTTCATTATTTCATTAAACACATTACACAAATTATTGCAGTTTTGGCGGCTAACCAATATATGCTCCAACGTGGTGTTCGGTCGACGTAGATCGCGTTATCCGTACAATAAACAATAATACATTTCCTGTCGATTAAAGTGTTAAATTTTTTTATATTCGCATAATTCGAATCGTGGATTACAATTCAGTGTTAGTGACGACAAAACGATTTCCTCAGTCTCCTAGACCTAGACCGTTGCCCGAGACTGTATGTGAAAGGACATGAAACGAAAGAATTATTGTCATCGGTTTCTGGCTGTTTCCAAGCTTACTCGGCCCGGTTTTGGTTATTATTTCACACTGTTAGTTTAAGTGTCGTTTAACGTGTATGTACGTGACACACACACGCGCGCACTCACACACAATAGCATTTACACGAAGTGTGCTCAGATTAACAACCAGTGGCGAAGCGTCAGGAACATTGTAGACAGTGTCTCTCCAAATAATTTATTCATAAAATAATTAATTTTTATTTTGGAAATAAGTTGCAGTAGTTACTCAGAGAAGGTATAGAACTAATTTAAGAAGTTAAATATCACGTGACATAACGCGAGTGTGAACCTTGCTGTGCGATGCAATTGTACGGGTAGTATCAGGGTAGATATTACTTGAAATGTCTTTTTAACATGGCTGGAGGTGAGGAGGGCTTCGGTGGACGACAACGGGAGAGGACCTGCACGCGCAGCGTAAAAATGTGTCTTATAGTACATCACATCAGAAGACACGTCTCCTCCACACTGAATTCTCTCTTGGCCGCCTGTGTTCGTTTCATTGTGCTCGCGTAGTGAATATCTGTTTTTCTTGAGATTACAAATTATTTTTAATTTTGTAGATAGTGGTATAGACTAAGAAGTGTGTAATCATTTACGTTCTAATTATTTAATAATACATATTTTAAATGTCGTCCTTTAAGTGCTTTAAGCATACCGTTTAATTGGTTTAAAGGAGCAAAATGAGTACAGTTAGTACCAGTTCTACTGCAGAAGTAGTTGATATAAACTCTGCCAACTTTTATTCACTTGAATTTGTTAAAATACAAAATCAGTACGTTACATTTAGAGCAAAAGGTGTTGCTAAAGTCAAAAATATCTCGGGCGTCTTTAGATTTATCGCAGAAGGGTGGAAAGGTTGTTAGAAATTTTCAGGACGTTTGGTATAGTAAATGTAGGTGATTCTCTTATTGAAACAAAACTCTGCTCTGCTATAATTGTTTGATGTTTAATGGAGACGAATCATGGAATAAAGTTGGAGTAGGCACTATAACAAATTTTTAAGCTAATGCCTCTAACTTGCTGGTAGCAAAACTTATATAAAAAATACTGAGATTCTTCACATGCTAGGACGTAACAGAATTGAACATTGTTTGTCCGAATCACCTAGAATTCAAGTAGTAGGCCTACAGCACAATGAAAATGTGGCACATAATCGAAGGATAGTAGGCCGTTTGATAGGTGTTGTTTGTTATTTAGGCAGGCAAGAGTTAGCTTTTAGGGGGAATAAGGAAAATGAGCAACCTCTTAATAAGGGCAATGATTTAGAAATTTTAAATTTACTAGCAACGGAAGAGTCTTTCATGAAAGAACATATGGTGATTCAAAATTGCGCGGTATTCTCTCGGGAACTGATTCTATAGCTAAAAATAAGAAAAAATGAGACACGGCGTGTAGAACTCATTTACAAGAAAATATGAAACGTTTGTGTAATGCCTACAGTAATCCGGACTTGTCACTATTAAAAATGTGAATACAATTTATATTCTTCTAGCAGTACTTTCTAATTAAGGTTCATAAACGACACCAATAACAATACGATAGCTTTTTCTTGATATTTAAGCCAATTTATATAAAGAAATGCGTGTGTTTCAGACAGTCAATAAGCTATTATCTAACAGAGGTAGCATTAACTCTATTTACGATAGTTTTACTATCATTAAGAACGTCAACAATCTTAGTAAAATGTAGCTTTTGGCTGGTCTTTTTATTTCTACCCAAATTATTTTGTCACGCTTCCCCACTGTTAACAACATGCATTTCTCCAAAATTTGTGGAAATAGATAAAATCTAGGATATAGCGATGCAGTTAGAGAAGTCATCACTCATCACTCCTGCAAGGTTTAAACTATTTTGATTTAGTTCTCCGACCTTTGTGTGTGTTAAACATGTAGTACGTATTCTTACACACACACACACACACACACACACACACACACACACACACACACACACACACACACACACACACAGATATATATATATATATAGTGTAATAAAATTTATGTTAGCATTGCGTATCACATTGTCTCGTGGTTCGAGTTCATTTCGCTGGATTTACTGGTGATGCACTGGAACCGATGAGTGATACTTCTGCATACTTAGGCGATAGGAGATCGGAGTTGGTTCCACGGCCTGAGAAAGAGAGAGAGAGACAGAGAGAGACAGAGAGAGAGAGAGAGAGAGAGAGAGAGAGAGAGAGAGAGAGAGAGAGAGAGAGAGAGAGAGAGAGAGAGAGAGGGAGAGAGACTGTTCGTGGGAATTGAGATTGATAACTATACACAACGAAAAAATTTTTAATCAAAAAACAAACACGTAATTCTATGATGGGATTAATACAGACTATATTGTGTAACCCTCTGTAAATGGCTTTTTATAAAATAATATAGAACAATGCAAAACAGTTAAGTTGGTAAAACAAGCAATGAATATCGATGTAAGTAAAGTTACATGAGTGATGAGGAAAGTTTATCTGGGTACACACAACAAAAGGCTGGCGTCATATTCACATAGGATAACTGATCCTAGGCGGCCTGGAAACACGAAAGATTGAGATAATCTCTGTTACAAATATTTTAAAATTGTGCCTAGTTAATGAGTGAAACTCATAACAACATTTTTCATTACTACAATTTATAAACAAAATTTTTTTAGTAAAGCAACTTATGGTCCATTCCGTAGATTACAAACAAGTCATAATACATCACTTCATTGTTTTTGTCAATTGGGATTTCATCTTTTGTTTCGATTCGGTTTCTGGAATCAGACCGTGATGACTCGTTGTTTTTCTAGTATTACCACTGTCGCCGATAAAATGAATGCCACCACTAAAAAGGACTAGAGTTTTGGTTGGAAAACAACAATCAGTAATGGCCTAAAATCCGGACACAGAGAAACATGAATAAATTTTATAAAAGTATATGTGCAATGTAGGAAATGACATTTTTTTTAAATTTGGAATACAAATAGCCTTCCATGTCTTTTCATATAGTTCAATCATTCCTTCCTGCTGCAGGATACTAATAAAATTCGAACGAATGTAGATGGCAGTCTTCCATTTGGTAACTGCTGATCTAAAATTATTTGAAACAGAAATTACGCTGTTGCACACCACTGCCCCAAAAATTCCCGATTAGCACATCATAGGACATCATATCATATTTCCGATCTGATGATGAGCTGAGAAGATCGAAAGCGCCAATCGGGAATTTTTTATATAGTTTTATGCAAAAGTGTAATTTCTGTTTGCGATTATAACCACTGACGCAACTTTTTTAATTAAATAACGGTATTTCGTTAACTACCTTGAATATACTCTTAAAAATTCAGTACAGTGAAGTGGTGCCGATAAAAATACTGTCGTCTATTTACTGACCCACATGTGCGTCATTCATGAGATTTAATCTTCTCCATCACGTTTACTCATCTAATATTGCTCCCTCAGAAACCAAGACTGTTTCCCTTTCTCTCCTTGTAACCCGCGGAGATGATTTACGCCCCTTAATTATTTGAGCGCCTTTTCAAATCCACACTTTCAACTTAGCATATACAAATTTAAATCAAATAAATTTTAGTAAGACTACACAAAATCCAAATTTATAATAATTCAACTTAATAGCTACATCATTTAAAATTTAGTTGATATTATGGGCACACATTTCAATTATATGTAAGCTGAAATATGCAGACGGTAAATAGAATCTTATATACTATAGGATGTACATGCAGTACATAAGTAGGATCTTGTATCGTAATTTTGTGTAAGCTGTCACAAGAACAGTAAGGACTATAGAAATACGTTTTCCTAAATATAAATCATAATATATTATAGTCAGGTGATACCGATAAAAAAATAATTGTTTACCCATTGATGTAAAGCTAAGTTAAAGTTATTTAACTTAGTATCCTAGTTCTGCCAGAGGCGGGCCCCATTTAACTTTTCACACGATATCCCGTATTGTATGTACCCAAAGCATTTATTTTATTGATCTGCTTATGGCCATTTCATTACAGCATTAAACGTTTATCATCATCGGCTTTGAAATATTGTTAACATTGTTGAATACTCCCAAAAGTTTTTAAAAATTTGGCTACAGTTTTTCAGAGCTCTGATAATGCCGCACAAATAATGCCCCAATAAAATACACATAAGAAAAGCGATAAAGTGAATGCTTGGATTTTGATAAACCTGGTACAGACAAAATTATGATAAATAAACGCAAGAAACTCACTAACATCTAATCTCACATTGCCGCCCTATCAACAGCTGCCCTTTTTGTCTCTTCACATCTCTCAAAACCCATCAAGCTCTTGATGTCATCCAAGTATTTCCCCCGAGGCTTTCCTTCTCCTCCCCTTTCTACGATCTTTCCCTTCATTATGTTTATCAGAAACGTGTTATGACTTATAACATCACCTACAAACTTAACCTTTCTCTTTTCCTCTGTTTAATTAGTTTCCTCCCCTCTCGTAAATCTCAAACACTTGTATTTCCTTCCTCTCTTCAGCAAACTCGTTCCTATTATTTTCTCTCTTTCCTCATTTCCAGGGCTTTTAGTCCATATCTACGTTTGTTTACGTATTTCTGCCGTAAATAACGTATTCTAAATGAACTTATCTGGCAAAAAGTCTTTATTTAAGTATGCAATAAACGGAGACCTATAAATAATCAATCATGTATTCAACACATGAATTCTACATTAGAATATTAAACGAAAGACTGAAACCACACCAAAACAAGAAAGTGACTCCAGGAAAGATAGATAACAAGTAGACGTTATCTTCATACTCAAATGGTTTGTGAGGATCGGTCAAAAAGTATAACACAAATTTCAAATTATTTGTGTCGACGTTTCTACAATATTTATTGTCATCATCAGGACATTTTTTGCTTAGCTGTTACGACGCCAAACACACAACTGTTGTCGTAACAGCTCAACAACAATTATCCTGAGGATGACAGTAAATATTGTCGACACAAATAATTTAAAATTTGTGTTATACTTTTTGACCGATCCTCACAAACCCTTCACCGGAAAAATTCATTGATTGACGGTCACTACGAATTTAAAGATTTATTTATACTTAAAGTAATAACTGAAAAAGCAAGAAAATCAACTTAAAAGCGTTCCTAGAATTTATAGATGTAACGATACCTTTATCTGATGTTAATTGTTTACTGATATGAAATAAAGTAGAACAATGATGTTTTCCTTCTAAATTAATTAAAGTTCTTCAGAGTCTCTGTTACAAATCAGTTATAGTCTTACGTAGATGTCAATGGTAGACTAACAAAATATATTCCTACAAGTAAAGACGTTAACCACGTGTGTCCCATTTCACCAACACTGTTTAAGATATTTAATATTTAGAGAGAACATATTTCGGCAAGGAAGCATGCATGCGAATTCCTAACTAAACGGGGAAAACAGAACATCCGTTTCAAAATATGATATAGGCCTACACATTTAATAACGTCCTACAAAATTGTAGACTATACATCTCTGCTACAAGACCAATACTTATGACATTTGCAGGTAAACATCCTATTACAACAATAGGCGTGAATAGCCAAATTTTAATACAAGTTTATTATTTGAATTACCAGGGATGTGACATCTCAGAAGTCGAATACGGTATCGACTATAACAGTAAGTTAGTATAATTTAGAAGTGTCTGCGGAACGATCGATAGAAGACTGGAAAATATAACTGAGTAGGATATCTGCATACAATTTTACAAAGCATTAGCCCTCCACATATTCTTGTATGCAAATGAAACATGGACCTTGGTAAAATGAAAAAAATTAAAGCTGCTGAGATGCTGTAAATGTTATTAGGAATTATTAAAGTGCGTTCCATCTTAGATCACAAAATAATGAAGTCATTAGACGAGGATTGAAAACTAAAACTTTTCTCATGGTTAGGGACAGTAAGATAGGATGGTGTGGAGTCTCGGACCGCGTGTCAAGTAACGGACTAATAGTGACATATGAAGCTAATGGAAAGACGGATCAATAAATTTCTGACGTTTTCACGGCCCGTGTCGTCAAAGTTGATAAACGATTCCAAACTGTGTGGTCGGGGGCGATTGTTGCTCCAGTTGCATTATCAGTAGCAGGGAGTAGTTGAATACGTCACAAAGAATGGAAGCAACGATGATTTTTGGCTACTTCGGAAGCCGCCGAAACGTTTAGCAACAATTTTTGCAACAGTTGACCACGGCCAAACAGCCTACAGTGTTTTAACTTTGGAAATGTTGGTAATTAAGTTACCAAGGCTTTCGCGACCCGTGTTATAAGGCGCGAGCCCTGTATCGTGTATATCCCAAACGCTGGAGACGTTGGTACACCGAGACGGAGAAATGGATTCTGGGACAAGACAAGTCAACTAGTTAATCATTATCGTAAAGAAGAATACTATAAGTGAGTACTGGTCTTATCACATTTTTATTTTATTTATTCTAGTTATAGTTTCTTTCCGTAGGTTTTATTATCCCACGTTATATTACTCAAGCAGCCCCAATTTTCTTTCGAATATAAACTTGATGGGATAATTTAGCTCAAACTAATGTAGACTTTTCAGACTTCGTTCAGTGAATTACATAAATGTAACTGAAACTGCATATGGAAATTATTTGACAAACACTACAAAGGTTACTTTAGAAAATTAATTTTAATTATTACATTACCAAAAATTAACCCACCCCTATTATATCCCGTGGCACAGTGGTTTTTGTTTGGAACTCCAAATCGCAACGGCTGTGTGCGGTCACGACTCAAGTCTTCCTGCGCCTATCGCGGGAGCTAAATAATACTGCTTTCTACCTGCCATGCCTGAGCTCGATAAGTAATAAATTTTAGTGTAAAGTGATTATTGTGAATAACTGTTTGAGGATATCTGTAATAAATGACTAGCATTAATCATTGTGATATAGTTAATTAAGTGATATATTTATTTTAGTTACGTTAACATGTGTTCAAAAACGTAAACTTGAAGAATTGTTCTATATTAGTGTTTATTGTTCTTCTGTTTACTAGAACTGTAATTAACGATTCCTCTGGTGTTCAATTTATATATTCCACTGTTTAAACACAACGACCCGTGTGATCATCGTAATAATAGCTTTAAAAAAGTTCGTGAAGGCCAGAGCCCTTATTTTAAGCCATTGCAACTCTCTTCGCTACCTTTGCTTTCGTCACTAAATTTCTCCATAACAACTGCTCTCCCTTTATGATTGTGACGCTACTATTTGTATTGCACAGGGATTCTATAATTTTACTTGTAGAACGTTGTCGTGTGTTTTTTTGAGATAAACTTAATAATAAATAATCAATTATAGACATTTGGACAAAATTAAATTTAATTAATTAAAACTATACGAAGTAGTGTAAAGCGTATTCGATACTTTGTGTTCAGTTTAAATGGTCATATAAGCTGTAACCAGGTGGCTGACGATTGGCGTTTACAATAAACGGAAACACACAAATCGTAAAATGAACTGAGAAAACTATTACTCAAAACTTGGCAATATTTTCACTCATTGACAGCTAATGATTTTTTTTTTGTAAACAATGGGTTTTAACCGCTTTTTAAAACCAGCGCTCTACCACGCGTTATTTAACAAACCATACATTAATGCAACTCTGTACGTTAGTGCGTTTTCATTTTAGCTCCTTAGCCGTTTAGCAGTAAGCATCGTAAATATTTTCCACGTACGAGAACGAGAACGAACTGATTTCTTTAATACGATATTCGCTCGTTCGACTGAAACTCTATTTCCGTCTCGTCTATAATCGTGAGGAACGTAGACTGTCTCAGTTCGTGTGATGTGAGATTGTGCCAGCCGATACGGACCATTACGTTTCCACCATTACGGTTATTTATTATTTATGCAATATATCACACACACAGGCGCGCGACATGCCCGCCTTATAACATACAATCGGGTCAATAATACGAGGGTCATTCAATAAGTTAACAAACAAACAGCTGTGGAGCAAAAACGTTTTATTCAATCAATACAATTTTTTTTACTTTTCAACGTAATCTTCAGCAACGTCTATGCACTTGTCCCATCTCTTTACAAGCTTTTTTATTCCCTCAGCAAAGAATTCTTTACCTTGATGTCGAAGCCAGTTTTGGACTTTTTCCTTCACTTCTTCATTGCTGTTGAACTTGACACCACACAAAGTCTCCTTAAGTGGGCCAAACAAGAAAAAGTCAGATGGTGCAAGTTCAGGGCTATAAGGGGGATGAGGCAGGATCTCCCAACCTACTTTTATTATTGTTTCGAGAGTCAGTTTTGCCGTGTGCGGGCGGGCATTATCGTGAAGAAGAATCACACCTTTCCTCTCCCATCCCGAAAATTTCTTCTTCTTAACTTTGTTCACAATCATGTCAGAATAGTAGTGACTATTGATGGTACGCTGGTCTTGTAGGTAATCACAGAAAATTGGGCCTTGGGGGCTCCAAAGGATGGTTTACATCACCTTACCAGCCGATGGCTGGGTTTTGAATTTCTTTTTGGCGGGTGAACTGGGATGCTTCCACTCGATGCTTTGTCGCTTTGACTCAGATTCAAAATAGTGAATCCAAGTTAGTGGTTATAGTGGTTCCAAATCCAAAAATCTTATAACAGAACGCTGTTCTTCGAAAGTACTGTCCTCAAGAGGACACGCCATCGTAAATAAAACTGTATTGGTTATGTTTATGCATATTATTGAACAGCTGATCAAAACTCACAACGACGTTGCCTGGTAACACTCCTGAAAGTTTCTATCAGCTGCTACAATTAATTTCTTTTTGTACAACTGTTTGTCTGTTTACTTATTGAATGACCCTCGTATTATTGATTGAATAATTTATTTTTGTACTTTTTTACTTTATTTACCTTTACGATTTGCATAAATTATAGAAGTCGTATTTTGACAGTTACTTACTTTATTACATTTTTTGCTTAACGTCCAATGTACAGGTGCTGCGGCTAGAGGCACCGGTCGTGACACTGCTATAGCTGTTGAAAACGTGTTTTCAGGGTCGATGTTTTCGCAGTTATAGCCCACGGTTTCTAGCAAAAAGGGGATACTCAACTAGTACATGACGATTGTGATTTCGAAGTGACACAAAAAGCATAATGTGATATGGGAGTTCTCCGTGGAATAGGAATGCGTAAGCACCATGTGGAGACGAAGGACGACTTCTTTCTTTCTGTTATTCCTGACCGATGAAGCCTAAGATCTGTGATAGGTTTGATGTTTCCACAATTAATTAATTGATTTTCCCAGCAATGCTGCCGCTGACCCCTCATTTTTGTTTTAACAGCATTCTTGAAGTCCATGATTGGGACACGACTGTTAGGAGCAAAGAGTAGTTGCAGTCCCAGGGCTGCTTCTTTGCCTGGGATCCCTGAGTGACGAGGTGCCCAAGCAAAGCAAATGACTAAATTAGAGGTAGAAAGAGAAATTAGAATTTCCTTTAAAATAATTATTGAAAGTGTTTGATGAATTTTTTATGGCATATATTGCTTGAATATTCCTCTCCACATTACAACAGAAAGATTCACTGAGCGAACGTTTGGTGAAGGCGCGCTTCTCTTCTATCGGCATGGCCGTGTAATCCTTCAAAGTACACGATATGATTCTTAACGGCTTCTTCCATAATCGGCGAAACGTTCAAGTCTTTTGAGATTATCTGATCTGATACATACAAAGGCACACCAATTATACGTCTGACAACCACATTCTGAAGTGGCTGTAAAATTTCCAAATTCGAGTAACTGATTTTGCCTCAGAGATGAAACCGATAACCCAAACTGGTCTCAGCGTAGTGGTATTTGTCAGTGACGTAGAATAAATTTTGTTACAGAAATTCAAAACATTGAGTAGGAAAGGAGATGCACACATAACATATGATGTTTTTCTTTCACCACACCGTTTCGGCGTTCCGGTCAAGAAAACACGTTACCACGAAATTTGTACGTGTTCTTGATATACTTTTGTTTACTTTTTCAGTTAGCAAAGTTGTTTTGTCGGTTTTTGTTTGTTACCAGACTACATCACTGCTCGTATGTTAAATCACACGGAAGAGCAGTCTTTAGAGAAGTTTTCCTTTTATATAAATTTAGCGAACTTTAGCGTGCTGAATATTTTGCGTCACACACGCTGCGCACTTGTTAAAACTGTGAACAAAAACAATTCATTGCTTCGTAGACACTGTGTCGTGATATTAAAAGGCTTACATTAGCGTACACATAATGAACATCACCATACTCACAGATACACAAATAGGTAAGCTCCATAACTAGTTAAAACTACATAATAAATCAGTAATCCTTACATCAAGAGCAAGGAAACATCCGACGCGGACCCCCCCCCCCCCGCGCTGAAACCCTTTAGCCATAAACTTCACGCCGGTCTGATAAACTGAGCGCGTCGAGACTACCAGATTCAAAGAAAAGATATGAAAAAACGACGCAACATTCTCTGTCTCTTATAAATAAAACATCTGAATTCTATTTGTCTAATTTTATGTTTATAATCAACTACGTTACTCAATACAATCAACATTGGTCACACATTTCACCTTTTGCCTTTTGGACGATTATCCCGGGCCCTCTTCGAACATCATCCTATCGACATGGTCATTTCAGAGGTGTCGCCTTTCCTGTAGCCAGTCCTATCTGTCACGTGGTATATTTCTCGAATATTCACATTTGGTATTCTACCTCGGCGTGTCCTATCAATCTTCTCAACGTCTTCAGTGGTATTTGTAAGTGCTATTTTTTCTACCTTGAGTCCTTTTTCCACCTGTAACACAAAAACCGTTTAATGGAAACTGACCCGACGGTATCGTTGTATGGTTAAAGCGTCGTCACATGCACGATTACAAAAACCTAGGTAGATGACTACACGGCCGAGGTCCTCTGTACTCGAAGTCAGACGATTAGAATACACTATATTATCCTACATATTAATAAGATAGTCTTCTCGAGTTATTAAGAATATACCAACAGAAATATTCACGTTTAAAAAATAAATGATGAAAGGTTTTGTAAGGTTCGATCGTTAATTACACTCAATATTAGAACATTGGTGTTAACGATTCACCAGTCTACATGTTGGTCGTTACTGTTTTGAGAATATGTTTTGAAATAAATGTACCTAATTTTGAAGCGATAGTCTATGCAATTAACATAGGACAGACCTGGTCCCATATTCTGCCCGTAATCTGTGGGTACTGCATGTAGTTACCGATTCACGTTTCCTCAAATGTTTTTTAAATCAATATAAATAGTTTAAGTAATCGGGAAGCCCAATAAAGTAACTTAAAGACTTGGTATGAAGAAAACTTTTTACAGTCTTGAGATTTTTTAAAGTTTGTCTTGACATTGCTTAGTCGTAAATCTAAAATTCAGATTGAAATCTGACATTAAGATTTAGTACGGTACGAAAAACAAGTAACAACTGTATGTTTTATCATCTACAGAACTTACCTTTCAGTAAAAAATTGCCCTTACTATTCTTTACAAATTTACGTTTTCAAATATGTTCACACAATGACTTACGCATTTGATTTTAAAAGAAAAACATATTTAAGACATAAATATGTCTTAGATTTGTTTCGAAGTAAACGTAGCTAACGTAGTTCATTTAATTAATATCGGATAAGGCTTCACTAAACAATTAGCACGAAGTATTATTGAGCGACAAATACTGATCGTTATTTGTATTCTATAGTTATAATCTGTGCTGTTAACGCGAAATATAACTCAGATCCCGGTCGCTGCTCCCCCCCCCCCCGTTATAGTTCACAAGGTTAACACAAAGTATTACTGACTTACCGATAGCTGCTTAATTTTTATACTTTTAATTTGTGCAGGTAACGCAAAGTATTATTCAGGTTTCCCCACTGCTGCACAAAATGACAGTGAAAACTTAAACAGTTCTTGCAGCTGCCGATAAGCCGTATTCGTCGAAATACAGTAAACAACTTCGATGTTACAATGTTATACCTCGTCGATTAGTTAGAATTATTTGTTCAAAATAGAATGGTGTACAACTGTATACAAAATAAAGGACTATTTTTAAAAATATAGAACAGTAAAAGTAAATGTTAAAATCATTACTTGAAATTATTTTGCACTTCTAATTTTTACGGTTAAAACCAAGTATAACATGTCCGGATCGCAGCTTGTATTCTGCAGTTAACCATTACGTGGTAGCCAAATAAGTAAACGTGGGTTTCCAATGTAAGGAATCCGTTCTCGCCCTCATAGAGAGAAAGACTACTGTATGTGTGTAGTACGTTATTTTTTAGATGTTGCCAGTTCGTAGCTGCTACTGAGGGGAATTTTTTCTGCTGAAATTCTCGGTCGTGGGCTAGAAAAACGATTTCTGTGTAAATGTACAGGACGCCTGTAACCCGTTACGAGTATAATGGGACCTGTGACGTCTACAACGGTTTAAAATTGTTTCAGACAAGCTAGATTTTTTACGAGTTCAGAAGTTGAAAAAACCAGTGTAAGTGGAATTGAACGTAAACATGTCGCCTGTGTTAAATGTTTCAATGTCGTTGAGAACAGAACTAATACTGCGGCATTAACAGGGGGCGATATAATACGATAGTCCCAACGCACTTGATACGAAAAATTACTTGTGTACATATATTTATATTAATGCAACATTTTTATATAGTACACACTAAGCATTACTGTGGAACGATAATATTATCACAGAGTACTTCCCTATGGTTTATGTGGCTTGCATTACATTAAGAAAGAAACCTTAAAATGAATACCTAGCAACCACTTCTAAAACTTATTGTCTTTATGTCAAAATCAAGTAGATCTTGTATCACTAGTCGGTTAGTGTTTGCACTACTGTCCAAATGATTAATGGATAGTTAATTGGAATACACGTCTAGACAGTTAATATTGCTACGCTGGTCACACCGATCGTCGTGTTGTTCAGAGAAAACAGAATAGGAGACCCAATTAAGTCACTAATTACAAAGCTTAATTAGATACAAACAGTAGTTATAAATCAACAAAACACTCTTACATAATAATTTAAGTTAAATTTGTTAACAATAATGTCACCTTATTACGGGTTTGCACTAATTAACACAATAATCACTTTCCACTAAACCACACCAACCACTTGATCCGCACTGAATAAATCGCCAGCTGTAACTAACTGCCATGCCGGCCACTGACGCTTACATATACCTCGCACAGGTTCCAGAGACATCTACTATTTTTCCGGCGGCACGCTGATAATAATTACGCAGCTGCAAGCGCTAGAATAATCAGGAGATTAAGTCTAGCCCGACCTTGACCAACGTGCCGGCTCGTCATGCGCTGAGCCAGTAATGTAGAAAGACAATCTCGAATTTTCAAGAGCGTTACATAATTGTCTTTCAACTCAACGAACGTAGAAGTGTAATCAACACTACTGTATTTTATACAATAGCTTCTTTCACTGTATGAACCTCAAGGTCACAATAAATGTTTTTACTGGGTGCGAATCATGGAGAGTCTGTAATTTATCTCACTCATGACCACTTAATCATGGTCAGAAACAGTACTCCACAGTAAGACGCCATAGGTCGGGTTGCATTATAAACTTATGTTTTACTCCTAAAATTCAGCTTCGGTCTTCCATCGAATAACCAGTCATGCCGTTTTACTTAACTCTTGACATTTATTCCATTGTGGTTCCTCCAAGTTAGTCTTTTGCCCAGCTGTAAACCAAGATACTTAGCAATCTCTACTTTATGAATTATTTTATTATTTATTGTATTTCTGATGTGTGTCATTTAGTGGAAACATCAACTGATGTTTCTTTGTAAACAGGATGGTGAAAGTTTATCAGTTCCTACCACTGTCGATACGGTTTCGTTTGCTGAGCTGTGTCCATCGATATTTAGCAGCCAGCTTAGAAGGTAAAATATTATACCTAGTCGATAACGTTAAACAATATGCTGAACATCAAATAGTACAAAGCTCTGCGCAAAAAATACAATAACATACACTTTTAGAACAAGTATTAAAACTAAACATTAAAACTATATTTAGAAAATATTTATTAAGTTTATTAAAGATTTTTTAAATAAATTCTTGTTCAATAACATCTAAATCGGAAATTATCGTTCAATAAAATCTAAATCATAAGACTGCATTGGTGGCAATTACAGTAACTTGGTCTTTCCCCCAAAAGTTAACCAAAATAAATAACCAAACTTTTAATTCGGTGACTCGAAGAAACAGTTGAATCCAATCTTTTCGCGGCGTATGTCTTGACAGCATTTTAATATTGTCCGTTTTCTGGCAAAAAAACAAAAATGTCTACAGTTACTTCATTGGGCTTCCAAATTATTTTAATTATTTATTTCGATATTTCAGCTCTAAAAGCTCTAAACTATGTGCACTAGCCTGACCAGCTCGTAAAGGGCTGTCCCGTGTTAACTAAGCAAACTATTCCTTCTCAATTGGGTATATTTATTTCAAAATCCATTCAAGATCAAAAGTGAACACCTGTCGATTTTAATCGGTGTGAGTATACTGTATCCGACGCGCGTGTGTGTGGTCTACTGACAGAAACAGTCGTTGTAGTACAAATAGGTGAGATCTCTGTGTACGCATGCATTTTGCTTATGAACTCTGGTTCAGACATGAATTAATGACAATAATGGTTATTTAAGGAAATATACATTTTACAAAATACATTTTGCAATTTAGATAATGCCACCGAAAGAATTACATAGACACACGTATGTTCCTATAAGATTATTGTAAAATATGCAATAATAATAACAGAGTTATATAAGCTAGAGTTAACTACAAAAGTAATTAATAAATAAAAAATAACTGAGTATATGCAAATAAGGTGTGGAAAATTGCGTATTTAATGCCACCGCTAGCTTAAACAGCGATTCTACCATTATTGAAAAAAACAGACCAAAAATGATGTGTTGAAAGGGTGAACATGCAGGAACAGACCAAATTGAACATGTTAAAAACGGCATATTTCGATATCTGACATGTCAGAATTACTGGAGACTATAAATACCTCCGACAATTTTGAACGAGGGACAGACACAAATAACTTTCTCACGTGGACACTATGTCGGTTTGATTAGCAACAGAGAATCGGCATCGGCAGCATCATCATCATCATCAAGCAGTAACTCGAACATACAACGATTGACGAAGGAACATATCATATCCATCATCATGATGCAGTATTAACACAAGACACTAACGATCTGCAAGGAATCATGATATCATCATCGTCATAGCCCACATAGCCCACGAACGCGTGCGCGCAATAGCAGCTCTGTAACTGTAACTCATCGAACACTGGTCACATACGAACATTTTTTTTAACAAAGAAAGAACTTATAAAGAACTGAAGTATGAGCTAAGGAATTAAAATCAATAGATAAATGTAAATAGTGTAAATAGTCAAAGTAAAATAAGTAGGCCTAGTATGGAATTTTAGGTTTTACTAAAAATAATTTTCTAATTAATATAAAATGGGTGCTCTGTTGTAATTAATAATTATTTTACTTATATTAAATACTATTTTAAAAAATATTACTAATAAACTTTCAATTGATTTAATAAATATAATATTATTCGTAAATGATTTTCTATGATTTAAAAATGTTAATAAGGATTCAAAGTTGAGACTCTTGTCAGACACCCAAGTAACTAACAATAATTTTATAACTTATTTTTCATGTGTTTATGTTTTGATGTTTACATGTTATTATTGAGTGTTACACATAAGAGGTTTAATATATATTGTCATTGCATCTTCTTATAAAAGGAAATATTCTGAAATTCTGAATTGATATTTTAAAATATTACTCAATTATTTTCTTAACGTAATAATTAATTGATAAGGATTTTTTTTTCAATATTTCAACTAGATATTTCATGCCATCAACGTCTCACGCCTCTAAAAAAAGTTTATTGTAACGTCCATTAGGTTTACAAGATTTGTTGGAATTTCTGACAATTCCATGAGTATTAAAATCACCTCTCTTTCATAGTGTCATAAAGCAGTTTCGTTAATCTAGTGCAGTAATCTAATTTAGTGTTACAAGACAATTTGGTTACTTCAAAGTTTTAATATAAGATTAGAAAATGTACAACTTGAAATAATAATTTCGAAGTATTACAAAAAAAGGATTTTCTCAAGTACTAGAAAGTGTGGATGTTTCAGATTAAAGCTGACGGCGTAGATTTAAACAGAATAATCCTTTCTGCGGTAAAAATGCTGGGGTAGTAATGTAACGCAGTAAATGTATTGGATGTAGCGTCGTTATGTTGGACGAAATAAATAAATATTTAATCGCAAAACGAGATGTTTACCGTTTCTCTTGGGTTACAAAATAAACTAACATTAATCAGTTACTTTCTACAACTTTAACTGAATTTCATGATAAACCTTAACCAGAAAGAAAAAAAGTATTGCTGTAGGGTTATTATCTAAGCCTATATAATCCAAAGGCATGTTTAAAATTGTATAGGATACATTTCACTACACGTTAACACTACACTTGAATCACAAATGTCTTTCACACTTGCCTTCCCTTTGCTATCTTCGCTTCACCCCCATGTTATAATTTTCTTTCTAAAATTTTTGCAGTTACTCGATCCCAGGTTTGTCTTTGTTTCCTCCACAGTCACTTAATTTACGCTTCTCAAGTTAGTCTCTCTGGTTTTGTCTCTTCTCTAAGCTATAAATGTCCCACCATCTCAGTGATCCTCGTTCCACAAATTCGAGTCAACAGTGTATCTCTTAATTTCTTCTTATATCTATATTTCTCATTATGTTCTTCTTCATAACTCCTGTGACTTTACAGCCTATATTTTGCTTATTTTTCTTACACTCAGCTCACATAAACTTTCTATAAATTATCTCTAATGCCTTGTTTATGAAATTGTCTATTCATAGCCTGTTCCTTTATCACTTCCTTCCATCTGTTACCACCCCCAAATTCTGGAATGCTCTTACTGCTCTATCATTGTACTCTCAATTTCTATTTTTATGTTTTCCTTTTCAACGCCAGTTACCATCACTCTCCTTTTGGCCTCATTAATTCTCTTCCTTTCTCTTCTAATACGCCTGGTGTTATCTTGTAATTCTTCTCTGTTTCCAGCTAGTAGCACCACAACGCCACCTAATCTCCTTTCCAAAATACCTATTCTTTTTCACATTTAAGTGACCTAATTTTAATTTTTACTTCTTGCTGAACTTACGATAATCATATCATTATTCATAACACAGACATGTAATGAACAAAACTGGATTCAGTCCCCTACGTTGCATTATGCCTTTTTGTTTTAGATATCGCACGACAATTAACGCAAATGGGTAATTATTACACAGTTACTTTGAATCCACGAATACAACAAACATTGTCATAGGCCAATAACACGCTTACGTAATGCTCGCATTTTTTGTTAAAGATTTCAGGGTAACAGGGATGCTTAATAACAGTTATTACGTACAAAATTAACTTGTTGCGTCGTAATAAGTTATTTATTATGGTGTGGTGGTAATTTTTCTTGGAATTTTACTTACATCAGAAAAGCTATTATATTAGGGCGATCCTTGGTGTACTTACAGTCGTGACTTTTACTTCTCCTCACACCGGATGTTAGTGGACTTGCAATTTCTTTCTTTCCAAAGAAGACAATCTCTTAATCTCAGCATAATTTGTCCCTCCTATCATTTCATCGATATACTCTCGTGTGTGCCACTACGTCTCTCAATCATCCCCTCGATCATGGTGGTGACCAACCATACTGCTTCTCCTCTCCCCAATGGTTTTAGACAAAGTTCTTCTTTCACCCACTCTTTTCAGCGACTCAACGTTTATCCCTATCTCTATTCACGGTATTCTTAAGGTCCTCCTCCAGCACCGCATTTTAAAACCTTGAAATAGTTTCTTTACAGTTTTCTCAGTAATCAGACCATGTTTCTGAGTCATACGTGTAAATGCTCAAAACGAAACTTTTTTATGGCTTTCTTCCTGATTTCCAGGGACACGTTTCTGGACGTGAGAAGAGATCTTCTCTTGTTGGCCGTTATAAGCTTTGTTAAATTCTATAAAACAACAACTTAAGTTGAAATAGTCTGCAGGTGCGGATGTGGAATTCTAGGTCCAGTCTCTCACACTTGAAGGTAATGCTAAACTAATAAGGTTATCCGCGACTAGAAAATGTATCGGAAACACGGCATTAAGCTGTAGGTACAGTAGAACTTTGTGTATTACGACATTCAGAAGTCAAATTTTGTAAGTTAGAAGCATTGTTAAGGACTGCTTTCAATTAAAAAATTTAATTAATTAATTAAATTGCACAGGTTGTGGCGTCAATCTCCTGTTCCTCTGTGTATTTTGTCCTCGGCGTCGCGAATGGATTATCCAAGTTTTTTTCCTTGTGATCGACCAGATTGTAGGCCCTACGAATGATAAAACTAATTGAAGCATTCACATTATTAGACTACGATAATTTGAAAGCTGGTTTCCAATTTTAAACGGTGAAATTCTTTTTGTGGGAACATGAATGCAACATTAAAGGGTTTGTTTTATTCGTGGATAGTGGTGGAAAGCAAAAACTGAAAATGGTCGCAAGGATTAGCCCCGAGAATAGTCTAAATAGTTCGTATGCTAACGTTGGCTCAAATACTCAGTCTATTCGGCAAACAGGAAAACCAATGATTCAAGCAAATACAATGGGAACATGCAGGTTTGTCTATTTCATGGTTTGCGAGAAACACTTCACTCCCCCTTTCAAATAGCACTTAATCCCACTGCAGAGATTGGATGTCCAAATTATTCTTCACTGCTGATAAGAAAGCTTCAGAAGGAGAGTTCCAAATC
This sequence comes from Magicicada septendecula, assembly GCA_034769895.1. Classification (NCBI taxonomy): domain Eukaryota; kingdom Metazoa; phylum Arthropoda; class Insecta; order Hemiptera; family Cicadidae; genus Magicicada; species Magicicada septendecula. The sequence continues at coordinate 195,070,030 of CM068376.1, forward strand.
AATCCATGAAAGGATTTTTAATTTTCTGACTCTTGTTTTAACCGTCTTGACCAGGTTATTATTTGATTATTTTGTGATGTTTGACCAGGTTCAATTTACATATCCTACAGATCTTTACAGAAATCTGATAGCCCTTTTATATGTCTTTCTGGAATTTCTTCAGGGGAAAGAAGTGACTTCCCTTAGTGTTTCGAAGGTTTATTAAAGTGCTTTGGTTTTGCTTTATAACAAAAATTCTTCGTCAACATTCAGAAAGCCAAACATTTCCTCCGAATTTAATTGGTTGGGTTTTTCCACCGTAAATATGTAAAGTAAACGAATCGTGTAGGTCGTGTCCACTGTGAAATATATATTAGCAAATATTACAGATCAGAGTGTGAGAAAACAAACGGATATATATAATTGACGCTGAAATCAATTGTAATCAGCTGACTATCCTTCTGTAGCGAAGCTTACTACAATCACCAGCAGGCGGCAGCACTAACAGCACAGAGTGATCGAAGTTCGTAGGATATGTTGACGCTTGCTCCAATAAATGCATTATCAACAAAACAGCCGTCAAAACACGTTTTACATAATTTACGAATGTAATGTGCTGATCGAAGAAATTGGCTGGACTTTCGACATCGTCCATGCTCTCAACTGTCGTTTACTGCAACACAGGATACGTAAGCAAGAAATTAAGTTCTATGACTAACTCTTGTTGTTCTTGTTCTTGTTCTTGCATGACAACCCAGTGTGGGCTTAAACCCCCTACACACTATCGGACCAGACCACCGGACCGTCGGGACAAAACGCAGTTTGGTCGTGGGTTCGAAGATGTGTAGGCGTGTCCGCGGACAAAATCTGTCGTGACGGACGGTCGGGAGGTCCGATGGGAAAACCATCGGACCGCGGACCGTCCCCGGACCGCCCCACCCCTTTTCAGTCTGGTCGTGTAATGTGTAGCGTTGTCGCCGAACTTCCCTTGTCGTTGCCAAACCTTCCCTGTTTGTGCTTCTGTTTCTTGTTGCGTTGCTAGCGCTTTCTTGTAGCACGAACTTTTTTTCTGTGAGACAATGTCATCTCAACCGGTTATTACACAAGACGAAAAGGATGTGATCGTAGAGCTGTTGGAGCGATACAGAGAATTCCGTTGTTTGTGGGACACAACAAGCGAACTTTATTCGAACCGCGAAAGCCGCAATGAGACCTTTATGTCTCTACTGGAGATTTACAAGAAACTTCAGCGAAACGCTGTTCTTGAAGGTGTCAAGAAGAAACTGGAAAATATGCGGAGCGCATACTACACTGTAGTGACAATGTTCAATTTTTTTTATATTATGTTATTTTCTTTTACACACAATTCTGCACTACTTTTATTTTGTGTTAAAGTTTTTCACTATACTGATATTGTACGCAAAACGTTAATAAATAATTTACATAAACACCAATTTTTAGGCTAATATCTGTTATTTACACTTACCTTTATGTACTGCTTTAGACAATAGTAGATAGCTACGCACGTTTCTGGAATAATAGCTGATAAAAGTTGTGGTGATATAGCAGCACAGAATTTCATGTCTTCATATGATCTCGCAGTAGCTAAATAACGAAGTGTCACAGTTAGCCTCTCTTCTGCACTCACAGATTCCCTGAAGACCGTATTTCTTCTTTGAAGAAATAGTTTCACCAAATCCAGTAAATTGATGAAACATTCCTCATCCGTACGTAAAAAATTACAAAAATCGTTTGAGTCCAGTTCTATAAGTAAGTTTACATGAGTGAATGTTTTCCGTTTTTGAAACAAGTACTTTGCCCACATTTTTCTCTTCTTTCGACACTTGTCATCACTAGTTGCTACTAAAGCGCTTAAAGCTACACCGATTTTTTGCATTTTTGAAAGATACGGAGCCATAGCGCGACACCCTTTCCTTCACAAGATCAAACATTCGACTAGTCAGAGAAAATAGGTTCCTGTCTGAAGTTGGTCCGGTCCGAAGGTGTGTAGCCTTGACCCGACCACAGACGGTCTGGCTGGTTGGTCGTGTCTGGTGGTTCGGTCCGATAATGTGTAGGGGGCTTTAGCCTCTCAAAAACCTTCGCCATTTATTCCATTCCGTCCTCTCACCACCCTCTCCTCCCACTCACAACCATACTTTTCAAGTAACTCCCTACATCCATCTTTTCCTAGGTCTTCCTCTAATTCTTTTTACCTACTGGTTTCCAGACTGCGATTCTTCTAGTTGTTCTGATATCATCCATTCGTATTACGTGACCCAACCGTTCTAATCTACTCTTGATGAACAGGATGATGTCAGTACCGTGTATTAATTGATACGATTCCCTGGTGATCAAGACTGCTGTACATGCTGCTAGTAGGTCCTTTGTCTTTTCATTAGTTATTTCAAGATCTGCTTTCTTAGATTCTCTCTCTATCACAACAAATGTTTCCTTAAGACCTCACCCTGTTCGAGCAATCAGCGCCACGTCATCAGCCAGCGTATGCGACGCATTGATCCATTCGATGTAATATAATAGCCCTTGGATTTATCGGTACCTTCTGTCAATAAAAATTATAAATAAATTCCGTAAATTACGTTCAATATTCTTTTAAATGCAAAGGTTACATGCTAGTGTAGTTTAGTTGTCTCTGACAGGTGGCAACGAAGCTTCATTTTTCAAACAAATGCCATTCATAATAATTTTCCCTATGCATTTCAATTACGATGTAGATTTATTGTGTACACAATATGTCACTTAGTGATCTGCATATGACTTTAACTGTATACATGTATGCAGAAGTAGACTTACACACACCTATATAGCTTTATAATATTGCAACTAGTGAGTAGAATATGTTTCCTCACACTATGTACACATTATTTGTGATGCAGATATTACACTACACACTTCACTCGCCTACAGCGGATCAAACTGTTTCTGTCTCTGCAACCGCCCAGTGAGTAAAGAATTACCAAGCATTTGTAACACTTCCACGTTTTGCTGTTTATGAAATCTTCTTTCATATTTAACTGGAAAACTTGAAATCTTAAAATACACAAATTTAACATCGGAAGTGAGACAACAAGATCAATTGCCATGAACAGAGGAATGCGAAAGGGGTTTAGCTTATCACCCACCTTATTCATGTATTGACGACGTTATACGAGAAAGGACGAATGTTGTTAATCCCGACATTAGGTTCATTAGGTTAACACTAATCCATAAATGGATAAACACAATGTTCTTTGCGGATGTCCAAATAATTTTACAGAAGTCGGACGTAATTCTAAAGAGGATAACGTACAATTTGCTATGCGCCCTTGAGCCTCATATGCAACTATTATAATGTGATAATATCTGAAAAACAAAGGTCATAGCTTTCAAAGCAATGTGGCTAGTCCGTTCGAAGGTAGTGGTCAGTGGGCACCCTATAGAACACGTGAAACATTTAAGCTTTCTAGTATGTGATATGTCATTTATGAGACCGAGATAGACATCACCAGTAAACTTCATAAACACCAACTGATGTGCGGCACCACACACCAACAGGAAAAAAAAAACAGTTGACATTTTTAATAAGGTAATGGAAGCGCCCGTGCTAACCGTGGGCGTTGCGGAAACAAGATTCTCAGCGTATACACGGAAGTTCTTGAGACGGTTGAAAGGTTGTTCCCTCCGAGACCAAATTACGAACGAAGGTATAGGGGCCGAATTGAGAACGTACAGCATGAACGATAGAATTAGACAGTGCTCATTGCAATGGAAACAGCATCTATAGAGGGTGAACGATGACTGTCTAATAAAACAGGTAATCAGTTATACACCCAAAGGAGGAAGAGACTCCTGGACTTTAGACGGAACAGGCTGTAAGCCTAGTCTCTGAGGTGACGAAGAAGAAGAAAAAGACTTTAAATCTCATTGGTTAGTAAACAAGCATTTTCAGGCACGATGGATGTCATTATTTCTTACGTAACCAATGTACGTCAACATTAGTGCGAAGCGATTTATTTTGGAAACTATGAATAATTTTAACGTTGTAGTTTTCGTACAACTCAAAGGTTGTACACGATAAACCCATAAACTCACACTAGGTTGAAGACACTTGTATAATGGCAGTTTATTATCCAACGGTAGTTCATACTGTCTTCCAAGTGGCCACCACATTTCCTTGAATCACATACGATGTACCTATTTGTGCGTAGATACTTATGAATGTTCAGTATTGTTAGTAATCCATAATGCCTTTTGAGGAGTGGATAAAGAAACCTGGTGTAGTGTTTACAACTTTTATAAATTATTTGAATACTGAATAAAGTTTGTTACCGACGGAAAGAGCTGTTGTATTCGAGGCAGCATCAGCTTAGAAAACTTTAATTCATTAGTAGTCTTATGGGTAATTAGTAAACTTGTCGAAGACGTTATACAGTTTTTCCAATAAGCCAATGTGAAAACTTTGAAACTAGGAAGCCTGCGTACGCTGTAGCTGACTACACTAGATCAATCAAGAACGTTAGCCATAATTGACTCGATTTTCAAAGAAGGGTTACAACAAAATTCGACAGTTGACGACTTCAAGCTAAATAATTTTTTACCACAAAAACAAACACAGAGTGTGTCACAGATTACTTAACATTAGACGTTATCCTCAGTTAAATAGTTAACGTGAGTTAAAAAATGATGAACGGTTTTGTGAGGTTCCGTCATTTACTAGAAACACTTTTAAAACATTTGTGTCGATGTTTCAACAAAATTGTCATCAGCCCTGTCTGGCAAATAGAAAGAATTAAGCCTAACACACATACAATGAGTGATTATGTGTAAATATTTGTACAACTGTTACAAGAAGTAGAGTAAAAATTATTAAACTTATATTATTATTCCTATATTAATAATATATATAATTATATTGTACCATAAATATTAACACTACTTAGGACTATAAGTGTATTATTTCTATACTATCTGTGTACAGGTCTTGATAATGGCATTACATTTTTTCGAAACGTTGACACAAACGATTAAAATTAGTGTTTTCTTAATAATCCGGCCTCACAAAACCTTTCGTCATGAGAGGTATAGAAGAAAACGTTTCTGTCAAGCGGCTTATGGCCTACCATCTAACATAAGCACTTCAGTGATGGAGTCAGAAAGACGTGAGTTACATGAGACACTGACAAATAAGTGATACGAATTATCTTGCAGAATTCAGTTGGTAAATAAATGTGCAGAATAAGCTCTTTTAAAAAAAAAAAAACAATTACACAATCTCGTAAAACCTCCTGCCGAACTATTCCCGTCGTAGTAATTTTTTCTTAAACGTTTCGACCCAAAAATTCTGATCCTCTTCAGAAGTTAAAAGTTTCTTCGAAATCGATCGAAGGACCTTGTCAAAAGACCCAACAACGAGGTCCTTAGTCTCGTTTGTAGTCGCAACTTGAAAACGAAAATTTAGTTATTTATTTATTATCCACAACTCTATTACCAAACAGTAGCATTAAATCTATATTAAATTACATTACTTGCATCCAATACCATATAATACATATCATTCAGTCAGTACTGCATACATATGCACTATACTATAATCGATACATTACATTACATTTCAAACTTTTACAAAATTCTTCCACTATTTTTTATCGCTTGCTAATATCTTCGCTTCTCTCCATCCAATACCTTTTTTTTCTAAACTTTTAGCAATTACTTGATTCGTGTCTGGCTAGGTATTTCTGTTTTCTAGTTACTTGTATTTCTTACTTCCCAGATTCTTCTTATAGGTTTTAACTCATTACGTTCTAAGTGGCCCCACCAACTTAACAGACTTTTCGCTATGAAACTCGGGGTAGGCTGTAGCTCTAATTCTCTTTTTGTGTCAGTTCTTCTCATTTTCTTTCTCTCCTTTGTTACGTTGGTCTCAAGTATCTGATTTTACGTTTTTCTGAGATGACCCTTTTATTTATGAAACTGTTATTCGTGGTATAACATTTTCATCATTTTTCTAAACTGTGTCTTTGATTTCCACATTTTGCGATACCTGTTAATTTCTTGCAACGTTAAGATGAAAATTACTACGATGTAGCTAGTCAGGGATAAGGTTTTACTATGTGAAGTTTACTCATTGTTTAGGAATTATTAGGAGACAAATATACTATGCTCAACACACACAAGGAGAACCTCCTTGTTGACAAACCTTAAGCAGTGAGACTTATCGTTTTCCTTTGTATGTATAGTGCATTTTACAAATTGTTTTTTCTCTTCTTAGATTCTAAATTACAGGCAAGTAGCCTGACAACAGCTGGGCATGGTCAGTCACTGAGAAAGCTTTTTTTTCCAAATATCATATTAATGTTTATACTCCACTCCTGCCTGATGACAACGCTAACGATAACGAAATAAAAACCTACCTTGATCGTCCATGCCAACTAGACCTACCAATGAAGCAATTTCCTCCAGGAGAAATAAAACGTGAAATTAGCCTCATCAATGGCCGTAAAGCTCTTGCTTATGACCTGATTGTAGGAGACGTCCTGAAACAACATCCTCGAAAGTCACTTATATTGGTAACAACAATGTATAATAGCATGTTGCGTTTGCAGTGCAAATTTGCACAGATTGTCATGATTCTCAAATCCGGAACGCCTCCAGCCGAAGATACGTCGTACCGTCCAATAAGTTTGCTTCCCCTAACGTCAAAAGTATTCGAAAAACTATTACTTAACAAAAATCGAAGAATTTTGATTTATTCCAGGGTTAATTCCAACCAATCAATTTTTGTTTAGGGAGAAACCCAGCATCTTCATAGTCTGTTCACTACATCACGGAGTGTATGAGGGAGAAGAAAATGTGTGCTTCCGTATTTTTGGGTGGACAGCAAGATTTCGATAAATTATGGCAAGAGAGTACTTTACAATACAAAGAGAAACTTCCCCAGTCAAGTTTGCTAGCTAATAAAATCCTACTGACAGATATTTCCAAATAGAAGTAAATAACGTAGCAACCGTTTTCGACTAATAAAATCTGTGTGCCACAAGGAAATGGTTTAGGGCTGTTCCTGTATCTTATACACACGCCTCATACACCTGTTACAAATGATACAGTTATTGATGCATTTGCAGACCACACTGCGATCTTAACAACTGTTACCAACCTAGAAAGAGCATCCGAGAAACTCCAAAGACATCAATACTTATTACAAGACTGGCTTAAGCAGGGGGAAAACAAGTGAATTCTAAAAAATCCATTCAAATTACATTCACTTTGATACATACCTCTTGTCCATAAACAATACCATACACAATTGACGTATACCAGTGAAAACAGAAATACCTAGAACTGCAATTGAACAACAAAAATTAATCCGGAAAGAACATACTAAAGTTAGAAAACTGCAATTGAATCTGAAAGTCAGATAGACGTCCTGGCTGACAGTCAGATAGTCACTGCTGTTTCTTGACAACAAACTGCTTTTATGTAAAGCCATACCCAAACCAATATGGTCTTTACGGATTGAAGTTTAGGGCTGCTCTAAACCATCACACACACAAATTTGCAGACGGTTCATTCAAAAATCTTACGTCTCATGGCTAACGCTCCTTCGTAAATCTTAAATCATACACTGCACACAGAATTAAACATTCCATTCATCACTGATGTAATAAGGATTCGGAACCGCAAATAAGGATGCATTAGGCACTGGAACCGCAAACTTGGACACGCCAATGAACTAGTCAGTGAAAATGAAGTGGCCTGCTGATCTAACTTGGTGAATGTGGCGATCATCGATGTATGATACTCACCTGACACGAAGACTTTTATATACTTTTTACTTATTACTTATTATGCTGAGTAAATTGTAAAAATGCAGTAAATAAAAAAATTTACAGGCAACTCTCGGTTGACCGAGAGCGTAATATCCGCTTTAAGGTATGCGACGAGAAATTTAATTATACTTGATGTACTGATGATAGCAGGGTCCATTTTAACTGGCAGTAAATAACAAAGGACTCAGTGAAATGCAACACCGTTTAGCTGTACTGTACCTGTCGATATTCTACGGCACGCTTCATGCCACTAGGTAAGTAAAGAAAGATTAACTGTCACTTGCTGCTGAAAATGCTTCCGGAGATCACAAATTAAAGCTAGCGATAATTGGAAAACCTAAAACACCGAAGGCACGGAACTGAAACTTTGCTGAAAGATTGTTCAAAATAAAAAGAGGCTTGGATAAACACAGCAATTTTTGAAAGGTGGATCGCTGAAGAATTTGTCCCAAATACCATTAGCTATCTAAAAGCGACAGAGATTAAAAAAAAAACAACTGTTATTGGATAACGTTGCCATTCTAACTTCCAGAGCCAATTTGACTATCACGACGATGCTGAAATATTTCCCCCTCCTTGTGTAACTGCATTAAACCAACGGATGATGGATCAAAGAGTGATTTCCAATTTAGAACACAACTGTCGATCTACCTTACTTTAAAAACACATAGAATAAAGCAATTACATAAACCTTTCTGGAAAGATTTTTCAGTTTTGGATTTCAGTATATTAAGGCAAGATTCTCTTATATATGAATTATCTTAGTTGACAGCCATTTAGTAACTTATAATCGATTTTGGAATAACGCGCGATTTTACCGCGTTTTAGTTTTTTCCGCGAATACCTCCCGATCGTTAGTGCGGATAATTGAGAGTTGGCTGTATTTGACAACTTGATCTGCGAGCTAAGACTTTTTAGTTACTTACGTGTAGTAATTCATTAACGTAGTTAACTCGTTTACCTGTCCCTGGTGTGTTGGAATAATGGTATATTATTGGAATTTTAATGGTATAGAATTATTTTGGCCTGAAGACGGCTACTGAGTTGCCTCCGAATTAAATCATTAAGGTCAACGTTGGTAAACTTTAAGTTTAAAATCAGCCGCTGATAATGTTTAAATATGTTGTTCTTTGATCGCGTCTTCCTTACTTTTTGAAGTGTATTCTTATCACCTGTCGATCGGAGCATGCCTCTGACCTTGTGTGCATCAGTCAACCACTTGACTCAATGAGTTATTGTCGTTGTATCGAACAGGTCACGTGATAGACTAAGGATTATCTTAGAACTCTGAAATGTCGATTCATAATATACCAACAATTCTCGAATTCGTACAGTATTTGGTATACTTTCGAATATAGTATAGTATTTATACTCAAATGCAAATATATAAACTTTTTTTTTTAATTTCTATTGATGTCCTCTTATTTGAAAAACATTAATATGGGTGTGTTGCATCAGTATTTGAGCAGTATAACAATAACATCAATCATTCATTAATAATATTAAAGAACATAACAACATAATTATGTTATATAGTATAATTATGTTATGTAAAAATATAACATAATATAACAATAACATCAAATATTAATAATAATAATATTTTTTACGGCGGTAGTAAGTGGAAAACTTTTCACATCAAATATATGGAAGGGTGTACACATTCAGAGTTTATGGGGGTCTATAGACTTGGGTATCACACACACACACACACACACACACACACACACACACACACACACACACACACACACATTTGAAGTGGACATTCTAATTGCATATGGAATGTAGCAGACAATAGGGCCATAAGATAGCATATAAAGAAGGTATATGAATATATAGAGATTGGTAGAGAATAGTTGATAAGGAACGTTGTGAAAAATGTTAGTTTTAAGTATTTTCAGACTTGTAAAGCAACTTTGAATACTGTGAAATGGTTCGTAACAATACTTAGCCGCGAGTGTAGTGCGTGTATGCGAAGGTATGTAGTATTTTACGAGATTTCATAAAAAACACGTAAATTTGAATAACTATCGAAATATGGGAAATTTTGAGACGGGACTTATATTAAAATGTTCGTAATAAAAGACCTACATGATGATAGTAATAGTTTTAAAAATCAGTAACTGAATGCATGTTTTTTTTTAATAAAAAGGGTTTATAGCCCATAATATCGGTCATAAAATATTTCAGGTTTTTGAACATGCATTTTTCTGTTTCTAAGCGTTCTTGTACAGGTACAGCTATTATCTATAAGAAGAACATGAGAAAGAATTACCGAGGAACCAGTCAAATTTTAAGAAGTTCATTTTCAAAAATATGATTGTAATATACAGTTAGTCTCGCTTCAGAATCGATAACGAGTGGACGCTGTGCTGGTCCAAGACGTTTGGTCTGCCAGTTGTGACGACTAAAAAGTTAAAATTTCCCGTAGAGTTACTGCAGTAGTTATTATAATTGCGTGCTATCCGTGAAGTGCAAGATAGTCCGTTTAGGAGTATATAGACACTTTGAGTTAACTGGAAAGGCGTAAGCGTAATACAGGAGTTTAAACAGTATCGGTATCGGTCTTGCGGCGTAAAATTGTATGTAACCATTTCCGCGAGTATTTGCTTATCCAGATGTGTCAATCTGTCGTCTGAAGGATATGGAGTCGACATTACCAGGGAAGTGAACTTGTATTTTTGTATGCACACATATAAAACTTATTTAAAAGAAAGACTAATACAAGTTACATTAAAATATACTTTACAGTTTAGATAATACAAAAAGCATTATTAAATACCAATTTAATTCACTGTACAAAAATCAAATTTTCGTTTGTGTTACGAACGACAACAGAGGCAAATTAAGTATTTTTTTTTGTAAACTGGATTAAAGGCACAGTAGATGGTCTGAAAAATTAATATCATCATTTATAAAACCGTTTCATTCCAATAACATATATCTTGACTGCTTATTCTATGTAAGCGACATTTATACATCGAAATATATAGGTGACGCATAGAATAAGTAGTCGAGACAAATATGTTATTGGAATGAAGTGGATTTATTAATGATGTTATTATATTTTCTGACAATCTACTGTGCTTTTAATACAGTTTACAAAAAAAAATAGACTACTTAATTTGTCTGTGTTGATCTTCGTAACACAAACTAAAATTTATTTTCTGTACGACGAAAGATAGTCATATTTAATAAGTTCTTTTTGTCTTATTTTAACTAAAAAAGTCTTTACTGATGTAATAGAGTCTTTCTTTTAAATAAGATTTTTATAATTGCACATAAATAATATAAGTTCACTTCCCATTAATGTCGACTGCAGGTCCTTCAGACAACGAGTTCATCCTATCAGGATGAATACGTGGGTTGATATATTATGTCCAGCTTCAGGGTCGCTTTCGAGCGCGTAGATATTTCTCACGGACACAGTTGCATACACTTTCACCGCGAACCGATACTGTTACTGCTTCTGGTGTATTGAGCTTACACCTCCAGTCAGCTTGAAGTATGTATATACCTAATCGGAATAGCCTGAATTTTCGCGGATAGCAATTAATTAAAATAATTTATGCAGTAACTCAACAGAAATTTCTAACTTGCGTTCGTCGTGAGTGACAGACCGATCATCTGGACCAGAGCCTCGTTTACTCATTATCGATTCCGAAGAGAGATTGATATGTATGACGGAGTCTTTATGTTGAAACTAAATTTCTCGTAATGTAACTGGTTCTTCGGCAACCCCCTTCTATGATTTTCTTACAGGTAATAAATGTTCTTGTCAAAGATTATTCAGAACAGAATAATTCTTGTTCAAAAAAACAGAAAAAACACTTTAGGACCTATTTTATGAGCTGGAAAATCTTTTTACTTAATAAATGCATACATTGAGTTACTGATTTTTAAAATAACTACTGTCATCAAGTAGGTCTTTTCACAATGAATATTCTCATATAAGCCCCATCACAAAATATCCCGCATTTCGATACTTATTCATATTAACATTGTTTTTAAGAATATTTAAGAACCCTCACACACGCGCACTACATTCTGTGGCTAAGTATTTTTACTCACCATGTCACAGCACTTAAAGTTGTTTTACAAGCCTAAACATAGGTCTACTTAAAACTAAAATTTTTTTACAATGTTCCTCATCAAATAATTATCAGTGTTCAAACCTACAATCTCTATTTATTCATAAAACGTCTTTATGTTCTATCATATGCTTTATTGTCTGATACATTTCATATGCAATTAAAAGGCCAATTGCTCCATTGCAATATATATGTGCACACACACACACCTTTTATATAAATATTGTAACGATACATATCCTCACCGTACATGAAAGAACTACGATAAGATAAGAAAACCATCAATGACCAGTATTAGTATACCTATTAAATAAAAATATATATAAATAAGTGTGTATTAAGCGTAATATTCAGTCCACAAACTAAACCAAAACAGTGAATGAAGAAAAAATAAATGATAAAGAATGAAAAAATAGTAATTATGAAGAAAATTAGAAAAAAAAGACATAGTAGCATGATAAACCCAATGAACCCAATAGATATGGTAAGTGAGAGGACAAACAAACCAACGGTAAAACTCGATAGAGTAAAATGAAGATATAATGAGTAAGCAACAAGACAGTGAAATAAACTAGCAACTATACAAGAGTGAGTTGAAGATCACAGTAACTACAGAGTAACATAAATGCGTAGTGAAACTAAAATAAACCCAACGGAAGAGACTGAACTAAAAACCTGGTAACCACCAGGGACAATATAAATAAAAATATTAAACAAATAAAATAAATGGAAAAACAATAATAATAAAAGAGCCAGGATCAGACAGTAGTTAAACTGATAGAAAATACAATGCAATAGAATAAATAAGATTAGAAATATGTGTATTAGTTTAAGGAAAAAAGTGTAAAAACTTATATTAAGGGGGAGTGAAATGATAAGTGTAAAAAAAGGAAAATAGTGATGATCAGAGATCATGTAATAAACCAGTGGGGAGTGAGAAAGTGAATTAGTGGTCTTGCATATAAACTGATTCATATGACGAACCAGTAGATGGAATCAATAATTGTTAAAAAGTTTTATGTACATGGTGAAGCCATAATTTTGTTATGTTATAATTATTTGTTCAAATGTTTATTAATTGTTCAAAAAAACAATAGTTGAAAACTGTTAAAAAGTGTTAATATCATGTACAGGGTAAAATATTATATTATGTAAAAATTATTGTGAAAGAATGGCAAAATTCTAAGCCTATAGGCCAAAAGAAATGAGCTAACTTTAAAATAGAAATAGAATATTGGATATAGTCCTAACCAGATCAAATACTACTAAGTAGAAGCCTGACCTTAATGAAACAGGGAAGGTATTGATAAAATTATATGTAAAAACCCATCGTTGTACTAACCAGATGGATAGGGAAAGTAATAATAGCACGTAAGACAAACCATTGAACTGACATGTTGTCAATATTATTGTTGTTATAAAGATATCATTAATAGGTATTTAAAACTGTGATGTTATATGTTATGAAGAGATATCAACAATTATTGTTAGTAGTAAGTACAACCGTATTTATTAGAACGTATTAAAATAGTAAAGAAGGCAATAGGAAATGTTAAGAAAAAATATGTAAAAGCCTAAAAAAACTTAAAATTATAAAGGTGCTAAAATACGTGATACTGGGCCGAAATGGGCCACATAAGGTATTAAAATACTTCAATTTTACTAAACAATAACACCGTATAAATCAAATTTAACTTAATCTAAAAATAAACAGGGAGTAATTTGAGGTGACAGATATAAAATTCAGAGATTTCGAATAATTAACGTCACGTGACCGGTCGGGAAATAAGGACCAATCAGAGCTCAAAAAAGCTTGGTCATAATCGTTGACTAAACGGAAAAATTCGTTTACTCTATTGTTAACTTTCAAACCGAACAGATCAACTTCATGTAGCCGAGAGTCACATTTTTTTAATGAATAACCAAAAGTAAATATAAAGAGACGCAAAAAACGAAATAAAAAAATAAGGAAAACCATTAAAAATTACACGAGAAAACAATACTAATAGAAGAAACCGAAAATCGAATGAAAAAATGATGACCTACTCAAGCTAACACATCCCAAATATAAAAAGCATAACGTCGAGTTGGTGAGATTTTGATAACCTAGTAACGAAATAACTATACCATTACACAACACGAGATTCACCAAAAACACTGTTAAACCAGACACTTGTGAATTTAACAAAACTTATTCAACAACATTGTGGACATTAAATTATTAAAACACTATTTAATTTGAAGAAATTAGTCGAAGCAGATTTCCGGGCCAATCAGTTGTAGGCCGACGGCCATTTTGAGTGACGATTCCGCCATTTTCGATTGACTTTTGGAACAGAACCGAGAGTAATAACACATTTGAACTCAAACATTATTTTAATTTTATTAGTTATTAAGAATGTTGATTAACTAATTGTAATGTATTGTATTTTATCCTGAAGCATTTACTGATCTTTCCTAACAGCTCAAAGAATCTACTACCTGATAAAGAAATAATATTTTAATTGATTTTAAACATATTTTTGTTCGAGTCGAGTAGGGTGAGCGAATCGATACGGCCAATATCCCGTTCGATTCACGAGCCGATAAACTGACCCAGGTTTTAAACATTATCAAATAAACTAATTTGTTAACCGGAAAAGCATTTTATTTTTTTGAGAGTGAGTTAAGATATAGGATTTTCAGGTGACAAGGAAAAAAAGAAATACGACGAGAGTGAAGAACATTAAGAAATTAGGAGACAAAACCAGATAACCTACAAGACTGAGTCGAATCAGTAATCGCTTGTGTAAAGACAACACAATCTATTCCACTTTTAAAGATAAATTATTTTGGCAACATTTAAACAGTACGGAAGCGAATACCGCTCTAATAACAGTAAACTCTTTGACGACCTGTCATTGCTTGATCATTCTTTTAATTAAAGTAACTAAAAATAATAAAAAAATCAAATAATAACAATAATTCAACAAATAATAAATTTATTTCAAATTAATAAATTTTAAAGAAGATAAGAGCACGCTCGCCTAAACTAAACTTAACATATTGGCGCACCAACTGATGGGGCATAATAAAGAATAAATAATTAACAAAAAATAAATAACAATAAAGAAAAGAAAGACTCGTACAACCACGCAGATAGAAACATAACAAATTAGTACCGCAACTTGGGGCTTTCACGGGAGACATCACTGAAACATAACAATATATATATTGTATTTAATTTTTGTAATTAATTTACCTCAAAATATTTCTTTCCTTATTAGGAACATGTTTCGGGTACTATTTTGTACCCATCCTCAGCCTTCCGGATTTTGTGTCTGGTGAAGTACATGTGTTGGTTGGCCGTTATTGTGGCCTCCAGGAGGCCAACAGGATGCCACAATAACGGCCAACCAACATACATGTACTTCACCAGACACAAAATCAGGAAGGTTGAGGATGGGTACAAAATAGTACCCGAAACATGTTCCTAATAAGGAAAGAAATATCTTGAGGTAAATTCATTACAAAAATTAAATATAATATATACATCAAGAAACGGACTGTAGCAAAAAGTGTTTGAATATATATTGCGATGTACAAGGTCGCATAGAATAAGTAGTCGATATTAATGGAATGTTTTAGCTTTATTTAAAGATTTTATTAATTTTTAGATTGCACAGTAGTTTACTGCAGTTTATGATAGCACAAAAAATTAATAGATTGTGTTAATACAAAATAAATTATTTATTCGTTCGGTTAAAATAAAATAAATAACCACTTCTGTTGCAAATAAAATTAATGAACATAGATAAAATTAATGTACGACGAAAGATAGTCATATTTAATAAGTTCTTTTTGTCTTATTTTAACTAAAAAAGTCTTTACTGATGTAATAGAGTCTTTCTTTTAAATAAGATTTTTATAATTGCACATAAATAATATAAGTTCACTTCCCATTAATGTCGACTGCAGGTCCTTCAGACAACGAGTTCATCCTATCAGGATGAATACGTGGGTTGATATATTATGTCCAGCTTCAGGGTCGCTTTCGAGCGCGTAGATATTTCTCACGGACACAGTTGCATACACTTTCACCGCGAACCGATACTGTTACTGCTTCTGGTGTATTGAGCTTACACCTCCAGTCAGCTTGAAGTATGTATATACCTAATCGGAATAGCCTGAATTTTCGCGGATAGCAATTAATTAAAATAATTTATGCAGTAACTCAACAGAAATTTCTAACTTGCGTTCGTCGTGAGTGACAGACCGATCATCTGGACCAGAGCCTCGTTTACTCATTATCGATTCCGAAGAGAGATTGATATGTATGACGGAGTCTTTATGTTGAAACTAAATTTCTCGTAATGTAACTGGTTCTTCGGCAACCCCCTTCTATGATTTTCTTACAGGTAATAAATGTTCTTGTCAAAGATTATTCAGAACAGAATAATTCTTGTTCAAAAAAACAGAAAAAACACTTTAGGACCTATTTTATGAGCTGGAAAATCTTTTTACTTAATAAATGCATACATTGAGTTACTGATTTTTAAAATAACTACTGTCATCAAGTAGGTCTTTTCACAATGAATATTCTCATATAAGCCCCATCACAAAATATCCCGCATTTCGATACTTATTCATATTAACATTGTTTTTAAGAATATTTAAGAACCCTCACACACGCGCACTACATTCTGTGGCTAAGTATTTTTACTCACCATGTCACAGCACTTAAAGTTGTTTTACAAGCCTAAACATAGGTCTACTTAAAACTAAAATTTTTTTACAATGTTCCTCATCAAATAATTATCAGTGTTCAAACCTACAATCTCTATTTATTCATAAAACGTCTTTATGTTCTATCATATGCTTTATTGTCTGATACATTTCATATGCAATTAAAAGGCCAATTGCTCCATTGCAATATATATGTGCACACACACACACCTTTTATATAAATATTGTAACGATACATATCCTCACCGTACATGAAAGAACTACGATAAGATAAGAAAACCATCAATGACCAGTATTAGTATACCTATTAAATAAAAATATATATAAATAAGTGTGTATTAAGCGTAATATTCAGTCCACAAACTAAACCAAAACAGTGAATGAAGAAAAAATAAATGATAAAGAATGAAAAAATAGTAATTATGAAGAAAATTAGAAAAAAAAGACATAGTAGCATGATAAACCCAATGAACCCAATAGATATGGTAAGTGAGAGGACAAACAAACCAACGGTAAAACTCGATAGAGTAAAATGAAGATATAATGAGTAAGCAACAAGACAGTGAAATAAACTAGCAACTATACAAGAGTGAGTTGAAGATCACAGTAACTACAGAGTAACATAAATGCGTAGTGAAACTAAAATAAACCCAACGGAAGAGACTGAACTAAAAACCTGGTAACCACCAGGGACAATATAAATAAAAATATTAAACAAATAAAATAAATGGAAAAACAATAATAATAAAAGAGCCAGGATCAGACAGTAGTTAAACTGATAGAAAATACAATGCAATAGAATAAATAAGATTAGAAATATGTGTATTAGTTTAAGGAAAAAAGTGTAAAAACTTATATTAAGGGGGAGTGAAATGATAAGTGTAAAAAAAGGAAAATAGTGATGATCAGAGATCATGTAATAAACCAGTGGGGAGTGAGAAAGTGAATTAGTGGTCTTGCATATAAACTGATTCATATGACGAACCAGTAGATGGAATCAATAATTGTTAAAAAGTTTTATGTACATGGTGAAGCCATAATTTTGTTATGTTATAATTATTTGTTCAAATGTTTATTAATTGTTCAAAAAAACAATAGTTGAAAACTGTTAAAAAGTGTTAATATCATGTACAGGGTAAAATATTATATTATGTAAAAATTATTGTGAAAGAATGGCAAAATTCTAAGCCTATAGGCCAAAAGAAATGAGCTAACTTTAAAATAGAAATAGAATATTGGATATAGTCCTAACCAGATCAAATACTACTAAGTAGAAGCCTGACCTTAATGAAACAGGGAAGGTATTGATAAAATTATATGTAAAAACCCATCGTTGTACTAACCAGATGGATAGGGAAAGTAATAATAGCACGTAAGACAAACCATTGAACTGACATGTTGTCAATATTATTGTTGTTATAAAGATATCATTAATAGGTATTTAAAACTGTGATGTTATATGTTATGAAGAGATATCAACAATTATTGTTAGTAGTAAGTACAACCGTATTTATTAGAACGTATTAAAATAGTAAAGAAGGCAATAGGAAATGTTAAGAAAAAATATGTAAAAGCCTAAAAAAACTTAAAATTATAAAGGTGCTAAAATACGTGATACTGGGCCGAAATGGGCCACATAAGGTATTAAAATACTTCAATTTTACTAAACAATAACACCGTATAAATCAAATTTAACTTAATCTAAAAATAAACAGGGAGTAATTTGAGGTGACAGATATAAAATTCAGAGATTTCGAATAATTAACGTCACGTGACCGGTCGGGAAATAAGGACCAATCAGAGCTCAAAAAAGCTTGGTCATAATCGTTGACTAAACGGAAAAATTCGTTTACTCTATTGTTAACTTTCAAACCGAACAGATCAACTTCATGTAGCCGAGAGTCACATTTTTTTAATGAATAACCAAAAGTAAATATAAAGAGACGCAAAAAACGAAATAAAAAAATAAGGAAAACCATTAAAAATTACACGAGAAAACAATACTAATAGAAGAAACCGAAAATCGAATGAAAAAATGATGACCTACTCAAGCTAACACATCCCAAATATAAAAAGCATAACGTCGAGTTGGTGAGATTTTGATAACCTAGTAACGAAATAACTATACCATTACACAACACGAGATTCACCAAAAACACTGTTAAACCAGACACTTGTGAATTTAACAAAACTTATTCAACAACATTGTGGACATTAAATTATTAAAACACTATTTAATTTGAAGAAATTAGTCGAAGCAGATTTCCGGGCCAATCAGTTGTAGGCCGACGGCCATTTTGAGTGACGATTCCGCCATTTTCGATTGACTTTTGGAACAGAACCGAGAGTAATAACACATTTGAACTCAAACATTATTTTAATTTTATTAGTTATTAAGAATGTTGATTAACTAATTGTAATGTATTGTATTTTATCCTGAAGCATTTACTGATCTTTCCTAACAGCTCAAAGAATCTACTACCTGATAAAGAAATAATATTTTAATTGATTTTAAACATATTTTTGTTCGAGTCGAGTAGGGTGAGCGAATCGATACGGCCAATATCCCGTTCGATTCACGAGCCGATAAACTGACCCAGGTTTTAAACATTATCAAATAAACTAATTTGTTAACCGGAAAAGCATTTTATTTTTTTGAGAGTGAGTTAAGATATAGGATTTTCAGGTGACAAGGAAAAACAGAAATACGACGAGAGTGAAGAACATTAAGAAATTAGGAGACAAAACCAGATAACCTACAAGACTGAGTCGAATCAGTAATCGCTTGTGTAAAGACAACACAATCTATTCCACTTTTAAAGATAAATTATTTTGGCAACATTTAAACAGTACGGAAGCGAATACCGCTCTAATAACAGTAAACTCTTTGACGACCTGTCATTGCTTGATCATTCTTTTAATTAAAGTAACTAAAAATAATAAAAAAATCAAATAATAACAATAATTCAACAAATAATAAATTTATTTCAAATTAATAAATTTTAAAGAAGATAAGAGCACGCTCGCCTAAACTAAACTTAACATATTGGCGCACCAACTGATGGGGCATAATAAAGAATAAATAATTAACAAAAAATAAATAACAATAAAGAAAAGAAAGACTCGTACAACCACGCAGATAGAAACATAACAAATTAGTACCGCAACTTGGGGCTTTCACGGGAGACATCACTGAAACATAACAATATATATATTGTATTTAATTTTTGTAATTAATTTACCTCAAAATATTTCTTTCCTTATTAGGAACATGTTTCGGGTACTATTTTGTACCCATCCTCAGCCTTCCGGATTTTGTGTCTGGTGAAGTACATGTGTTGGTTGGCCGTTATTGTGGCCTCCAGGAGGCCAACAGGATGCCACAATAACGGCCAACCAACATACATGTACTTCACCAGACACAAAATCAGGAAGGTTGAGGATGGGTACAAAATAGTACCCGAAACATGTTCCTAATAAGGAAAGAAATATCTTGAGGTAAATTCATTACAAAAATTAAATATAATATATACATCAAGAAACGGACTGTAGCAAAAAGTGTTTGAATATATATTGCGATGTACAAGGTCGCATAGAATAAGTAGTCGATATTAATGGAATGTTTTAGCTTTATTTAAAGATTTTATTAATTTTTAGATTGCACAGTAGTTTACTGCAGTTTATGATAGCACAAAAAATTAATAGATTGTGTTAATACAAAATAAATTATTTATTCGTTCGGTTAAAATAAAATAAATAACCACTTCTGTTGCAAATAAAATTAATGAACAGTTTATTTTTCAAAATAAAATTAATTGACAGTTTCTGTTGACCTTCTCTTTATACTTAAAAATAATTCTTTCCTACACTCTAATTACATAAATCTTAATTCCTACAACTTTTGCTGTATCTTCCAGTTTATAATTGTTTTATTGATTGATTTAGCTTATATAAATGGTTTCACTTCCCTGGTTTGATGAAGAATGCGGTGTTCCTCGTTTCCTGTTGAGTGTCGACAGATGCTCCTTTCAGGTAGACGTCAGGATACCGCCGCTCCTCCTGTGGTTCCTATTCAGGATGTCCTCCTGCTTTCCAGCTCTCAGAGACGTTTACGGGTTCGGTACTTCTATGAACAGTGTTGGATCATTAATTACTACTTATTTATATGGCTCCGGCAAACTTGGTGTGTTCATAAATGCCTACACGGACGATCTTGAACTTTACCGAACTAGCACTCGAGATATTCAGTCGCGCACTTTACTATTAGTGTTCGTAACTCCTGACAGAACTATCGTAATAAATCAGAGTTAACGATTACACCGTTACAGAGAGTAACGCGAGACTGCTTCTTCTGAGATCTAAGCTAGACTGCCTTACATTCCATTACGGATCAAATTAACTGATGTATTAGCCAATTTTATTGGTCAAAACCTTCCCTCACCCTTATGACTACAGTCTAGATAACATTCTACTTGTAAGAAATTGTCTATTCACAACACAAAACGTGCAAATATAACGGGAATAATTTTATTGCTTTTCTTGTGGGTTGATAAAATCTTTTATATAAAAAAACTCATCTGTATTTCGTTCTTTATATTATTAACAAATATGACTACCAGATAGATCTTTATTTTATGCACATTCTGGTGTAAGTCTTAAGTCGCACATTTGATTTACACAAAAGTTATTTAATTTAATTCATTTTATTGTTATTTCGTAGCACAGTTATTCACACGCGCACGCGCGCACTCGCCATATGCATATGCATATGTTCGCACTACTTCACAACACACATTATTTTTTTATAGTCAAGAATCAACTTAATCTAACAATTTTGACATGATTCTTATTGTCTATATTACGACCAATTCTCATTGAAACATGCTATCATATGTTAAGAGTGAAATTACTATTTTATATGCAAATCTCACCTATTTATATATATATATATATATATATATATATATATATAAATTTGCATCACCAGACTGCGAATATTGGGCACATTAGCTTGACATCTTCTTACCTCCTACAAGGACAAGAACGATTCGTCTGCACTTGTGCACTTGTAGCGGAGCACATACAATGAAGTATATAATTGAAAACTGTATTGCTCTTGCTGGAATGAGACAAAGGCACAGAAGTCATAGAATAAAAGATAACCTGAAAGAAACCCTCGGAAATGAACAGTTAACAATAGACAGAACTCTATCCTTCCTAAATCAGTAAAATTACGTATCGGCTCTGAAAACTTTGTTTTGCGTCTTTGTCTCATTTGTACGACTTTCACATTCCTTGAGAAGTTAGGATGTAGGTGAGAACCGAACATAGTCGAGCAAAACTACCAACATGCCTGGTCGACGTTGATGGGGTAAAGGCCTTAGTTGCCGAATCCTGACAAAAACACACACACATTAATAATAATAATATAATAATAATAATAAATTTATTCACTATCCACGTTTTTAAATATTTATTCATTTTTTACAAAAAGAACATACAAAATCCAGTCGAACACGCTTGGTCTCTGGAAAATCCTGCCCAAGTTTAAGCAAAGTAACGTGCTTCCCTCCTCAAAACTCAGGCTCTTTCTCAACCTGCCAACTAAACTTAATCTAATGTCCTTATCTAACGCGTTCTATAACCACTTCTTTGTCACTGAAATCAAACTACCGGAACTTGTTATGTTTCAAGAAAAATAAAAAACGCGAGCATGATACTCGTAATATTCTGATGATCTTGGCTGCGTCGCACTGGTCGAAATATCGCATCCCCAGCCAGTGTACTTAATACAATAGAACGAGAATTTCATATACAATAAAAAAATTAATATTTTGTTATTTTTTGGGAGGAGCAAGTGACCATGTACCCGTATTATCTTATGAAGTGTGCACATTCCCTTAAGCGCGAGATGCCACTGACGGTGATCACGATGATGACAATGACGAGATGCTGGTGTTAGTGCTGGTAGTGCTGAAAGCGGTGGTGGTGGACTAAAGTCAGCACGTTTGAAATCATTGAACAGACTAGAAGTTGTTCTAAATCTGACCTGCGAGTCCATTTAATACATCACGAAGATAATATAGTATGAAACAGCTAATATTATTTCGGCCACGTATTTTGCCTTCGGTGTCGTGCGTGTATTTGAAATTGCTTTTAAAAGTGTCATACGTTTTTACCCATATTGCAAGTTTTCCGCTGCTAACGTTATCTATCGTCCAATGAACTTAGCGCCAGTATGCCACTTTACTTTGAACGTTTCAATTTTTTATATATATATATATATATATATATATATATATATTTTATAACAGCACCAAATCTCAATTATTTGGAGTTATATGTCAACTGTATACTAGAATCATGTTTAAATAAATTGTAATAGTCAAAACTCCATTTGTATGTAGTAGCGATGAAAATAATGCTTTGTAAAACGACGCACACGTGGCCGTTATGTAATCAGCTCGCTGTAGAATGAATAGCCACACCCCAACTGTTAATTATTAATATCTCGGAAACTAATAAATTAAGGCGAAATCCAAGATAGCCAAAATGTTTGCCGAAATATTAATAATAACGTGTGCAAATTTTACGCAATATAATTAACAAATAAAAGAGTTAATAAATTAATGAGAATAACTTCTGTAAAAATAGAGCTACATTAATGAGCTTTTAATATGTTATAAATATAATAATTTCCAACAGATTGTATATTTTAGATTTAGCACAACTTGGTTTGCAACCAAGATATTGCAAAATAAAACTATCACAGGAAATCCGGACCGACAATTTAGTTCCGCCGGGTTAATAATATTAGTAATAATATTAATTCTCCGTCTGTGGGAAACTAACTTCATTCTCACGGACTGAGGGAATTCAAATTTTGTGTAGTAGGGAGAGTGTGTCAGCCAATCAAATCATTTGACGAAATCCCGACCAGCGCGGTGTTTTGGGGCTGAACCATCACTCTTCTCCCAGTACTTGCGAAGTAAAGACGTAATTCTTCGATCGTCTCGTAACCATAGTTGTGAAGATTCATCAGAAGACTCTACGTGGTCAACACACATAATTACGAACATAGTAAATACAGATCAACTGTACAACTCGTAATTATTGCGTCAAGTCGAGATACTCTTCATTATAACAAACAAGCTTATTGTGTACTACAAGCTGTGGTCATAAGCACGCAAGAGATCCACCAGACTACAAGACCAGACTTCAAGAATACGACAGAGAGGCCGTCTAAATCATTGGTGAACCAGCTGACGATCTGAGCTACCACTCGAACGAAACACACACACACACGCTGACGTGCGACGTGCGAATCGACGAGGGACATAAACCAGTTCCAGCAGAAAGCCGCAGACGTTAAAATCTTCAACAAACAGCAGGAGAGGAGAGTGTCGCCGAATTCTGAACTCAACGACCGAATCCAGGACGCTCTAAGCAGATCACTATCTCTAGCAGATCGGACCAGGACAGCGAGGGACAATTTGGAGCAACTCTACCATCCACTTCAAAAACAGGAAAGCAAAATCAACTTATTTATTTTTCAACATCAAAGTTTCTATCTTTTTCAATTAAAAGCATTGTAATTTAAACAATTCAGGTGCCACAAAAATCAAAGACTCTAGTAAATAAGAATAAATTCATTGTGATAATCTGTATAGCAGTCTAAATCATTAGTAAGCTGTAGTTAAGAATCAATAGAAATAATACGAAAGCGCTATACAAATCTTAACAAACAATCTAATTATTAGTTCATACTGCAGTATAACAGAGTCAAATCACTAGAAAATGAAATGACGTGAACTAGACTGTCACGCCTAATTTATTTTTGGAAAATATTCAATTAACTTCAGAGTTTTTATATTTTATTTTTATTAACATTTGAATCCAATTTATTTAAAGCAATTTAATTTAATTTAATTAATTAATTAATTAAATTTTTACTTGCAATTAACTTGTCGAATAACGAGTTTAACTTCTTTTCTATTATCAACCAATTGAAAAACATTAGTCAAGATCGATTCATTGTTTAGACTGTAAGGATAATTGATAATATAACCCTTTTATTCTTGTGTGTTATTGGAGTAATAAACAACGTTTTATTACCCCATATTGCATTGTTTTATTGTTGTACTACAAAGCCTACCAATCTCACAAAACTCTTCCCCTTTAAAGTAACTTATTTTGTGTGTTGTTGCCATAAATTTGAGATTACAAACTTGCGAAATTCAAATCCAAAATCCACACGCCCTAGTCGGAAGAAACCGCAAGATCGGACAGCAGGTAGGTACTCATACACAACACAACACAACAACAACGCATATAAGTAGAGTTGCAATATATATAAAGCGACGAATGAACGACAGTATACTAACGCACACGCCCCCTGTAACAAAAATAAATGCTGCCTGGGAAAAGCACACAGAGTTTTTTTTGTTAGGAAACACAAAGTTTGTAGATGGCGACTTCAAATTTAGATTTAAATAAATTTAAATTACTCCACAAGACTGAAACCAAGAAAATTCGCCATTTATTTGTGAATGTAGATTTAAAGGGATATAAGGGAACGGACGGAAAATTACTGCGTGAAACACGTAGTGTGACGATTTAAATTGTAACAATAATAAAAAAATAAAGAAATTTTAAGAATTAAGGTTGCGAGCCATTAATCCATTTAAATCTCACTATAATAACATAAAAACCTGTATGTACTCAGTATGAGAGGAAGAAGTAATTAATAAGCCCAAAGATACTGTAATAAAAAAGCATATTGTAAATAGTTATTATTGTCATATTTAACCCTTTGCTTGTTGTCAGGCGCTGACCTGTTAATTCCGGACTCGACATGTTTTCCGAGTCTTCTGTAATTTAGAATAAGATAAAAAACCTAATGTTAATAATTAAAAATCTGAAGACACAGATAGTCGCTAAAACAACTTATTTAAATTGTGTATATTTATTTAGGGATAGTTTGTATAAATAAAAATGTTTACTTAAAGAGAGACAGGGACTATATTCTCGCGCAGTAATTGCCCCTCTACCATTTGTTAGGTACCAGTCGAAGGGAGCAGAAATTCGCTCTCTCGCTATGTTGACTTCATGCAGTACAGACGTACGAGCAAAAGCTCTTACACTATGTTGCCGATACTTTTGTTTTACTTTAATGTTGTATACAAGGAATTGGTGCTGAAAGCATATGTTATGTATTAATCAGTATAGTTATGTAAAAAACAAGAGACTTAAAGTGTAACACGAAATACAAAAATGGTGTAAAACAAGATGACTGCTAACTTCAAGAACTAACAACACTTCCAACATCATACCTGGAGATGTGAACTACCAGAACTTACCCAACTCTAGTAGACCCGACAGAATATGCAGATCAGGACATCCGAGAATCTACAAGTACCATCGTAGAAGGTTCAATCTACCCTGCGGACTTTTGAGCCCTTTAATAACGAAGACCAGACCGAGATGATGACGGCGCTATTAAGGATTCCCAAGACGGACACCCCAGGACGAGGTTTCTACATACCAATTTAAAGGTGACTCGATAGCCTGTCTATCGAGGGTTACTAATATTTGTTACACAACACACCTTAAAAGAGACTTTTCAGAGACTATTAACTTTGTAAAGATTAAAAGATTAAATCTAGGAATTTTAATGTAACTATTCAAACATCATACGTTGTAACAGTTTATATGTTAATGTATCTTAGTATAATTCAAGTAATAATACCATTCTTCAAATGGTTAAATTAAAGAAAGTCTTGCAAGCTAATATCATGAATTGAGTATAACTAAAAGTTTTAATGACTAAATACCGAAGGTTACCCGGATCCGAGGTATAGCTAAATAGAATCAATTTTGATCCCAAAGTTTAAAGAAAACATTCAAATAACTTTAGTTTAATTCGTAATGTCATGGGATCTGTCAGTAAATGTTTTTAAATGTTAAATAAAGAGAAGTCGTCTTGTTACACACATATAACGAGTGCGTAAATCAATAAAATACCTTCCCTTGTTTCCTTACACAGTTAGCAAGTAAAGTGTTAAGTTAATTATTTGTGGATACATTTCGTTACAACGTAGGCAGCCCATCTAATTGACGGAGCTTAGTTAAGATGGGTTCCCTGGATTTGTAACGCGGCGATACATTAAAAAATTGCGCCACTCTGCTATTTTAAGAAAGGAAACAAAGGAGAGAGTTTTATTTGTGTACAGAGTGTCACAAACAAAATTGCGCCACTCTGCTAATTTATATAAAGGTGTTGTAAGCATCGTGACGCACAAACAAAAATGAGGCACTTTGCTTGGATAATTTGTATACCCAGTTATTGATCTATGCACTCAGAAAGTTACCTTAATAACTTTAATTTTCAAAACATATTTAATATTTTACTAAGTTACGTAAATGATAGGATGTATAAGTTGAAATATCATTAGCGTCGTACAATGCAAATAAGCTATATGCAGGTACCTACTTGCATACATGAATTGTGACAAAACATTACAATTTTGGTCAACTGGACAATCTGAAACAGGTTTGTTTACGACAATCCATGACCTGTTGTGCAGAATCATTCTGCACAGTATATGTTGGACATACACTAGTATGTGTCAAAAAAAAATTTAATTAAAAATAACTTTGTTAATAATAATGCAATTAATGTAGACCCAGGTAATTAAATAGAAGTTCGTAATTTGAAATTGTGAACAAAATAACTAATTGATATAATTGGGAAAAGTATATGAATGAATGGAGTCAGAGTGTTACCAAGCGTAATAATAATAGACTTGTGGAATAAGATTCACCCTAGCGTCTGCACTCCCCTTCTCCTGTTTATACCGGTCGTTGGTGTTATTCAATCGCATTGTGTAGACAATAATATGTAAAAGCAAAACCCCATTCTCACACACGCTCAACCTTCCTTTGTTAACTAAATACAGAGGGTGACCTACATTCCAGAAAACAGCTGATCGGCTATTTAACTTGATAAATATGTGTGTGGAATTTCTGTCTCTCCCTTAGAAGAGAAATTGTTCTTTTCTAATTTATGTAAATTGTTTATTTAAGAATTTATTATATATATATATATATGTGTAATAAATGTGTACAGTATAGTAGTTCAAGTATTTTCCCCGTGACGACAATTAAATAATGTAGTGACTTAATAATAATAAATTTATTAATAATAAATAAAGTGTGCTAAATAAATATGGTAATTAAATAGGAATTTAATTCTAGGAAGTTTCTTAAATCCCCAAAGTAAATAATAAATAATAAGTGAATAATAATATTTGATTAAATAATAGGGCTAAATAAATCTTGATGTAAACTAAAATTGTGTGAAGTGTAGCAGTAAGTAAGGAAAAAAGAAAATAATAATAAAAGTACAGTTGCATATTGTAAACACCCCGGTCGTGGGCTGTTCTAGGAAATAAAGCGTGTTCAGTATTGTAGTAAGCAGCCACGCACCCTCCCTATTGTGATAAACTGGTGCTAGCCTAAACAATTGAAAACACCCCTGTGTATTACAATGCATTGTGTAAAGTGTCTCCCCTTCCGCATAGTTTGTTTAGATATTGTTAAAGAGATAAAAGAGAATTATCTTCGTGAGATTCCGCTTCTCTCAAAACCGTAATCTAGAGTGGAGTATGGGATCCTCTTTAGATTACATTAGAAATAAGTTTATGGTATATAATCAAGAAGTGATTATACATGTAACGTAACAGGTCACAACGGCGCCGACTGAAAGGTGTAATGATAGGGCAGAAAGGTGCCAAAGATCATTAATAAATGCTGAAAGCTAACTTGAGTAGTTAGAGTAAGCTGGTGTCAGTCGGGCCGCGATGTTGTGAGTTACGGATAAGTAGGGATCTTTCCAATCTAAGGTTTGGAAATTAGTATTAAGATTAAAAGTATAAGTTAGTACTGTAAGAAGTGAGAAAAAGGGAATTTCACGAAGGCGATCATTTAAATGAACAAAATCATTTAAAGAGAATTAGAGAAAACAAACTGTGCACTAATAATAATAATAGATAACTTCACACACCGACACTAACGTACTCCCAGTCCCCAATTGTGAGTTAGACAAAAAACCGTAACGTGCAAATTAAGCGGTGGAGTCTGTGACGATTTAAATTGTAACAATAATAAAAAAATAAAGAAATTTTAAAAATTAAAGTTGCGAGCCATTAATCCATTTAAATCTCACTATAATAACATAAAAACCTGTATGTACTCAGTATGAGAGGAAGAAGTAATTAATAAGCCCAAAGATACTGTAATAAAAAAGCATATTGTAAATAGTTATTATTGTCATATTTAACCCTTTGCTTGTTGTCAGGCGCTGACCTGTTAATTCCGGACTCGACATGTTTTCCGAGTCTTCTGTAATTTAGAATAAGATAAAAAACCTAATGTTAATAATTAAAAATCTGAAGACACAGATAGTCGCTAAAACAACTTATTTAAATTGTGTATATTTATTTAGGGATAGTTTGTATAAATAAAAATGTTTACTTAAAGAGAGACAGGGACTATATTCTCGCGCAGTAATTGCCCCTCTACCATTTGTTAGGTACCAGTCGAAGGGAGCAGAAATTCGCTCTCTCGCTATGTTGACTTCATGCAGTACAGACGTACGAGCAAAAGCTCTTACACTATGTTGCCGATACTTTTGTTTTACTTTAATGTTGTATACAAGAAATTGGTGCTGAAAGCATATGTTATGTATTAATCAGTATAGTTATGTAAAAAACAAGAGACTTAAAGTGTAACACGAAATATAAAAATGGTGTAAAACAAGATGACTGCTAACTTCAAGAACTAACAACACTTCCAACATCATACCTGGAGATGTGAACTACCAGAACTTACCAACTCTAGTAGACCCGACAGAATATGCAGATCAGGACATCCGAGAATCTACAAGTACCATCGTAGAAGGTTCAATCTACCCTGCGGACTTTTGAGCCCTTTAATAACGAAGACCAGACCGAGATGATGACGGCGCTATTAAGGATTCCCAAGACGGACACCCCAGGACGAGGTTTCTACATACCAATTTAAAGGTGACTCGATAGCCTGTCTATCGAGGGTTACTAATATTTGTTACACAACACACCTTAAAAGAGACTTTTCAGAGACTATTAACTTTGTAAAGATTAAAAGATTAAATCTAGGAATTTTAATGTAACTATTCAAACATCATACGTTGTAACAGTTTATATGTTAATGTATCTTAGTATAATTCAAGTAATAATACCATTCTTCAAATGGTTAAATTAAAGAAAGTCTTGCAAGCTAATATCATGAATTGAGTATAACTAAAAGTTTTAATGACTAAATACCGAAGGTTACCCGGATCCGAGGTATAGCTAAATAGAATCAATTTTGATCCCAAAGTTTAAAGAAAACATTCAAATAACTTTAGTTTAATTCGTAATGTCATGGGATCTGTCAGTAAATGTTTTTAAATGTTAAATAAAGAGAAGTCGTCTTGTTACACACATATAACGAGTGTGTAAATCAATAAAATACCTTCCCTTGTTTCCTTACACAGTTAGCAAGTAAAGTGTTAAGTTAATTATTTGTGGATACATTTCGTTACAACGCAGGCAGCCCATCTAATTGACGGAGCTTAGTTAAGATGGGTTCCCTGGATTTGTAACGCGGCGATACGTTACAGTAGGTGTAGTTGTAGCACGGTATGGCGATAGAAAAGACTCGCCAACACTGATTTGTCCTGCGACTGCTGCACTCTATTGATACCGCCTGACAATAATTTTTAGGCATCTATGATACCTTGTAACGGACGCCACCAATTATTGTGTTGATATTAAAGCATTAGTGTGCGTTTATATTATTTTCTTGGTGAGAGGTTTTCCTAGAAACTCGAATTTTGCTGAAGTACTTACATAATCCTGCTCTTCTACCCATTAGGTGACGAGGTTTTGCAGAAACCATGTCATCTTATCCTAACCCGTGCCAGTTCTCTAGCCGACACGACACTGCTCCTCTCCTTTCTTCACTTTCTTTTGTTAAATTAACCTTAATAAATTTAGTAAATAATTTTTAGTAACTTTTATATCGTTTTAGACGTAAATAGAGTTGTTGTTGGTATGTATTAATATTTTTTATTGGAGGGGGTATTGTATTGTTTTCGAGTTTAAACTTACCTGTAGTCAACCTTCCTCAGCCTCGTGAGACATGAGCTCGCAAATCGCCAGAAGAATCCAACGCATGGTTTCTGTTATGCTAAATGTGTGTCGGATTGATGGAGGTTATTATGATTGTGATCAATGTAAATACGCGTAATTAAAATAAACACTATCAGGCAGATAAAACATAGTTTAGATATTTGACCCCACGCACAACGCAATATGCAAACTCGACAGTTACAATAAACGCTTCGACTACTAGTCCTCAGCTGAAACAGTATTAGTTTACGACTGATCATGGGTGGGTTCCATAGGGTGCTACACGGGAGTAAAAAAGTTGAAAACTGACGAGCTTATCAACATCAAAATTAAGTCACTCGTGTCCAATGTTTAACAAAAGTAACGGAGCAAGTCATTTAAATATGAAGACCACATTATGATACAGTGTTCAGTAGAATCCCTGTTTTTCCAATGTTTTGTAAACACTCTTCATTACCAACATCATACGATGTTCTGACGATTGGCAGATACCGTATGCCACTGTTGTCGGCGATCCCTCGTATCACAGGCCTGTTCTTTAGGCCTCTTATAATCCCTTCTCATAAAATCGTCTATAACCTGTTTCTTCCACTTTCTGTTCCCCTTCCGCTGCGCCCTCTAGACAGTCGTTAATATTAGTTTTTCTCTTATAACATCACCTCCTCTTCAGGGTGACATTAAGTGTTCCGTTTCCTTTATTCTGTTTATAATATTCTCGTTACTCACATTATCAATCCGCTTTATTTTCTCCGTGCATTTCCCATACCAACATCTTACAAACCTCAATCTTACTTTTTCCCTTCCCCATGGTCCACGTTTCACTACCCTGTATACCGACGCTTCACACACAGCAGTCTTTTTCATTTCCAGAACTTTACTGGTCCAAACAGGTTTTTCTTTCCTATCACAGACTATTTTGGTCAAGGTAATCCTGATTAATCTCTACCTCGTCTCCCCATTTACCCGTTAGCACACTCCCCAAATGTCTACACTTTTCAACATTTTTCTCTTTTCTTCTCACTGCTGTCATCTTCTCACTATTAATAGTTCTCATTACTTGTGTTTTACAGTTAACCTCTGTTTTCCCCATGTTTACCTTAGTCCCAATTTGATTCATTCCAAGACGCTATTACACACTTTATGACGTTATAGAC
Organism: Magicicada septendecula; assembly: GCA_034769895.1. Lineage (NCBI taxonomy): Eukaryota > Metazoa > Arthropoda > Insecta > Hemiptera > Cicadidae > Magicicada > Magicicada septendecula. Next base: position 195,102,021 of record CM068376.1, read on the forward strand.
ATGTTTTAAAATGATTTTGTTCAATGTTTTGTAAAGTAACTGTAAGTTTAGAAATAAGAGATAGTTAATTATGTGTTATATGTAAAAATTCACATAAATTTATTCTCTGTTAATTCAAGTGCAAATTTAGTGTGCGAGTGCACGAGTGCGCGTGTGCGCGTGTTATTCGTATTTTCCTGAATAACTCCTATAATAATTAACGTATCGCAATGAAACTTGGACAGCGTATGCATCATAAATAGCGCTACATTTTTCGTATGTCATAAACTCAAAACATAATTTTACTATGTACTTTTTAACTGAATTCACTTTTCTATAGAAGCCTTATCTGCAGAAAAGTTATAAAACTTTTAGGTAAAATCTATATTTTGCAGACTCTGGCATTGTCTGACTTGATGTCTAGCTATCTAGGTAAAAATCTTTCACGTGTTCTAGATGTCAACCAATCAGTAACTCCAACTTCCATTTGAGATGTGCTCTGGTTAATTTAAGATCGTCCAGTTCTCTTCTGTAACTCGTCTCGTCTGTAAGACGTACTGTCTGTGCGAGTTTTTCGCGACAGTACACGTTTTTCTATAGGGGTGACGACAGTACAAGATCTTAGCTACGAGATACCCGTATGCTAGATGAAGGGGTTAATAGAAAGCAGAACTCAGTTGAATTGAAGATCTAATAATGCTCAATCGCGTTAGTCAAGATTTCTGCATAGGATCGGTTGTATTCAGTGGAATACACCTGTATGAACGCGTGCACACATTAAGATTACCGGAAGGTATATGCTAAACACACCGCATTAAATAATAATTAATTAACCCACTTATCGAACTTGATTTATAAATAAAAACAATATCGGGCAGATGAACGGCGTGCGTGAGTGAATCGCGAGTGACAGCGCACCATCGAGGCCAGCGGTCAACTTTAACGTAGCAGCCTACAACCGTACGACAAGAAGAAAGTCTTCAACCAAATAAAATAAACAACTGTTCAAATGAATATTCATTAACAACTAAAGACAATATATTTTTAATAAATAATTTGTGTAAAGAATATTACATACAATATTTAAATTTGTTTTAGTTTAATAAATTCCTAGCTCCAGATAAGAGACTGTTATATATTATTACTTCTAATACACGTCTATGCATCCTCAATTTGTTTCGTTGCAATATAGGCTACACACACACACACACACACACACATATTCATCATTTCCTAGAATTACAATATACTTGGCAAATCGGAAACAATTAATTTTCGTAGTCCTATACTCTCCTTCTTCGTTCACCAAAATCATTCTTACCACAAATTGCCTGGGTGGGTAACTGCCCCCAAAGCGGATGAAATTCTTAATGAACTCAACGATGTTAGAATACGTAGGCAACGGAAAACCACTGTATTAAAAATCCCAGAGATGTTCCCTGATAGACGCTATGTTTTTGGCTTTCTGTACACATTCCGAGGGAGCTATTTTGTAATAATTTGCACATTAGTAGCTACTCCTTACAATATGCAATAAGAAATATTTCTTAAAAATAGTAAGAAAGTTATTACAATAGTTTTGCACGAATAGTACTTACCAGTCGTATCGACAATTACGACAGGTTGGTTATTGTGTAACTACGTATTAGGGTATAGCTGCCGCGGCCAGAAGTTTGTCATTTTGTCATCATCAGAAGACTTTGATGTGACAGTGTGTTCATAGCACTGTAGCACTGCTGTCTACGCCAGTAAATTGCTGAGTTATTAAAAATCACTCACTTGGTGTCCACGTGGACTCGTTGCGCTTGTTGCAGGAATTCGTCAACTGCAACTTTTTGCCTTCAATGAGTGTTGTCGGCATTCATTAAGCGACAGACAGAAATATGGCAGCGATGCAAGTATTGTACGCAGGTGGAGCATTTGCGACCGACAAAGTTTGTTTTGTTTGCCGAATTAACCATTTGACTGAGAAACTAGTATAATTAAAGCCCTCACACACGAAATTAGTAGTTGTTTTAACTAATTAGTCATAATTGGCATAGAGGTTATAGCTCGACTTAGAACCGTAATGAGACATCCGAAAAAATATTTACATGGTTTTGTTGTGGTTATCTTAGTGACAACTAAGTGCTCGCAAACGTACTGGCCGCAATGCGTCTGTTGTAGCACTAAAGTACGGAAAATGAGCTTACAATGAAGCGGACCTACCACATGGACGTTCTGAAAAAGGCTACCAAAAAAAATTAGATCAAAAATATCAAAACGTTTTACCAGCAACTCGTTGATTTTACATGATGACAACCCGCTTGCTCAAATTGAATAACTGTGGAAGAGTTTTTAGCGGGAAAAATCAATGCATTAGAATTTACACGATATTCAAATAGTCCTTTGTGTGACTATTTTCTTTTCTCAAGTACAAAGGATAAACTGAAAGCGTAGAACTTTGACATCGTTGTTGACTTTAAGAACATGATCATATACGGCTACAAGGGAGACATAAGGAAGCTATCAACAAATATGGATAAAAATAAAATGATAAATCAAACAAGATCTAGCCAACCCAGACAAAAGTTGATTACAGAAGAAGACTGTATACAGGTAGTCAGGCGTTTCACCTAACTGGGAGCAACAATATCTAAAGATGGGAATGAAGAGGCAGAGATAAGGAGAAGGATAATTCTGCCCAACAAAACATATTTTGTGCCTACCACCACCTTTGAGTCAGGGGGCTTCATATGCAAACAAAATGCACATATACAAATCTACTATTCTATCCGTCCTATGGTATGTTGGTGAAAACTGGATATTAACTCAGTTAGCGCTGGGACGCTTAAAAATATTTGAGAGGAAACTCCTGAGCCAGATCCTGAGTCCCAAATAAAGAAGTGGGACAATACATTGTCATTCCAACGAGCCAGCAGTAGGAATGTACATAAAACTGATTAGATTGCAATGGGCTGGTCATGTCGTGGGAATATCAAAAAGATGGAAATGTGGAAAGCGAAAAAACAAAAGTCGTCCAAGAAAGAGATACAAAGATGTTGTTACCGGGAATGCAAGATTAAAGGTTAGGGTCAATATAGAGTCCACTATAGGCCCGATTTCTGACTGTAGCTCTTGATTCCGTAAAAGCGGTAATTTGAAGGGTCGATGAGGCCCTGGCACCTGTGTATATTTCCCATAAATATTAATTTGAAGGAGACACGTTGATATTCGTCAGTGAGTAATGTAAAAATTTTATCTCAGCGAAGTCGCGAACTTCGTTTTCAAGCCACATAGGGTGTACCTCATCTCCATTTCGTATGTACTAATATGTGACGAAAACACTCAGTATACTTAATAACCTTCTAATAAATAGACTAGTCATAGTATAATAAATCATTATCATGATAATAAAAATAATAATAATATTGATAATTAACTCTCAGGTTGGCCACTATACCACATAAGTATAAGTTAGCTCTCGACAGCAGTGATGTATGGCTCACAGCTTAGTGTAATAACTATTAACGAATATTTGTAATTCACTTTCATAATTTTTTTGCAGTTTGTATGCGACATGCGATCGTTTATAGGTGTGAAAATTCTGCACTAAAGTTCGCGTGTTAGAAACAGTTTTGTGAAAGAGAATAAATAGTGTTGCAAGGAGTCCGGGTATATTGTATTGGCGAATAATAACGAGTTAAATAAGTGACGATGAAATATAAGATTTACGTTGAGCTTACTGAAAGGAGTCATTAAAGAAAATATTTATTTATTTAAACATTTTTGTAGTTTATATACTCGTTTAAAAATTAACCATTTATTTAATTAATAATTACACTTTTAAACTTATTTGATAAATGGCGCATTGATCGCGCCCCTTAAACGAGATCGTGATGTTATCTTTTACAGCCGATAAAACTCAGTTATTTTTACCAAAAGCCGCAAAACGGAATCTAATTGTATAGGAATCTAAAAAAAAAACTCTATACAATTGTAAACTATATTAAATTTAGGAATGCCTAAACTGCTGGACGTAAACAAAGTAATGATCTGTGTTTACAAATTGCACAATTTTCAAACAGTTGGTGCAGAGCTCGATTGAAATGTTTAAATAAATTATGTCTGAAGTAAGCAAGGATAGATAGTTACATGTTGATAACAATATCTATTTGTCATCAGTAATATTAGATGTTTTAACCTCATCTATGCGCGCGCGCAGCACATGTGCTTCTGACGTAACTCGATACTAGTAGTTCGAGGCGCTGTTGTGTTCGTGTTTCGTTTCGGTCACCGCCGTAACCAGCAGAACTTAAATCATTGAAAAAGTGTCATAGACAGACGGGCTCCCGACACACGATGACTCCGCGATAAATCACAGCCCAGTTAAATGTGTACTTTTAATTGGTACAGCCTTCCGGATGATATATTGTCGTTCAGCTGTTGCAAGCTAGCAAGCAGTCCGAACAAGAAGATGAAAGAATAAAAGGAGAAACGTTTGCAAACGGTAGTATATGGAGCATAGCAGAGAAACGGGATGTGAATGAGACGCGTGTCAAGGAAATATAAACTATCGGTGTCAGACTATTGATTTCACTTCTATATACACTCTTCTTGCCATTCCAGCCTCTGCCCAGACGATGCAAGCTAGTAAGCAGTCCGAACAAGAAGATGAAAGAATAAAAGGAGAAACGTTTAAAAACGGTAGTATATGGAGCATAGTAGAGAAACGGGAGGTGAATGAGACGCGTGTCAAGGAAATATAAACTATCGGTGTCAGACTATTGATTTCACTTCTATATACTTCTGCGTGTCACTCATCTTGCCATTCTAGTCTCTGCTCAAACGGTGCAAGCTAGCAATACAGTATCTCAGTGTCTTACCTACGAACGAAATGTCAGTATCGAGAAAAAAATTGACTTTTCGATCACAATGTTTTTGACATGTCTTGCCAAAAGAATTGGTAACAATTCTTTATTTTCGGGATACTTGTGTCAATTAGGTCTAGTTATATAAAAACGTTTTCATAATTTGCAAATGAGCCTACTACTGTTTAAATATTTGTAGTTTTCTCCTAGAAAACTCAAATATCATCATACTCAGATATGTCGTTCTACCGACATACATACTGCTGTATGTTTTGTTAATACAGTTAAGGCCTATAAGTTTCTGCTGATTACAGTTGTTACAGGTTTAGGGATTTTCTAAGGGGATGCACGCTACCGTTATCCCATTCGATATCGTAAGATCTTCGCTATCCCTTAACGAGGTTTGCAGAGTAGCTTTAAATGCGACGAAAATATTTTAGAATGAAAACATTTTTGGAAAGAGTAGATCAGCTAAGATGATCCAAATCCATTACGGTAGGTCCATTATACTTTTTATTTAGAACATTTCGCTGTTTATATCAATTGTTTTGGTCAATACAGATGAAAAGTACTTCACAGCATTGTAAACGGTTTTTGGCTACAATTTTGAATCTTCAAGAAGTATTGAGACGAATTTTTCGTATAAGAGTTAGATTTCAAAACGCTTTAAAAAATGTACTGCATAACTCATGTTAATAGGGCAAACTGTGAGAACAGGACCGTGGTAACCATGTTTATTGGAAACTCTCTAATTAAAAATAAATGATATTGTTTATCTATGATTCTTCATAACCTAGTTTAGTGGGAAATAATTTATTAGTAATTCTGATTCCTGACTGTAAGTTGAATTTCTTCTATGATGGATTTCGGACATATTATTTCGCTCTGTATCTGGTTCAGTCCGCTTTCATGACAAAACTACTTGGACGTATATTACAAATGAATCAGTACAATATTTTGGCTACCATAGACAAAGTTGACAATGGTTAATTTTTGTGATGGGTATGCGCGTCTCGGATCTGCATTCCTCAGGATCTGCCACTGCGTTTATGTCTTCCTTCTCTACAGGATTTCTGGCAGGTGTTGAGGCTTTGTTATCTGGATTTTTAGATAATGGCAGAAACATTTTATTGACTTACCATTATGTACTGTTAATCTTTATCGATGACTGGAGAACCATATGAGTTGATTTTTTCCATTTTCTTCTTGAAACATAAAGGGATTTAAGAGTTTATACATGAAGCGTTCTGAGCTACTGTTACATCTGTAAAAGCGAAAACTGTAACAACACGTATTGTTCCACGAGTATTACGTACCAACGTTCGCTTAAAGAAAAAAATACTAAGCTGTTTACAATACACTTGCTGATGATCAGATTATCCTAGTTGATGATGAGAGGGACATTGAGTACATGCTGTAGAAAATACCGGAACAAACCAAAGAGTGAGGCTTGACTACCAATTCAGAAGAGACAGAATACTCTGTCACTGATAATAAATTTGAAACTCTGTAAATTAAGGCGTGAGCTTCACAAAATACATCACAATACACATACCTTGAACGAAAAATTGGGTAGTCTTGAAGAAGCATCTAGTAGAATAGGACATACTAGAACTGTAACTGTAACTGTGGCTTTACCGTAGAATACTGAGCATTTCACGGACAGCGCATATAACTAATGTTGAAGTTCTTAGAAAGATGAAAAAAGAAAGAGAAGTTATTAACACAGTGAAGGTAAGAAAGCTTCAGTATCTGAGACATCTCATGAGAAATGAACAGAGATATTACTTATTGCAGTCCATACTACAGGGAAAAGTACTTGGAAAGAGAGGAGTTGGGCGACCGAGAATCTCATGGTTGAGAAATTTAAGGACCTGGTTTGGCATGAATACAACTGACTTATTCCGTGCAGCAGTACAGAAAGTTAAAATAGTCTGTATGGTATCCAACATCCGAAATGGATAGGAACTATCAGAAGAAGAACTGTAACCAGCAGTTCACTGGATTATAATGGAATAAGGAAATAACTAATGAAGCAAACACAGGTCTATTCAAAATCATAATAGAAAGTATTTGATTATACGGTACAGGGACATGGGAGATCAGTGCAAAAAGTAGATCCAAAACTGATGTCGTAGAAGACGTGGATTACTGAAGTAAATAGATTAAAATTTAGCTTATTTTTAACTTATAGAAACAATTGCAATGAAAAGGTACGGACAGGTTGAAAGGATATGAAATAAAAAATAGCCTATGAAAATAAACAAATAGACTCTTCTAAGTATAGGATGAAAAGTGGGGGTCAAAGTCAGTGGGAAAAGAAAAGCGGCCATAAGTTTAAAGGCTTAAGATTGCTTGGTGGGAAAATTAGAACACGAGAAACTGGGCTAACCGTAAAACAAACTCGCTTTAATAACAATAACTGACTAAAAATTCTTTAAAATATTTATTTCTCTGGTGTTTTCTAACTTCTTCATATCGCATCAACTCATAACGAAAGTTTCAAACGTACTATATATACATTAATGAGTTGTTGCATTTCTGTATAATTGTATAACTGATACAGTTTATAATTGTGCTGTAGATGTTACGGGTTTCATTACTGCCTATGCATGCTATATAGTGCGACCCGTGCCCTACACCAAATGCTTTTAATTATATCAACGCCCTTCCACCAAAAATATTGACCTGTTAGAAAATCGTTCTGTGGTTCTTACCGTAGAAAATACTGACCACTTTATGGTATCTTAACAGAGTTCTTTTGTCTAAATATCGTCGACCTAAACTTTCTGTAGTTTTAAAACGAAATATGGGAATCACTTTGAAGGAAAAGTAATACGAGCGCGCATGTTTGTGTGAGTGTGTTTCATTCTGCTCGTGAACACTAAGTGAGTAAAGGCTTTTAGACAGGTCGTAATATTTAAACCGTGAAAAAGTGAGAAACGCTTTTAAGGAATATTAGATACTTGTCATTTGCATGATGAAATAAATTTTTCGTTTATCTACGCTAAAGGTCCAAAACATTTTATTTATTCAGTGAACACTTTCCCGTAATCTGTACGTGTAGGTGTACACGGTAGAAACAACTATTTCAGTCAGACTCTTTCGTAAGCTTTCATTATCGTGACAAAACATGTTATCACCATTCTCTTCTATAATGAGATAAGTCGCCTGAAATAGAAATAACAAACTGTATAACTCTGATACTTACTACCTTCAGCTCTTTTTGGTGAACCTTACTACACCTTGAGCCGTTCAAAGCAAGGGATAATTTATAAAATTCTAATCAAGCATTGAATGGAATCACTACTAAACTAATATTAATAATTATTGAAATTTTAATTAATACACCTATCTTGTAATTGATATGTTAGGTATAATTTTACTAATAAATAACTGTTTACTTAACTCTTGCTTTGGGCAGCGACTCTTATAGTTTATCCCAGGGCGCCAGTAATAAATAAACACAATATTAAATGTTATAACTTGTATGATTAATAGCTTTTGTATTTAAATATTACATTTAATAATCTTGATTGATTAGTAATATCAATATGTAACTTTTATGATAAATTTCTTTTGATTGTGGATTCTTTGAAACTGATTGAGTCACTAATAGTAAAATTTCAAGAATTGACTCTAGATTACAATATTACATGAGTGTTCATTAAAATTTTTACTTGTTCGTTGAATTCCACAAATCTGCAAAGCGCTGTGTCAAATTCCTTTGAACGTTGTCCGTACTTGAAGTCCTGAGGTCCGCTGCTGAGCCGTAGATCCTGGTGTATTTCACTCGTTGATTACCATTTCACTTATACACAATATTCACATACACTAGATACCATTCACTTTTAAGATCTAGAGAGAACGCGAATGTGCTGTATTACACACCATTTACTGAGCACATAATATATAAGTTATTGACGCTAAGTGCCTTCAACACAGGACAATATGCAGCAATCGTCAGCTTAATTGATACGTGACAAGTTCCGCTGTGGAATTTACTTTGCCCACCGTACGCTCACACTTCGAAATTTGGTTTAGATTCAGACGATTTTTGTATATTCGATAAAGACTTATTATTTTACTCGAATACCGTTAACTACATCTGACTTCTCTATTGATTTACTTTCATTATTATTATTATTTAGACGATTCAATATAGTTATTAGTTTCACCCGTATTGTAACTTTACCGTATACTGAATACTATGTTCACTAATAATTATTTCTTAACAACACTATTTGCGAGTCTAATGAATGTAATTTCTCCGCAGACTGCCCCTTTCTCCAACTACGTTTTTTTTTATACTCAACTAACAACTACCCTCACCTAATCCTTACAGAACATTTCCCGATTGGCTACATGTGCCGCGAAATTCAATTCTACCCAACCGAAAAGACGCGTTACATGATTTCTCTCTCTCGACCCTCTCCCTCACACATAACGGTCCTATTGTTGACAGACACTCAGCTTTCACAAGCTTTCATTTATTTTTTTCTAGTTTTTAACACAATATAATTTTATGATAGGGTGTTTGCTACGTGACTTTTTCAGACTTTCCAACCGTCGACGGTCGCCAGCTCAAGGCTGCGTTTCTTTGAAAAAACCCCGCACCTCTATTTCATAACGGTACTTTCTTAGTATAGTTTCTATAGCTATATTTTATTTAATATCAATAAGACATGACTTTATCCCTGTAAAATTGCTTTATAGTCAATTTTAACGTCATATACTGTACCAAACCATTATTGTTCTTGCAATGCGAGAAGATCTGCACATTAGAATAGAATAGAGTATATTTAATAACGTTTAGTCCTTTCACAATGTAATCGTTTCGTCAAATTTACAATTGACTATTGTTTCATAATACTAATATAAATTCAGAAAACGTTTACAGAATAAAACCATTCTTCTTGAAAAAATAACTTATATCTATTAGAAAATACTATTGTAATTATTTATCACTATCAGCTTAGCTGGCAACCAGTGTTGTTCTTGGTCCTTTACCAAACGTTAATGTATGATGATCGGGAAATTTTAACATATTTTTATGTCCAGTCTTTTAGATGTTATTGGAATTATTTATCCTTCTCCTTCTTCTTCTTCTTCTTCTTCTTCTTCTTCTTCTTCTTCTTCCTCACTGGCGCCACATACGCATGCGGTTGCTCTTGGCCTGCTCAACCACTGTTGTCCATCCATATCGGTCCAACACCAAAGCAGATGTTTATCCTAAGCTGCTTGAGATCACTCAGGGCACTGTCTCTCCACGACTCCTGAGACGTGCTCTAGGTTGCGACCCACCAGGAGAGCCCATGTACAGTTTTATAACTCTCCTGCCGTCTTTCGTTCTGAGGACGTGACCTAGTCACTCCAATCTTTGTATCTTAATGAAGGAGGTAATGCTGAGATCATCATATGCTGCATACAATTCTCTACTTTCCCTCCTCTGCGATATCCCATTTTTGCATGTTGGGTCTATAATCCTTTTAAGCAATTTGTATCAAATCTGTGGATTAGCTCCATTGCCGACCTATTAAGGGTCAATGTTTCTCCGCCATACACCATGACTGGTACACTGAAAGTCTTCTATAGTCTTAGTAGTTGATCGGCTTACTAACCCACTCTTCAAGATTTTATTCACGGCAAAGTATGTTCTGTTCCCGGAAGCAATTATTTTCCTTATTTCCTCCTTTGCAACGAGTTATTCCTGACAATAGAACCAAAGTACTGAAAACTAGAGACTGCTTCAAAACAACAATCACCAAACACGTAATGCTGCTGGTGTTGTGCATGCCTCTTCCTTCGTAACACCATTATTTTGGTCTTAACTTCGTTTACTCTAAGTCCTATTTCGGGTGGCCTGTCCATCCATCCATGTTTTAGGAGGGCTTCTTTAACGTAAAACAGAGACCTACCAATAATTACAACGTCGTTGGCGTAAGCAAGCATCTGTATTACTTTATTAATGAATTGGAATACAATATAAATACAGAGTTTACTAATTATTTAATTTGAATATGTTCTGTGAAGGTAGAGCCAAAATGTTGAGTTCTTTAAACAGAGATGTACATTTTGTCCAGTTCTACATTTAAACAGAGTTCACATTTTTAATTAACATTAAACCATACTTTTACAATTACATTAAATTTATAAAGGCTTAAACTGAATACTGCTGTTTTCCCCAGCGTAAAATTTGAGAACTTTTCTCAGTGCTATTGAAAATAATATAAGGACACAAAAATAAAACCGTTTTTATATCTACGACTTGTCTTACTTTCCGTATTAAGACAAGTTTTAAGCATTCCGTATTATTACATTTATTACATTCCGTATTAAACTGAAACAGTTTCGGAAGAAGACATTACACATTTCCTTGCCAGTTCCATCCCCTGTCAAAAAAAAAAACACCTAAAAACGTAAAGCTATTAAATGACGCGCGCGCGCGCACACACACACACACACACAATCGATAATGAATGGGTTGCGTTCCATCAGTTTTAGAATATGAATTATTTCATCTGTAATTACTAAGGTGGCCACCATTAGGCGACGTCACCTGTTCAATTACACATGCCCGGCATTCTTACAATACTTTTCCGTTTCGTTTCACATTTCAAGATTTTTTAGAACAAGAGACAATGTTACGGTCACACCGGTAATTTATGATTATGACGGTAAAATTCCACCTACATCAACATACGTACAAAATGAGGCATATGTTAAATAAATCTCATTTATATAGAGGTGTCGCCAGGACTTTGTTCTGAGCAGGGTGGTTAGATTTCTATAAAGACAACTGCAAAGCTTAAAATTAAAAAAAAAACTCTCCATTTGCTATTTTATTATAACCAAGAAGGTAAGTGTAAGAACATTAGGGTTACGTTATTAGACATCTATAATTTACAAAAATGTCATGAAACAATAAACACGACATCTTACATCACAGTATAAATAAAATAAACATCAACAGGAAACTTGATAGACTTAGAATTTCTTAGAATATACTTAGAATAGAACATACATCATTTCTCTACAGACGCTGATAGTGTGTCTTTTAATTTTCGTATGTCTTAACCGCAGTGATTAGGTCTACATGACTGTAAATATTTTGCAGAAAATATAATCAAATCAGTCTTCTACTCGTTTTGCTACAGAGGTGAATCAAAGATTTTCATGTGAAGGGTTCTACAAGCATTTCAAAATCCTGACGCGGAGTGTGCAAATAGGTGTGTGGTTGGCCGCACGTTTTATGCAAGAAGTAATGAAAAACTTTAAGATTTCTGTTGTTGTTTTGTGTTCGAAATGATATTAAATTAAAGTAATGAGCTGAAATATACAAGAAAATTAATAAATGCTGACGGTAATTGACACGATCGAAAACCCGGATACATTAGGCGCAGCTGTAGCAAGCAAAAACTGTATAATATGTCCACCTCTAAGTCGTAATCCAATAAATTGCTTCACTGTAAATGTCGTGGAATACACTGTTAAAAGCAAAATTTGAAGAATTTTGACTACCAGACTACCAACGTTTATGTGAAGCTATTTCGTACTAACGATTGTAGCGTGCTGCAAACAATAATGTTCTTAGTCACCCATTAATTATTTTATTCTCCTTTTATGACTACATTTTCATAAGAACATTTTTTTTATTTTTGAAATTTTCTTGTCTCTTTTAATTACTTGGGAGATTCTAACTTACAAAACCTCTCTCGCTACGTGTCGCTTTTTTATGGTGTATGCCTATAGTATTTTATTTTACGCAAACATTCAGATAAAGACTCGGCGTTATAGTTTAGTGTATGTTTTACATACAAAAAATGTTATGTAAACCATAGACTAAACCGTACACCAAATTTAGGTTGAGCCTTTGCGTAACGTATATGTACAATATATACATGCTTGCGTAAGCAAATATTCCTGTTTATGTGTGTACTCTAAAGGTACTGCAAATCGCCAGAAATCTGATTACTGAAAAATCTGTCTCAATATCCTCGATAATTTGATACGTAATATCACGTCCTAAGTGTTAAAAGAGGTTATTAACTATAGAATTTTATTGTTTATGATAATATTTGGGGTTTAGTGATTTTAAAGTGCCAAGGATACGAACTGAAGAGTAATGCGCTTACTCATAAGCCGTATGGTCGCCAACACTGCTTCTCTTAAGCTATTTCGTTTGTACAAGAAATTAATATTATATTATTATTGTTATTACTATAATTTTATATGTTTCGGATTTTTCCTTTGGAAGAAATTAGATTAGTTTTAAGAATCTTGTATGTATGTTATATTATAATTAACGTATGCCATGCTTAGGGTCATTTAGTACAGAGGTGCCTCATAGCCAGCGACCGAAACTAAGCTATATTTCATCTGGGGCGAGGGTTTTTCACGGCGTCTCCCTCCCCCCCCAATCAAACTTAATACACTCTCGCCTGTCGCCGTCACGACCATTCGTACTTACACAACAGAAATTCGATATCTGAAACCTGCCCCTGTCTAGTTTCGCCCTACCATACCTACTAGTCCATCTCTCGCATAACCTACCCCAATCATTTACAATGACTAGACCCTATACAATTTCATGTGAGTGATATTATTACTACGCAGAGGCAGTGAAGAGTTTTATAGCCACACAAAACTTACACCAATATTATCTGAAAGACTAACATAATTTCGCAGTCGAGTACAGTGTTACGCACCGACTCCTGTACTTCGGGAAAACGTTCTTATCCTTCTAAACGCCATGATCCATGACCTTCTGAGTGCATCGTACCCATGAAATTTTCCTCGTTCTATTTATAAAATAGTCTTCCTTCAAACATGTTCAGAATAAAACCATTATCTCAAAACACATTGATTAAAACTGTAGGCCTATCCCTTTTTTCCATTACTTCCCATTCCCTTTTCCGTTGTTCTCTTTCCCCTTTTACTTCCTTTGTATATTAACTATTTCCTTTCCTCTCTGTCCAAGCGTCTTTATCATTCTTCTTCATATCCAGACTTCCACTGCCTTCATTTGGGATTTCTCCTTCTTCCCTAAGATCTAGGTTTCATATCCATAAAAAATTAGTTTATAAGAGTGTAAAACGTTCAGTAAATCAACATTTCGAAAACCTGCTGCTGCACGCTCTGCTACTACAATGACATTGAAATTCAAATACAATTCTGTTTAATTCAAATTGGTGCAATCACTAAAGCTCTCACGCATAATTGACTTTACCGCGTCTATTGAGATAGGAAATTTGACTATAAACGTTGAGATGGGAAATCACGGTAACGTTGTCCAGATCCCATTTGCATTATAATTGAGCGTTAAGTTGAATCATTAACTAATAGATAATGGCGTTTATCTTGATATTGTATATTTATTACTGCGGCATGTCCGAAACAATATAATTTTTAATTTGTTCTGGTTTGTTGTTTTCGCTGTAAAAAATTTATATTTTTTTTACTGTGTTTTATATACAAATTGTTAAAAAGTTTAGCACAGTTTTTTAGTTTTCGTCTACAGTAGGTTTATTTAGTGTAGTCGAAACGTTAACGGACCAATTTAAATGAGAGAAGTCTGGATATATGACCAAACAGTGGCTCGGTAGCCAGAAGGTAGACAATCATATTATGATTATATTAGAATTATTGACAACTTATATATTATTAGCCACCTATTGCACGCATACAGTTCTTTGCGTCCCCCTCTTCCGCAATTGCATGACTCTCTTTCTTCCTCCACTCTCATTCCTTTTCATCCCTCTCAGTAGCCACCTTTTGTTTTGTTTCTTGTACCTCATTGGATTTGTGTCCTAGCGTTCGGCTAGACTCTCAAATTGGCTTCGATAAACTGAAAATTCTGATTTAAAGCTTAACAGCACTACCACGGGTTTTTAAGTTAGAAAGAAGTCTCGATATACGCGATGTCTACGTTCTCGGGAAGTTCTCTACACTAAACGTAGGCTATTTGAGAATTTGAAAGGTTAAAGTTGAAGTTTCTAGTAAATAATAGCAATAAGTAAAACAATACATTCATATCAAGCAATATCGATTTATTTAGAGCGATACAACTTTTAGGATTTAAAAATTGAAGATTAAAAAAATATCTAAATAATGGCATGTTACAGAAAAAGTAAAATAAATATTTGTGTTTATACATTATATAGGCTATTTACTTGCAGAGACCATCCGCGTGTTGTTCTCATCCAGCATCACAGGTTTTTGTATTTGTCTAAACCAATCCGCGTATATGCGAAACCGCTTAAAAGGAAAGAGCGAATATATAAAACTTTTGTCCCCTTTAAAAGACGACTTTAATTTAACTTCTGTATTATTTAAATTATGCTTTAATTCTATACAAATTTATTTAATTCTTTTTGTAATTATTTCCTGATAATGTGAAATGGGTTTTCAAATTTTTCTTATAAATACTGATATTTTATTTTTGTATTATAACGCTCAGTTTAATAACATGTAAAGTTTACTCTCAGCTGCAGTTTCGGTCCGTTAATAAAAATATCTTCATTTTGCTCCATTTAAATATCTTCTGGTAGAGTTTAACTGTTTCCTGTACGGTTCTAGTAACTTCATTTGTACAGGGTATAAGAGACAGAGCTATTTACTTGATTGTTTATAAACAGCGGCAAAATGAGGTGGCTTATTTCGTTGACTGTGTATTTGTCGCAAGTAATGCAGATGGATTCGTTCTGGTAAAAATTTTACCACCACAATTTTGATTGTGATCATCGAAACTATCAAAAGAATTCAGTTCGATAAAAGTCGTTATTTTCATCATCACCGTCTTCCAAAGATAACGAACTGCCACACAAATTTTCAACAATCGTGTGCTCACAATTCACAAATACGCTGTGTTCCGTAGATGGTGTAAATATTCTATTTAATTGTAGGTAGTACATGTTTCATCTACCTATTGGGACTTGTTCTATAATTTGTTTTGACAAACTTTTCCCTTATCTACTCACGCATGGATTTATAAATTTCGTCTGCATTCATTATGCCTTCATTTCTATAATACAGTTATATCTCTCGTTTTAACATTATTCAGAAATACTTATTTTGTTCAAGAAATCCTGAACCTAAATTTTTCCGTAACACTTGCGTACGTAGAATCTTAATTCAAACAATATTTTGTTTATGATACATATGTTAAATAAGGTCTCCTAAGAAAGAGTACGGTGTGTTTTGCTTTATGGTTCATAAACGTGGGCAATTAAGAGATGGATAGAAATAGGATTGGCTAGATGGAAATGTGAATTTGGAAGGAGTAAATTGGGCTGATAAAATAAAGGCTCTAAAGGGATACTCAAAGAATCAGGCAGAGTATTCTTCTTTGCTTCTCCTCTTGCTTCCTTACTGGGCATGCACAGAAGAAAATTAAACTGGATTGGATGTATCCTAATAATACTAGGGGGCTTTTAAAGTATTACGTAAACACATTCTTAGTCATTCTAGACCCTTCCCGCCATGCGAATGCTTTAAACTCGTTGTAAATTTTTCAAGTGATGTTAATAGGTATTAAACTATTAATAATAAATTAAAATGGCAACGTTATATCAAAGTTTTTTTAAGTTTCACTAATTCTTAATTTAATAATTGTAACTTATCTTCAAACGTTAACAATACGTTAAATTATCCTTATAAATACGTGATGTTCACTCCTGAGTTAAAATGTAACAAGTTAATTATAAACGTACCAATGAAATACTAAGGAAAAAGTATGTCATTACTCTTAATTTGTCGACGAAGATTCTCTAACCCACTCTTCAAAATCATTAATTTTCCGTTGGGGTGGCTCCAACAATCATGTACTTACTGATAAGACCTTGCAGGTTCATTTTGAGAGCTCTGGTTTTACTGAAAGGAAAAAATAATCATATGAAACTTGTAAACATCCTTTAGTTACAACATCAATTTTTAGTGGCAGAAGCGGTTCATGCTAAGAAATCTACCCTTATCTCCCACATTAATATTATTTGCCATTTTCATTGCTGTTGGGAGGCGGTCTGCAAGTGACCACAATATACAACTTCTTGGTAGTATACAGCACGTTGCGTTTGGTAACATATATTAAATATTGACTTTCACGGATATGTTTGGAATATCATTTTATTTTTGGATCACCTGGAAGCTCAGTCTCGCCGTCTTTAACCTAGCTCACGTGGACAGAATCACGGAATACAATAGGTTCTGCAAACACCTAACCTTTCCAGCATCCGGGTACCTCCGTTGTTATCCAGGTGGACGTCAAAGCGTTCGTCAGCCAGCTACCGGCTTAACAGTCCTATTACATGCTCAGTTTCGTTAAATGTAATTTGTCGTAGAGTATTTGAAGCAATTACTAATCCCTACAACTCGTAATTTTTTAACAGCTACACAGCAAAACCTTCGCCTTCCAAAATAGTGCATTTTCAATCGCCCTTTCGTCAACACTATAGTCCTAATCACCACAGGCTTGACTGAACCATTCTGTACTCTAAACAGTGACCGAAATGAAGAACGTCTCAGAATCGCTTCGTGTATATTGACATAAGATGAATGTGCTTTGCGCTTTTGATTGCAATGAATATAGGCCCAGAGTACACAGCAGCTTGTGAATTTCCAGGTAGCATCGAATATATTTCAATACCGGCATAAACAGAAGGTATTAGGTTTACCGGCAACCATGATTAGGTAATGAAATGTGGTGTTTTGTATGCATACGCAAGGGCGCTTACATGATTGCCTGTGTGAAGCCCGTGAAGCCCGTAGAACCCGAGCTTTGTCATGTTCAGAAAGAAAACGCACTTCTATTCGCCCAAGGATATATTTCGTATAATGTATAGATGGTGTAGGAAAGTACAATATGGCTACGGAGTTGCTCCAGTTGTGACCGGGAAAAATCAACAGTGACAGCTTAAACGTGTAATCGACCCTCCGAAGTAGTAGAATTTCTTGGGAGTAAACGAAGTTATATCTCGCTACGTATGATGACAATCCGATTTTATTTAAGTCCTGTATTATTTCGTTCTGAATTTTCATTCCATGAGTTGATTCTGTCTTTTGCCTAGCATCTTTCCGTCTGACGTGTTGCTTCTCTATCTTAACGTAAATATTCCTCTGATACCCCTTCCTAACTGTCGGCAAAAGTAAGCAAGCTCGATTCCTCAACCTTTGAATGTTTACGTAATACTTCAACGGCCCCTAACAACTGACAACCTGTTCTGAAGAAACAGTACTGACAACCTGTTCTGAAGAAACAGTGGAAGGAGAGAGAAAAAGAGAGGGAGAAAACGATTGATGCTCCTGAATGGCATACAATAAAGGGTCTCCTTAAAGTGATGACGGCCCAGTCCTGGAATTGATACAAATGGACACTGGGTGTCTGGGATATGCCACAAGGGCGAATGGCGTGATGAGGATTATATGATAGTGTAAAGAAGTAGCAACGTAAATCTTGTGAACTGTTTGAAAGTTGAAATATTACGTCGAGTTTGAAATAAATATGCTAGAAACTTCAGATGTTATAATGGATTAATTGTAGAAAAACTTAACAAAGCAAGGAAGAAACATTGTGTTAACGGTTGTAATGGTTGGCTTTTAAGAAACAATGTTTTGTTTGCCAATAGAAACAACAATTCTTTATAAAAATAATAATAATAATAATCCATTGGTAATGTACCCAATTGATTCGGTAAGTATGGAGAACATACATTATTCTCTCACGGTCCAGTAAAAAAAGATGAAATATTTTATACAAAGGTTTCGCCTCTTTGACAATGGCTTAGTTAGCCGAAACAGCTGTCAGAGTTAATTAAAAAATTTGTGAAACTTACCAAGTGTTTTTATATATTTTACAAAACCTTTGTATTAATATGTTTCACCAAGTGCCCAAGGAGTCATCAATTAATATCGTGAAATATTTTATTACTTGCTTCGACGCCGTAGTTTAGCAATCACAGTAGCTGCGTCCTTGACCTATCGAAGTAGACGCGGAATGAGTTTACGGACGCTATGAAAGTAAAGAATAACGACGTAAGAAATGTAAGTAATGGGGCCTCGTGTACCTGATCCTTTGGGTAAAACAAAGTTAAAAACACGGATAGTCATTTCACAAATGTTTCGCGTTCTGTGTCTCCAGAGGCTTTCCACAATTCGTCTTTCAAACTCGTAATGCACCACGTTCGTCACAAACACTCTGTTAGGTCTTGTGTGTTTGCTTAAAGTGGACGAGTTAGAGCACTAAATGTCTGACAACAGAAGTATGTAGGAATAACAATTTAGAAACTCATTAAACTCGTGCGACAGAATTTGTAAAAATTGTCAAGTTCATAAATACTGGGATAGCGCGATTCATAATCTATACACTGTGAAGTAAAGCATTAAATCTCAGATAAGTCGATAACCAAAATTTGTGTTCATGCTTCTGTAAAACAATCACACTCATGATACTAGTGCATACACAATAAATAATAAACATCATAAGTTTAATTCTCTGGTCGGCAATGCTGAACTGCACACGGATAACCCTTCAATAACTGTATTGCACTCTGCAGCCGCCCTGAATTGCTATACAAGCAAAGCCAAAGTCTTATCTGGCGTACTGTAGACTAGAAACTTCCAGGCGTTTCTATGAGCGATGCCTAGAAAATAAAGATATGAGAGCCTTTATATTTTTAAAAACCTGCCATTTACTTAAACATATATTTTAATTTTCAACACAACCAACACAAATAATTTTAATTATTGTTCAAGCACCTGTTAAATTTGGAAACCAGCGTTTGTACCCTGACTCACAGAAGACTGCAGCCAATCCTTTGAAACAAGACGTGGTCTCATGTCACTGAACTTTCACCTCATCATTATCGTTGAACGTTTTCGTCGATGAAGAAAGAAGTTAAACTCAGTGGATGCGAGGTCCAGGTTATGCAGCATATGACAGTAAACATCCCTTTTCCAGCAGTCGATCAGCGTAGAAGCGATGCATAGAGTATAGAGACCCCACGCTTCAGCATTCTCCTCTTGTTTTGAACAGCCTGTCGAAGACGTCTCGGCATCTCATAGTACGCATCGGCAGTAATTATTTTTCCTTCAGCCATTCAGTCCTCAGAATTCAGTCGGAAGAGCACCTCTGTTGTTCCAAAAAATAGAGACACAATTTTTTGGGGGCTAAATAGTATTTGGCATTTTTCTATTTAGGTAGAATCTATGAGGCGCCATTGCAATGATTGTTGCATAGTCTTCGACAGTTTAGTAAATCTCTTATCCTTACCCAAGTATTTTCTTCAGTTATGTAGAGAAAGTCGTCAGAAATCGAAGACAGCATACCGCTGTCAGTCCTTCCTTCCGAGAATTCACGGCACCACTTCATGCCACTTTGACGAGTCGCAAAGCATCGACTTTCAGTAACGACAGCTACTATCACAGACAAAATCTGGAACGTATCTTTGCTTTCCGGATACGCCTTGCACTTTTATCGTGTGATCAGTGGCGGCTCGTCCATAAGGTTCCCCCTAAATTATTGAAATATGTTTAAGGATTTGTTGAGATAATGGTTTCATATTTAAATAACAAGATATGCGAGATTAATCTTGTTGACTGAACAGTAATGGATTCGCGTAATAGGCGAATTGTTCGCTACTATGGCTTGAAGTGCAAAACAGCTCTCAGCACCTCCTAGAATGTGTAGACAGCTTTGGAGAGGGAAATCAGTTACGCAAATTACACCCAACAGTCGCTAATCCTGAGTGTTAGCGACAGAGACGAATAGTTCCGACGAGGGCCGAACCGTAACGACCGGGAATTTTAACATTTTCATAATGCCGGCATCCGCCATTATTGTGATTTTTACCATATGATTTGCCCGTTTACCTTACGTTTGTGTCAGATTTCTCTATTTCATTTAGAATGCAATAAAAATGTGTGTAGTAAACTCTTAAAATCAAATAAAATAGTGAAGTAATTGTATTCCGAAAATAAAGTATGTTTAATGTAGTCATTAAATAATTATAGTAACGTCAAGCTGACCGAAGCGTATATTACCTTTAAAGCGTTTGCTGGTATTGTTTTGTGCCGTATTATTGTTCAGGTATTTCTTATTTTTGTGTTCAGTTCACTGATTTGGTAAAATGAATAATGTTCAATCTACTTTAAAAACGAATTTTTCTTCTCTTTCTATTAAAGATAAATAAAAAAATTAAGGAAATCGATAGGCCGCTTCCCTTTTTAAATATTAAACAGAAATATTTAACTATCCTTTTATTTTAACTATATATTTTCGAATAATTTACAAATAGCATAAACACAACTTAATGTTAGGCCTACTAAAAGTTGTCAGCAGTTCTTCATGTTGCGACTCACCCCGTGGGTTATTTGGAATGGGATAATTGGTCTTACCTTAGTAGAAACATATAGCAACCAAAAAATTTTAATTTCATAATTTTATGATCGAGAAGTACGTTAACACAGGTCAAGTCACCAACCCAAGCCAGAGCAATAAATAAGAACAATTTAACAACACGTCAACCCGACGCCAGCTACAAGACAATAAGAGAACGCCTAACATAACACAACAAAAGGGAAATAGGATCGACTGTGACAGACCAAGCTCAGCTCAGACTTACAACACCACAACAAACTGAACAAAAGCGGAGCCTAGTGGCACGGATACGTGGAAATTGAAGCGAGCGCATGCTGTAGGGTTAAATTCGGAGCGTGCGAGCTTTAAGAAAAGGATACTCACTCACAAAGGAATTAGAAAGGTTTTACCCAGTATGAAGACAAAACAGCGTACACCAAAAGAATACAGTCAAGAGTGTCACACAGCATGAGGCAACGTTAGGATGACAACCGATATTTATGACGACGGACCGGGGAGGTATCTTGGGGTGACGTCGAGCAAGAAGCTGTTAATTGACAGAAAAAAAGTCGAAGGGAAGTCAAACAATGAACCAGGCGCTACGTATTGTTAGTAAAGGAACAACAGCAGACCTTGGGAGAGTCACAAGAACAAAGGTTTGACGTACAGGCGAGCAACTACTCTACATTCTAAGAAGCAGTGTGAAGCCCTTTCGCCGTGTACGTTGGGGGAGGTTCGATAACCAACCAGAGTCTAGCATCTTCCAAAGAAGCAGGTGGAGAAGATTATAGTCATGGTAACAACTTAATAAAAACTGTTTTCGAGGTACGCGGGCCCTCAGTTGTTAAGAATTACTCACTCTCTCAGTCTCTTGGTATTAGTCAGTTATTAAAATTTTCCAGTTACTCAGTCTATCAGTCTCTCGTTATTACTCAGTTATTCAAAAGTCAGTCAGTTACGCAGTTTTCTTGGTTACTCAATAGCTCTCAGACAGTCATGTGGTTTTTCAATCATTTAATAATATTTCACCACGTAACGGAAGTCTACCGCAGTAACGCGAAGTGCGAAGTGATATAAGTATCGCTAGAATCTGAATTTGATACTTTAAACTTTAAGTGCATTCCGACATGCAAATTAAACATTAATAAGTGAGCGAACGACTCGATATTAGAACTTTGGCGCGATAATTACGATCACAGTGTCGATATCGGAACACACTATGATTAAGGTATCGCTATCTCAGTCGTGCGAACTCAGAAACAATAAGTGACTTAACGATCATAACGCTCGTGCTGAATATTGCACACAGTCATGATACAACTACATTAAACATATATAATACACGAAGCAAGTCAACGACAGACAATTATCTGTATACAACTACTAATAATGAATACACGTATGCAACACAAGACTTTATAAACTGTCATTATTAACAATAACACTGACGGGAGTGAATCTTACCCGCGAGTGCAAAGTGATGACAACACAAAATCTACGGAACTTCTACTTACATGGATCATCAGTGAACAGGGATTATCACCGATGGAACTATGGATATTCATTCTCTCAAGTAAAATCCTCATGTTATTAATATTATGATAAAAACTACTGCTCTGTCTCTTTTCAAAGAAACCACACTTTGAGAATTTAGATCAATTACTATGGTAATGTTCAACATAAAAGCTATTCATCTGAGGCAAAATGAACGCATTAGTGTAGGATAATTAATATTTGATGTCTATGTTTATGTATGTTTTTTTTGTATTGTATGTCTTGTTTACAGCAAGCGACGAAACGGATATATATTGTGATTTATATTCATGTATGTTTTCTTAACTGTATTTACAGGTCATAATTTATATTCATGTCTCAACAGTTCATTTGAATGATGTTTAATAAATAAGTATTTATTTGTTAAGTATTCATGCGTTCATTATTGTCACTACCTCAGTAACGAAACACTAACGTTAATTAAATTATTTGTAATAAATTTTCTAATATCGTTTAAACAACACTAAAGAGTCTCAGTGATTATGCTAATCGTTAATGAATACAGTTAATTATATCAGAGTCATTAATAGATTCACGTAAACAAAGCAATTTTGACACATTTAATCTAATTGGATAATTGATTAATTGGATTTGCATAGATTAGCATAATTGCACGTTGTAAACATTCAGACATTGAATCCCCAACTGTCAGAACCACGAGCCGCCACTGCGTGTGATGTTACAAATTTACTGGTCGATACTTATTTTTGCTAAACTATGCTGCCTATCATGACTATTTGTTGATTCAGCAGTACATGGCAGGCTGTACATGAATTATTTTGATAATTATAAGAAAATTATTGAAACCCTATGACATACTGTTTTACTTTAAAAGTATGTAGGCCTTCGTCTTGTTTCTAGTCCATCACAGAGTCACGGAGTAGATCATACTACATTACACGTATCCAGTCCTAAGCTCTCATTCGTCCACGCCGCTCAGCCGAATCACTAAGCCACTGAATTAGATCAAATGCAGAATCTTAGTTATAGTAGTTCTAAGCAGTATCTGCGTGTAGGGAAGTTGGATGACACATCATGTCACAATGTGTACGCACCCCTAATCCGTGCTTATGAATATTGAATCAGAGACTCGTTAAGGTAGAATCGAGCTTAAACAAATTACGCAAATAATCTGTGTAAAACACAATTGTAACTAATTACATACAGGTGAACACCACTTCATAAAGTTTAGAAGGTTACTAACATAACCTGGCTCCATATTTTCAGGTTGTGTGGACCTATTTCCGATCATTACTGGGATCTGTTATCTGTTATCAATAACAGATGTAGTGTTAGTCAAATCACTTATGTGATACCGTACAAATTAAGGGTCTAAAAAATTAACTACAAAAATTCGTCAGCTTGGGAACAGTCGACTATATATGGCTTTGTTCACAAGCCATATATAGTCGACTGGTCGTACTCAATTTTTCCGACCATCAGATGGCGATTGCAGAAAAGAATGATTACACTCACAAGGAATGAGAAAGCTAGGCGAAGAGTATCAGATAAGGGTGGTTAACAATCAAAACAGAAAACAACGAGTATTTTACTATTGATGTTAGCACAGTATTCTTGCTACTCGAATAAGGAAAAAATGTAAAGGGTGTAAATTCGTCAGCCTACCTGGGTGTGACCTTTGATTAGAAAGGAACACGTGATGCAGAGATCGGAAAGAGAAGAGGACGAGGAAAGCGAACAATTAGGTAATTACACTATATACATAGGAACGTAGGCGTCAGGAAAGATACTAAAATAATGATTTACAAGACGATAGTGAAGAATATAATAACGCATGATGCGGGAGTCTGGAAAACTACGGAACAAACAAATAAGTAACTCAAAGCGATGGAAGTGGAATTCTGGCGACACTGTTTTGCACTTAAATTACGTGACCGCATTCGAAATGAGGTAACTAGAGAAGGCGCATCAATTAGAGATTAGAACAATTAGCGATGAGTGTAGATGCATCAATAATTGATACAATGGAACCAAAAAGCCTACGATGATACGGTCACGTGAAAAGGATGAAAGAGGATAGATGGTAAAAAAAATGTTCAAGTGGACACTTTTAGAACGAAAAAGAAAAGGAAGGCCAAGAAAACTTAGGAAGTTGGCATACCAACCTTTGAAATATATGTCCTCCTCCAACTATCTTCTGTGTTGCTCCCATCTGTGGCAGACATAAAAGATATGGCCGGTAATGTCCGCGGCTCCCGGGCAGTACAGGCACTCTTGTGACAAGTGGCGAAACGTGACAAAATAATTTGGGTAGACATAAAAATACAAGTCAAAAGTAACTTCTTACTAAGATTGTTGAGATCTTATTAAGATTGGTCTTAATGAACCAGTAACACTATGGGAAGATATGAACTTTTGGAATCAGACATGCCAAAAACAACTTTACTGTTGCGACTTTACAGATAAATAATATGCGGGTTGTTCCAGCTTTGTTAGCCTAGTACAATAAGTTCCCATCAATCTTTAATTTAAAATTTCACTCATTAGGTGAAAAACGTAAAAACAATAGTTAATTCAATATCCCGTCAATAAAGGTTTAGATTCGCGATAAGAGCTTAGTTTAGAGAAATTTGTTTAAAAAATAATTTTTACCATTTAATAAAACTTGGTTCGTAAAAGTTGGCAACGTGTTTTCAATGAAAGGGCAATAATCCAAACCACCCCTTATGACGTTGATAAAAATTGAATTCTTTCATATGCAGCGAAGTATCAAAACGACTTATACCCGCTGTTCAAATACATAAACAAGCCTAATACATATTCAGATAAGCTCATAAGAATGCTGAAGTCACCAATAAAAATTATACATGCAAGGAATAACTTGCTATGTAGGAAGCACATACTGTTAGCCTTTACCATTCGAAACGTATTTGTCTAGTCTTCATTACACATATGCTGTCTTGATTTTTGGTAATGCATCGACTATTTTTCATCTACATTATAACTAACAATAATCATTAAAGAGCATACTAAATAATATTATGGCATAGACAAAGGCATACAACAAATATATTTACAAAATCGACAAATATTTGAAAATTTGGGTATTACAAAGCTCGACTCGAAAAACGTATACTCAAGTTGCAAAAAAAAATTGCGAGGATTATAATCTAGCCTACTTAACATTAGTATTCTATTTAAAATTTTCGATAACTAATAAAGGTAAAATATTTATAAAGTAAAAATATATTTTATTATTACCTGCATACTTTTATCGATATAGAAAATATTAATTGTAGTAGCCTACATTACATTGTACTGATTATGTTTAGGTATATCGATCATGTGTCATTTTTTGTATTGTCTGGTATACTTTACTGTTATTATACAGTGCAAAATACAAGTTTGCAAAAACACAGTTTTTAATTTCTGCAGGGATACGGTATTTACTTAAATTCAGTGTTTTATGTCGGCTACAACAAGTTTCAATTAAGAAAATATGTGTATATTGATGGAAAACTGGTTTGGCTCATTCTACTTAGATCCCTTTTCACTACTTCACTGAAACGACCTAAACTGAAGAGAATTATTTGTAAACTGAATTAAAGCTGAATTGAAGAAATTGTGAATTGAAGTCGATTGAAGTGTAAGCTGAAAAGACTTAAAACCTCGTTACACTTCTTGTAGTGCTCAATCTTCTGAAGTGATAGGAAAGCAGCAACTTAATCTGTTTCAAAACACTAGTGCGTTTTTCACCTACAATTGGCGAAATAATTAACAGTCAGAGTAATAATATTCCATTATTCGTCATTCCCGATTTGGCACGTTTAGATAAGGTTAGGTTCAAAATATATCCATCATACCAGAATCGGGACTCTTGAATTTTACCACTGTTCAATCCAATTAAGTTATCTAAAAACAATTTCTTTGTTTTCATGAACTTGTAAAAATTCACAATTCACAATGTACGTAAACACTTCACATTACGTAAATGTTTAAGGTGTTACTGTTCAAAAGCACTGCACTTGCTATAAAGATATGCCCGTGACCAAGGCTCTTCTTCGATAGTGCTGCAGACCATAACGAGCGCTGGCCTCCTCAACTGACCTCTTCCAGGTTTCCCGGTTCAATGCCTCTCTCCCTCAAAACCTAGCATTTATCATTTTTCTGGCTCCCATTCCTACACTATTCCTCCACCCCATTCTCGATTTTTCCACTGGCCATTTTCCTCCTGGTTGGCTCTATAACTTTTTATGGACTCTGTCTTCCGGCATTCGCGCTACATGCCCTGCCCACTGGAAATGTTTCAGTTTTATATGGTCCGAGAGTTTGGATTCCTTGTATAATGCGTAGAGCTCATGATTGTACCGAACCTTCCAGGATCCTCCTTCGTTTACAGGTCCGAATATTCTACACAATACCGACCGCTCAAAATTGTACATCATGTTGCAAGATTTCCCTGTTGAGGAAGCCATCGGATCTGTAAGATACCATCTCCCGGCAAGCATTATTTTATAGAGCTGAAGCTTAGTTTTCGGATGGACACTGCGACACTTCACAATGGTCATAAGGGAGTACAGGGTGCGATTTCCTGCATCCTGTCTCCTCTGGATCTCTTTCACCTAGCTGTTATTTTTGAAAGAGTGGAACCCAAATAGCAGAATTCATGCACCACTTCAAAGCTGCAAGTGCTCATTAGAATAGTTTATTGCAAATGATTTGTTTGTTTTCTGCTCTAATACATAAATTTGGTCTCATGTTCATTTATTTTGAGCCCCATCTCTATTGACGCCTCATTTAACCTCCCCATTTTTCTACTGAGTGACCAAGGCTCTTCCCAAAAGTAACATTGCAATACTATGAAACTAACATTATTTTCTTGTACTCATCCACAATAACGAATTCGACAGTCATATTGTAATACTTGTAGAAATACTGACTAAGAATAACTAAATCTCTAATTAGTTTATCGCCATCATCCATACTTTTTTAAGTACTAATACAACACCATAGTCTACACGCCTCGCTTTGGTGGTGACTATGTTCTGTAGAACTACTGCGCATTGTGAAGGCCTGCCCTGTGTTAGTTACTTTGATTTTTGTTTCTCAGTTCGGTACATAACCTATTCAATATTTATTTGTGAAACTTTTCTTCTGGTAGCTAAATATATGAAGTTTATTGGGAGAACGACATCCAAATCGCATAAGACTCCAGCCTTGATTCAATAAAAATCTAATTGAGACATTAAAAATTACAAGTCCCTAACACGTTTCAGTACAAAGTTGTATGTATCTAAATATAAAAATACAATTATGGACAATACCATTCAAAATTTTGTATTTTTAAAGCGTACTTGAACTGTACACTTCGATATAATTCCCCTTACCTTTTTTTACTTTTAATCTGGCTTTCCTTCAGCCCGTTCTCTTTACTTCTTTATTTGTTCCTAGAATCTTCATTTTATGAAAACTTTTTAAATATTGGAAAGTTTGAACCATGTAGATTTAGTGCGTTAATGGGAGACGTCACACGTAATACGCGTATAATATCATATATGGGAAAATATTTGGCGATACAATATAGCTATCCTTTTTTTATATAAAAAACGATAATATTTAAAACCAAAAAGTAAATTTCGCTTTTTCTAAAGTTTTCTATGACCTAGTGTGTTTATTTCCCATTATACCTAAAACCTTATTATAAACAGTCAGACTACTATCACGCATATTACCAGGTCGTACAAAATTGGTAGCTGTTGGTGTATACTTCAATTTGAAAACGCTGTCACCTCCTTCCGTTTCATTCCGATTTAATAATTGGCCAAATTCGTCTGTAAGGGAATCATTCGCCCTTACTATTTTTAAATTAGTAGTTTTCCCAAACCTCCGTAGAGCCAATATTTTTCTTCTCATTTTTTAAAGTATACTTTTGAATAGAAGACTTCTCGATAAAAGCTGTTATTTTTGAGACCATTCAAAATCAAAGTTGTAGTAAAAGCATAAACTTACAAAAAACGGTGCTTTTCGTTTATTCTGAGTTTCCTGTATCGGAAATAATAGAAGTATTTACCTATTGTATGTACTATTATAAAATTATGATATAGAACTGTTTTTTCTAGCTTCTGTACAGTTTTCTTTAAAGACAATTTGTTTGTAACAGTTTACTTGAAAACATCATTAGTGACACTTAATTCTCTGTAAAAAAATGTGTAACACTAATTCTTATTAAATTGTTAATTTAATCTGTAAAAACTAACTATGTATTTGCATTGTAAAATAAAATAAAAATAAGTAATCACTTAGTGGAGACGAACTGTGCTTCATCGGCAGTTTTGTTGCTAGTTACAAGGGGCGATGTAAAGCAACGTTTAATTAAACTACTAATCCAATTGTGTAAAACTCACCTTTCGTGTAGCGAGAGAAAAGAAAAATGCAAATACGAGAATAAATAGATCATAAAATATAAATGATTATGTGTATAAATTAATTTTAATAATTTGTATGCCAATAGCATACATTTTTGTTGTAACACCCACTAAATTCAAAATAAATTGGTCTGTTTTTTACAAAATATCTATACTTGTGATGTATAATAGGAAATTCATAACATATTTTATAATGTGAATGACGTACATAGGTTACTTGTTAAAACCGGAAACTTATATCGCATAATTTAACGATTTATCTTTATCTTTCTGATCATTTTCATCACATTTAATTGTGGTAGGCTATAAGTAAATAAATATTGATTAGTTTCCAGCCTGAGCACATTTGGGTAACCCAAAGATGAAAAGTAGACAAGATGTTGCCAAACCAATGTTAGTATGATACAGAGATGTTCTGTGGCATATGCAACCAACTTCACTTCATCTAAACACCACAGACATAACTAAATAAATAATCAAATATAGTGTCATTGTGAAAGAATGTCAGTGTTTCAGAAATTGCATTTCCATAAATAATGAGCACATTAAATAAAATGCCAATGTCTTCAGAAATATTTAAGATCGTTTAATACCTCGTATATCGTAATAAATTCCAGTATGTAGTCCGTTTATGGCCCTGAAGCCGTGAAATGGTAAGTGATCATCCTCTGCTAAGCACGTTGAATCACGTTGGGATTTCAATCGTAACATTCATGAATCAATTCACTACAAACAATTTAATGATACATCACAAGAAAAACTCAATTAGAGTAAGTTCTAGACATCTAGGAAGCCGACCAACAGGTCCACTTCTACTCATCCAAACGTCCTAGCTTCCTAGATGACCCCCAATGGGTTTTGGGGGGGGGGGCACTGAGAACGTTTTATATAGTTAAAAGTTTCGTGATTTGGTTCACCTAAGAGAAAGAATCATTGGCGCAATTGAGATAAGGCAGTAACACCAGACATGATTGTGCAAACTTGGCAGAAGTGGATTACCGCTTTGATTCCGCAGCACTACAACAAATTTGACAAGTAAATTTGATAAGGCATGGAAGAATATTTAAATCTTTTTGATGAACACATTGATACTTTTTTCCCTTCAAAGTGTATAATTCCTGCATTTACATATTTTTTTTTTTAATACCGGCATTCTTTTTCCATGACTTCGTACAGTATTAGGTTTTCAGACACATGAAAAATGGACTTTACTGCTAAACAGAAAAATTACTAGACTGTAAATGAACAATAAATATTATGTGTTGATACTTATCGCTGATTTATGTTAATTTCTTTGTTTCAGGTTACAAGTTAGGGCCACACCATGAGTTGCCAGGGAGTAACAACAAACCACTGTCGTCGGCTTGGCAGACGGCTTTAAGCGCGACGGCCATGAGTGCGACAAACAACAATAACAACAATGCTAGCAAGCAGACGCCTAAGCGGCCGGTACGGAGGGGCGTTAAGCCCCCACCCGATCGGCCACAGAGGGCTCTATTCTGTCTCACGCTCAAGAACCCTCTTCGCAAACTCTGCATAGACGTCGTGGAATGGAAGTATCCTTTTACTAATGTAAATTCATTTTTTTGTTAATACGTTTCCAGCTGGAGTCGACGGACAAGGGAGACACTGTGGTAAGTTCTCCTATAATTTTGCAAAATAAGTTTGCCTTTTTACTTTTTGTATTAAGATTTTAAGTTCAAACAATATAGGTCTTGTTGTAATTACCGTAGTGATAATAATTTATTTTTTTTAAGGGAACTCAGTCAGTCATTTGGATACAACTTCTTTATTCACATCTCAAGTATCAATTACAGGCTTGATTAATTTTCGTCATTGTTTAAACCAGATCAAGACCAAAACAAGTTTATTGCATTTGTATCATTTTCTTTTAACTCACCCTAAGTGGCCGTTCAATGTGAATTGATTGATGATGGGCTTACACTTCCCCAGTTAGTTCTTACACTGGCCTAAATATATAAAGTCCGAAGTTCCAACACAGATTAATGTGTACAATCAATTGGACCCACAGACACTCTGTTCCACTACAGTGTTGGGCACGAGAGCCAAAATTTTTCTACAGCAATGGCGACCCGTACAATTCCTTGAAGAGCTTCATTAACCAATTCCTTTACTCAACATTCTTCTCTGTCGTGTTTATTTGTACTTACTGTCCAGCTTCGTCTTGAATAGTAACAATCTACACGCGTGACACCACCATTATGTACTAGTTTGAACGCAGGGAATTGCCAAAGTGAAATTAGGCATTAATGTCTTTTTATACATGGTTTAATAAAAACGAATAGCACATATAAGTAGATGTTCCGATATATTTTAATAATTTTGATTAACACCTGAAGGTTTTTATAGTATATCGTGGATGTTGTGTTGCGGTGCGTTGTTGGAGCGAATGTCTTTGCACCCGTATCAATATTGCAGCGTTTGAATCGAGCCCGATGACTTCCAAATGATAACTAGTAGGCCTACTAGTCAACGGACAGGTACCCAATAATAGAAGGAAGCCGCCAAACGCGATTGTTCACTAAATACCGGATGATGGTGGCCTGATGTGGTGGCACAGCGCTTCTGTTGCCGCTTCAGAGGACTGGGACGATTCAGTCCAAGATACAGTTAGCAGTTGCTTTGAGACGTCGGTCGCTCCCCGCGAGGCAGCGCTCCGTGCCGATGGCAAAGGTAACAACGGCAAGCAGCGTGTCCAGACTGATAGAATGGGATTCCCTGAAGACAGTGAGAGATTCAGGCACTGAAAGGTAAACTCCAGGGGGAGGTTCGAGGTATCTAGGTGTCCAACGGGTTACCCCAATGTCTTTGTGCGTAAAAATATAATGAAACAGCCTGTATATCGGGCACCCGCAGAAGAGAAATCACGCGACAATGACTGGGGAGTACATGAGCAAACAAAACACATAAGCATGTAATAAGCAATGTGTATACAAGTAGGCCTACATATTTTCGCATCTTCTACTACTGAACCTCGTATTGTGCAAGGCAATTATCGAATTACAATTAATTGGTTGCATTTCCAATGCTATATTTCAACATAGCCGTACACCTAAACTTTAACCTTAATTTATCTAATTAAATATCCTGCAGATGGTTAGACCTTCGAAAGTCGTGCAGGATGCTTCACAAGTTATTAAAGTTTGTCAGATTGGCAATATTTATTATTATTATATATTATTTTTTATTTATTTAGTATTGTTGTATTGTAGCAGTAACGCTTAGCCTTTCTGCACAAGGAATGTGTAGTAGTATACCTGCAGACAGTAATAACGCCCTAATATGAGCTTCAGACGTACGGAATACATGAAAACATTTGTACTTACTGATAAACTTTCTTCAAGATTTGGAAAATGCTGGTTTCAAAACTGTGGCAAAATCCTCGCGACGTCTTACAGCAAGTTTGAAATTGCTTATGCCTAACACGTAAGCCCCTTGGCTTTTAGCTTTTCTAAGTTGTTGGTAACATACAGTACAGCCTAGTAAGAGGAAGATATTGTTTCAACTTTAAATTGTTATGTTGATTTCATTTTGTGATTGATAATATCGTATCAGATCTCTTATTTATTTTACTTACTTTAATTTTATATCAAAATGGTGTTGGACTGTTACAGATACTACTTCTTTTAGTACCTAGAAAACTCAATTTAAAAAACCCCTCTACATTACAATTCATATCTTTATCCAAAAACTGTCAGTCAGTTTTTTCCTACTTACTATTAAAACACAGAAAAGTCCACTGACATCTATTCTCCATCGTATAGAGCTCTGATGTCCTGTAAACCACTGATGTCTCTTCTTGCTCCTGTCCCCGGCCAGTTCATAATCCTCTTACACTATTCTCTCTTAACATTGTCAGTTATCGTTAATATCTTTCTTCACCTTGTACCCTCAGTCTCAGTATAGTCAGTACACTCAGTCTTTTTCTCTTACAACAGTTTCCCTTCTTCTTCAGGGTTGTATCCAAAAGTGTTCTTTTTACTTTTCGTATTGAAAAAGTACTTTTTACTTTTTACTATTAGAACTTTTGCATTTCACCCTCTCGCAACACACTTTATTATCTTTATTTTTCCCATACTCACAACTCAAAAACCTCAATCATATTCTTTTCTCTCTTACCCGGGATTCGAGATTACCCACCAGATAAAAACCTATGCCAGTGCTCCTTATTTCATGCCGCTTTTGCCTGACTCCAATTTTCCTTACTACTCAGAATGTACCCAACTCGTTTCTCCCGTTTTCCTAGTCTTTTCTCTTCTCTTCTATTTTCTTCGTCTGCCTGATACTATTAATTTCTCGTGAATGACCCCACCAACGTTGTGTATTCCAGTACCTGAACTCCCAATGTGTGTTGCTCCTATGTATATGTTCCCTATTTGTTGATTTATAACTCCGTCTTTTTAGTTACCTCTCTCACTCCTATAAAATATTTTATCTCAGTGGCGTTTGTTTTTAATCAGCGGCTAATTAACATTTCACTCATTTAGCTATTAACTGTTATTACTTAGCAGTTACTAATTTTAACTAGCTCCTTCATCTATATTAGTTGCTTGGTCTTATTGTGTTATTTTAGTGTGCAACGTTTTGAGCAAGCAGTAGTCTGATTTGATTGTATTATTTTAACATATAAAGACCATTTTATTTTCCCCATTTCTGCGTATAAAATTAACAGTGTAATTAATTACTACACATAGCAAAGGTTTTACACAGCAAGAATGTAAAGTTAGCTACGTGAACTGGGTAGTAGCTGCTGGACGAAACCCTTGACCAATTTGTTTAGGTTGGTTCCACCGAGTTTTACGTTTTTAATATTCCTTCATTACAAGCCTTAGAATAATCCACGTTATTCATCAGTAATAATGTTGACCCCACATAAATGGATCGATTTAATACAATTTAAAAATATCAGGAAAAATCAAAACCTTCCTCTGCTTTAAAACACAGATGTTGCAACTAACTTCTGATACAGGACTGTGGTCTAAACATTAGACAACTTAAACACAAAGTAGTGAAATCGTCGTTTTTACCCAAAACACACTAAACGTTCCAAATTAGTTTAGAATTATCCTGAAGTTCGACTAGCAATGTATAAAACACCGGAAATATGCGTTTGCTAAATTATTGTTTTACAATTATTAACACTCTTTTGTACGCATTTTTAAATTTTAAAATCAAGCAGTATTTGCTAATTCTCAAAAAATCACAGAGACCTTTACACCGGTAATGCATATTACATTATACTGTGCCTACTATACATCTGCTGGGAAAACAAAATCTTCATTTACCGTGGCCCAAACACTGTTGAATATTGAGCAAATCAACATCCTCGACTAATTTGTTTTTAAGACATCATGTAGTACATACAAAGGACGTTTATGATAATATATATATATATATATATATATATATTAATTGTATAGTATCTGCGGAACAATTCAAACAATTCACTCATACTGAAAGAAAGCTCAACTAATAAGAACGTTCTAGAATGAGATACAAATGTAAATGCTTATATGTTATAACAGCTGCTGTTTTAGTGTATGGTTTGAGCTTTAAGAATCGAACAACAAACGAACATTGAAGCAGTGGAAAAGGAATGTTTCTACGCTTGGTTTCCCGATACATTAGTTTATAAAATGATCAAGATTATTCGGAGGAAGGTAAGTAACTTCAATAAGAATACCTTCGAATATAAATGCCAGTGCTATCAACGTTTGTGCCGGATGGATGGCACCAGAATTCCGTACACGCACACTATTTAGGAAAAGAAATGGATGCCATCGAAAGCGGTGATGAGACAGAGTTCATTGCCGGAATTGGCATTTGGTTTAATCCTTCAAGCGTGTTGATGATGGTGACGATAATATTTTGCTAAGCAAACTGTAGTATAGTATTGTCAATCTCTTCATCTATAGGATGTAAGCAATGTTACGAGAAAAATGTTCTGTGTTATTTCTTAAATACTATTGAAAAAAGAAAAAATACCGTATTCAAGGATGGTATCATGAGAAAGTATCATACTTTGTAGAACGGAGACAGAAAACTCCAAATAAAGCGCCAATACTTAAGTTTATGCAGCTTAAGCTAGTGTTTGTTTACAACATAAAACGTTGTGCCTTTGGAATTGCGAACGGCGTTATTTTATCTCTTGGTAACGTTTAAATAAACAGCACGCTTTGAAAGTAAACGATCCGTTAAACAACAGAACTGTCATAGGCATTTAAATCCAGTATATTCCATAATCCTCAATAGGTCCGTCATTTATCACGAGAATAATGATAAATGAAGTCTTACACGAGGATATATTGTATTTGTCTCTCGTCTCCCACAGCCGCCTGCCCCCACACCCACGGGAGTTTTTATTTGTTCGCTCATTCAAAAGCTATACTTTTCTGGAGGTTGATGATACTAGCAACTCTTGACAACATATTAATTACAGCCCTATTCAAACCGATCTCCATAACTCAGTATCTTGAACATTTTACTGACAACAATAACAGAATACGTGTCCATACAACAAATACGTGTTGTCTACCTGTGGCTGCCTGTAAATTACTTTATTCATTTGCTTTTTATTTCGATGAGTATTAAAGACTACTGTGGTGGTATTAAAGTTAAGAGTATACAATAATGAGGATGATAATAATAATAATAATAATAATAATAATAATAATGACAATAAGAGTTGAAATAATAATATTGACAATAAGAGTTGGAATAATAATAATACTAGTGTTACGACGGTCTACTGATCGTCGTATGGTACAGTGGAAAACAAAATACAAGACACCAATTAAGTCACTAATCACCAGCTTTGGGTCTTTTACGTTATACGACCACAAAGCATTGGCATTGGCATTTTGTTCATCTTTCATTAAACTGAGTATAGTTCTCAGAATTTGCTATCTCTGTTTACTGATTAGTTAAAATGATATTCTCTCATTTACAGACTGTCGTACACTATACAAGAATAAATATAAGTTATCTTATCGCTCCATCGTCTGTAGTCGTAGGTCATTCCTGTCTTGTCGGTGCGTTCAGCAACATGTCTTTATTTCATTTAGTGCTGGAAATAAGTAGTAATGAGAAGGGAGTGCAGTTTTTGAAGGACAAAGGTGTTTTACACAAAAGACGATACTGTGCGAATGGTCATGAAATGACTCTTCAGCTGTCTGAAAAAATTTGTTAGGTTAGGTGTTTTTGGTGTATAAAATTTGTGTTTTTGATGAATAAAATATAAAACTACTTCAGTCTTCTATGCAGATCTACATCATTATTTTGGTAAGTTTTCACTATTATGATATTGTTACAAAACAGAAAAGACCCGCTGACTGCCTTTACCATTACTCGCTTTTGTTTCTATAATCAACTCGTATAAATCACACACACACACACACACACACACACACACACACACACACACACACACACACACACACACACACACACACACACACACACACACACACAGAGGCGAGACTGGACGCAGCTTTTAACTAATCAGTAAACAGAGATAGCAAATTCTGAGAACTATACTCAGTTTAATGAAAGATGAACAAAATTCCAATGCCAATGCTTTGTGGTCGTATAACGCAAAAGACCCCCCAGCTTTAATTATCACAATTGAAAACAGTTTGTAATCAACAGGATAGTCTCTTACAAGAAATCAAATAACAATTGTTCACACGCAATAAAAATGTCAACTAATATAAAACACAATTGTATTACAATTGTTCCGCACAATTATAAAACACATAACACTTCGAACCACACTGTGTAATTGCAAGACAATAACTGAACTTTAAGCGGTAGGTATGGGCTATTTATAGTCTGCAGGGTTCCATAATATGCGTCGTTAACAAACGCATGAAAATTGTAGAGAATACTTCAGCGCGGCCATGGCAGAAACACACACCGTTTGTTTAGTCAAGAAGCTTCTAGAACGACACCATCGAACGCACGAGACGTTCCGCATTGCGTAATACTGCCTCGTATGTCAAGCGTCACGTACGCATTACACCAGCGGGAATAGCCTAGAAAAGAGTAGACAACGTTCTACAATGTACCAGAACGTCCCGTAATGGCGTAACACTTTTTCTGAATTACTTAACAATAGAAACAATAAGGCCCGTGCGAAGAAAATGTCTGCATGGCAAAACTAGGAAAATAGAAATATGTTTTGTATGAATGCTGTTGGACACTATCGTGTATTTTTATTAAAACATGTATATTAAAATATTCGGCAATAAATTGTGTGTAAAGTAATTTTAAGTAAAACATAAACGACACAGAATATTAAACAACACAGTTCGAACAGAGCAAATTCAAATAATGCTGGTAACGCTTGTTGAACTTGAGCGTACGAAAAACTAGAGCAGACTATTGCGTCTTGGACCTGACTTGTTGTCACAGCATGAAGTGGTTTTCCAACTAAATTATTTCAGACCAGTTTTTTCTTCAGTATCATGTACTTGGTCTCTGATTGCGGCACCTCCCAATGCATTATGATGTCTTTGTAAATCTTCGATATATGAAATACAAAAAATACATAATCACGAAGCCTAAATACTTTTTTCATTTTTACATTTCTTATTCTGTAAGGATTTGCGTAAACGTCTGTTTAAAGTGATCAATTAGGTAAGCGGCTCCACGGTTGTGAAATATTGCCTAATTCTTTCTTATCTTCAACGTGTGATTAAATGTGTCTACACAAAGAGGGATTTGAGAGGATGCATTAGGCAAATTAGTTGTACTTTTATACAGCAGCGTTACCCAACAAAATCTGAGACTTGTGTTGGCTTAGAGCCGAGCAAAACGTATAATTATATTTTACTTCGAGGAGAGATATATTTATTTTGAAATAAACAACCGTTTCCCGCAAATGAGGAATGGATGAACTTTTTACTAACTTAAAAGAATCATTTCCAATTAATTAAGTTAGCAATTACGTTATCTTTCCTGAAGTCCAGAATCATACAGGATTAAGGACTTGGGGTATTTGTTTATAAAAACAAATTTTCTGTACCTGTTTAATTCTTGCGATTATGGAAAAGAGTTCATAATTAAAGTCTGATAATTCGAATATAAAATCGTTTAATGTTTAAATACGTAAATACATAGAATCATGTTTATACTTTTGTAACTTATTTCTCACATAATTTGCATAGATTGACTAAACTTTTCTAATAGAATGTTTAACTCGACAAAACATACGATTCTAGACTTCGAATTTTATCATTTAATTCTGTTTTAATTCGTTTAACTTTTCAGGAAATGCCAAACCAAACTATTGTAAATAAACTACACTATTACAAAATACTACACAAGGTACATATTTTAAATAATAAGTATTATTGATTTATTTACAAAAATTAAATTATTAATTCTATTTATTTCGATTAACTTGCTTGCAACTACAGTCCAGAATGACTTTGTCCTTTGCTCTCGACACTCAAACATCGAATCAACAAATCACTGGGTGCAAATAGTTCATATTCTTGGATATAGTCTGTCTGTTTATGTTGTATAAGGAAGCCAAAAGATACACAATGCATGATGTATAGTGTACAAAACGATGCTGTGCATCACGTGGGATGAGACGCACCCTGTTGACGGTCGTAGTTAGCCTACGTGAGACGCAATTTCTGCCCCGTCTAAACCGACTTCGGACTTGTATAATCAGACATTAATTACCCAACAGAAAAATCATAGGCTTATAGAATAGGAATTGTAACGCAGGATATGGAGCTCTTTTGGATTTTCATGTAGGATTACTAGGAAAAAGTTGATAGTTACCATCTGGAATATTTGTAGAGACAGTTTACGCGTTTAGTTCGCACGTTTTGGCTTACATAAGTTCATAATTATGCATATGATTATTACTTGCATAAAGTAACTGTACTGGACTGTATAAAGTTACTTGCATAAAGTTACTTTTAAACTGTACTGATGCAGGGAAACTGATTTGCGTTATAAGCTGAACCAACGTATAGGGAATTTGTAGGCAGGTGACGTTGACCGGCGTCCGTACAGTAATTGGCGTCATAACGTGAGTTTCCTTCGACTAATCGATTCATATCACAACTAGTGCAATGGTACGATAACAATGTTTAACGAGGAACGTTTACGCTCCAGTAGTCTTACACGTCTAATTGGGACGGAAATGAAGCCTTTGGTATTTCGAAAAAATGACAGTAAGAACACGTGTATGCGATATCACATGCCTTATACTATTTCTCGATACCCAGTTGGGATGCTTTACGTCACTGAGGACCTTTAAAACAGAGCTCCGCCAGTCCTTAAAAATTTTCTATATATCTTAAAATATAGCCTATATTATTGGTATGTGTGACTTACCTTTGAAATAGAAAACTCAGAAATCCATAATGTAACTCTTAGA
This sequence comes from Magicicada septendecula, assembly GCA_034769895.1. Taxonomy (NCBI): domain Eukaryota; kingdom Metazoa; phylum Arthropoda; class Insecta; order Hemiptera; family Cicadidae; genus Magicicada; species Magicicada septendecula. Next base: position 195,141,561 of record CM068376.1, read on the forward strand.
ATTAAAAAAATCTAATCTAACTTATATGTAGCGGATTGTAGCAGAACTGGTTATTATTCAGAGGGCCAATACAAGTTAACATCGATCCATATTTGTCGTAAATGTTCAGCACTCTTGTTTCTGTTTCTCCACATTAACTCGCATAGACATGAATCTAACATGTCACCCCTAGTGTCACGTTCTTTGTTGTTTCTACGCAGTGCAGATTCCCATGGCGACTCGACCGTTTTTGTATGTCCACCTGTTTGTGGATCATCGTAATTTTTGCTTTGATTAACTGTTCGGTGTTCGAACTGCATACTAGGAACCGTGGTGTTCGCACCAAGCGTACACGAACAAAATTTCATATCTTAAGGTTGGTTGGTCCACAGTACATGAGTTGGTACAAGACTGGCGGGGTTCTTCTAAAAATAACCACCCTCATTGCGTGGCATGAGTGCTTGCTTGATATCGGTTACAACGTCGGGAGTGCACTTCTGAGCGTATAACTCGTTAGCGTATGGCTGATACCACACGTGATTCTCGGACGATCTGTGCGGTTAAACTTAGTTTGAAGAGTACCCGCGAGGTGCAACGCCACGCATGAACCGAACGTTCGTATGCGTTTTCGAACTTCAAATTTGTCCATCATGTAATTTTCGAAGAACGCTTAGGGCTTATTAAGAAGAAGCACGTTCTTTTACTATCACAATTCTAAGTTTGTCAATTTAATGAAGTGTGAATTTCATATCAGTTACGTTATTAAATTTTCAAGAATATCAAATAGTAAACAAGTCAACAGACAAACGTATCGTGTGTTACATAGTGGTACAGTGCAGCTCTTACCTTTTCGGCACAGTCACTGGGTACGGAGTGGGAGTTTCCCTACAGTGGCGAAATTTGAAGGTTGAAAATCCTATCTGCGGAACTGGTAGGGATTTCCTTTCAACAGTGACCGTGTTCAAAGCCTTCAACATTTGGAATTTCTTGGCAGAAAACATTATACATTCAGTCATTGGCTTCAGCAACAATCTTTAAGAAAAGCATTGAAATATACATAGTAGACTTTGATAGGGAATGGTTTGTCTATATTATAGGGAATACAAATGTTTATACAAGTGCTGGTGAAACTTTATTAAGCTTTTGGAGGGAAATGAAAAATACAAAGAAAGGGATGGTACTCAAGCGTTTCCTGCTTCAATATCTTTATGGCATGTATATTTATTTTACCACTTAGTAGCGGGTGTGGAGAGGATTTATAGTGCCGCTAACCTTAATAACAACAGAAACAGAAGTAAATTGGGCGCTGAAATACTTTATACTACTCACAAAAATATTCTAAGCTAACAAAATTCTTGTTAAAATTTCACTATAAATAGTGCAATAGGTCTACTATAAACTAATCGTTAACGTAAAACATAAACTAAAAATAGGGGTCACTAGTTCCAAATTGTTTTTGTTTATTAAACAATTTGAAAATCATGTAAATGTAATAGGATAATAACGACCTAACTACAAAAAGAGGATTTCAAAAGTGTTAAGCTCGATGTCTCAGCAGTGAGTAGTAAAGTTTTTCTTTATATGTACATTATTCTTGTAATAGTTTATAAACATTTGGACTATACTTACATTCTTTACAACATTACGCTTTACATAAAGCACACGTAGGCAGTGGGAATTTTTATGTTGAAGTGGGGAAATTCTGAGTAGCTATGTGGGGGAAAGATGTTTCATTGGCCTGTCAACACTGGTACGGAGTCTTATACCACCAAATGGTATCGCAATGTACAACTATAGATCTAAACTACGGAACATGTGACTCAAACAAATGACTGCTAACCATTCAGAAAGCTGTTTAGTCTAAAATCAAGAGTGGGCAATAAAGTACTGCATTGTTATGGGAATCGGTGAAGCAAAGAAATCGAAAAGAATGTAACAAAATAATGTACACTTGTTTTAGCTTCATGCCTATGGGAATTTATGCAGAGGTGTAGAAAAGTAAGAACAAAGATAAGGACGGGCTCAAAGAAAGGTCAAAAATATATGAACTTTCCGGACGGATATTATCGTGTACCAAGGCCATGAACAAAACGTTTCTCGTGGTGTTACATTAGCTTTGTGTTGTCTCGTGAGTACGGTTAGTCACGAGTTAGCCTTATGCATGGGAAACTACAGGAGTAAATTATTTGAGAATGACAGGCGTCACGTAATACTACCCAAACAGGAGCAGAAACAGCCAATTGAAATGATCGAGAACCTCCCACAGATTAACTAAAAGTAAATAGTAGCTGCTTATAGTTGATAAGGCAGGTGTTCCATTGACATTGCAGATACAGTGTTATGTAAGGCAACCAAAGCTTGGCTTCGTTTGCCAACCGTGGTTTGACACTTAATATTCAACCAGACATTCGTGTAGTCCGTCTCTAGTGGGAACATACTCGTATATTAATTGCATTCGCTGGCGATGTTTTTGACTGGATGTGATCCTGTCCATTCCACAGGCGAAACAGTAGGTCTGTGCCTCGGCACACGCATGCGTCTATAATGCAGACGCGTTCCTAAAACATTTAATTTTGATGACTACTTTTATTTATTTAGTGGTAATGAATGCTAATAACGGTCATGGCATAATGGCTAGCATATGGCGCAACTAAGTAGTTGGCGCGGGTTCGATTTCCGGAGGCATTTGAGTCGCATGACAATGGCAAATCCGCAAAAGGTACTGTATCCTGCTTAGTACAACCCCTTCCCAACTATGCCGTTCGGATCCGGCGTTAAACTGTAGGTCCCACATCCCTGTAAAAGAATCTGGTGGTAAGACACGCACCACGAGTACATGCGGGGAGAATACAAACCAGTCGAAAGACTGATGACTCAAGAAAAAGAATACTAGTACTTCCTGTTAATGTTATGGTGGCAAAAAACGTACTATGCCCTATAGAATTTTCTCTAACGGGTCTGTCCCCTTGTACATCTCCCTCCACACAAATGCGCATAGATTTTGAGCTAGACGTCTAGCGTTCTTTGACGTTTCTCCTTATCGTTTTTGCCCGAAGCGTTCTATCGTGTTCATGTGAGCACCCGTCACATCATCTTTAAAATTCTCAGAACGATAGACAGTTTCATTCGCAACGTGGGTAATATACGTAGTAGTAGGAGTAGTATAGTATCATAAGTTTTCCAACAATCCGATAACATCTTCGAGCTGTATTTAGTACATACTTTCACAATGTTCAACAGTGTATCCCTCTTTTTATATGGATCCTAGTGTACGAAATATTCTTTTGTTTCCAACAGATCTCTTCGAAAACACATTCTTAAGCGTACACTATTGCAGTTACGGCATGAAAACCCGGTTCATCTATTTTAACAATTAAATTGTTACCGTCATTATATCAGGACTACGCAACAACAGCGTTTACGAAGTTACTCCAATCGTACGTGTTCTGCCCGACTTTTGTACTAGCCGAATTTGCTAGAGATGTTAAGCACCTTCTTTTCTCTCGGTCACGCTGCAGCCGGCGTCCTCTTCAAAAAAGTATAAAACACCGCCATTCAGTCAATCAGTGAATTCAGTTTATAAAAGTAGCCAACATTGTTGCTGGTAGGATCTAGGAAACCACTAAATATGGCTACCGCAGTTGTACCGAAACGTCCGGCAAAATTGGAAACAGCATCTCCCAAAAAATACCAACCAACGAAATCAACGAAACCAAGAGTAAACTCTGACTTTCTAAAACTTACAACTCTTTTGCCTTTTCTGCGACACAGTATTATTATTCTTAATTGGCGCTACAGCCCGTTGAGAGCCAGCGCCTTGTCGACTACACCTCTCGATGCCGCCAGACGCCTCCAGCTTACTCGATATCGTCCAGCCATAGCACCGTTGGGCATCCTACAGTACGGCTCCCCTTGGCTTTGTGCTTATCACTTTTTTGGTACTCGTTGATCCCTATCCTCTCAACATGCCCGAGCCATCTTAGTCTACGCACGTTTATGTCGGTGACGATTGTCGGGGTACTGTAAAGTAATTCTAACTCGGCATTCGTTTATGTCCACTCGTTATTCTCACGTAAAGCTGCAAAGATGTTGCGGAGAAACTTCGGTTCCCACGAGTTGAGGAGGCCTTCATCCTTTTTTGTCTAAATCCATGTTTCAGAACCATACATAACCAACGGTTTGTGAGGCATTTCTCCAGGGTATGCTTTTTATCATTGTTTAATTTTTTTTTAAATCGTTAGGCGTTTAAATTAAAACATTAACTACGGTCGTTGCAGTTTATTGAATGAAGTATTACTTCCCGTTAAGCCGATAGGAGACTGCGTTTCGTCAACCGCTAGGAAAACGCCGTGTCTAAGTAATAAGGAAAACAACAAACGATTCTTTCCAACCATGGCACACAATGTTTGCTTTAATCAAATATCAATCTGAATAAAAATGAATACAGAGATGAATACTGGTTTCATACGTGTGTGAACGTTAATGGGCTAACGATCCGTAATGTCTAATGTTAAACATATCTGACAGATAACACTTAACATACCAATAGATATGTAAACATGTGTTAACATACCGATAGATAACACTTAAGTGGCTCAACAGGTTTTCACTAATAGAGTAGAATAATGACGCAGTCCGATTGGCCCATCGGCAAATTAACGCTTGTAGGAATTACTGTGAACCAGCTTATTCACTGCTCTCAGCTGAATTGTTTGTTTACGTAGCGTTAAGGCACAACAGCGAGTATTTACAGAGAAAATCCGAAGCAAAATTTTTCTGTGCTCAAAACACTCTTTACACAGTCGTAATTTTCATGCCTTATAGTCGTTAATAACTCAATTACCAGTAGACCAAACTTGTCTCGGCTACGCTCAACCAAGCGAGCCGTATATTTAGTTTTATTGTTAAAACTCCCTGTTCATTTTCATTATACTTGTACACAGTCTACGTTCTGTGTAGAAGATGCTGACTATTTAAATGGAGTATACCTATGGACTTAGTAGGAATCGTATGGCGATTCGCTACCGAGTCTAAAGTGCGTTTGATTTTCCGAGTGCAATTCCAGCACGTAAAATCGAGGTACGTTTTTTAGTTTCAGGTCAACTTTGCATCTTCGAAGCGACTTCGGTGGTACAGAATAGGAACCTACCATTATTTTATTGAATGTCGATACAATTTGTGTTATAGAATATTAAGGGAGTACTATCAGGGCAGATTGGATGGGGCAGAATCAGGACGTGATATTTAGTGTGGTGATGCAAAAGCCTTATATCTAACTGCACAATCTAATCACCTACCTACTACTTGGCCTTATGCACCGAACTGCTTGATGCGACACGAAACACCATCCCTACACTTTAGATGCCTTCACGGTTACACAGCCATCTCGCTTCAACCTGTTTGACCATTAATTGGGGTATTTCGTAGCACGCATACACCACACATTTCTCTCTCCCTCTCTCTCTTTTTCCATCTCTCCTTCCACTTCTCAACAATTGATCCACACTGACCTTCGTTGCCCCTCATTGTCTTTATCCTCTGACTCAAGGATAACGAGCTCAAAATAGCCCCGAGATTCGTCTTCGGACAAATATGTAAAAAGTCTTAACTCAACTAGCGGAGAGAGAGAGAGAGAGAGAGAGAGAGAGAGAGAGAGAGAGAGAGAGAGAGAGAGAGAGAGAGAGAGAGAGGGAGGGAGAGCTTGATAACTGTAGGGTCTCTCTGCACATGTGTCCGATGAACCGTGTACTACACCGTTCTGTTACTATAAACTTCTCCTTTCCAGTTCCTGATAAGGAATACGACCGCCAAAATCAAAGCGTTTGTGGTCAGAGAGATTCAGCCAAATACCTTCATATACCACTCTCCTCATACCAGTGAAGACAGTTAAGTGTGCCTGTCGCCCGAGCGAGAACTGGGAAAATACATTATAACTTAAATACGCCCTAGAAGAACATTCACTGTATCATAATAACTGACACCAGCTTCCAAAATGTAAGCCAGGGTTTCCTTCTGAGAAAAAGTTTAGATTTTTGTGAAAAAACTACAAAACTTAAAAGAAAAAGCACTCGTTATTGCCATCTATTTTGTTAAAATTGAGTAAACAATAACATAAAACTGGCAAAACTTTTTCTGTATTCTTCTGCAGACGCTGAATTTTTTAATATTTTATACGAATCTTTTAAAACTGTGGGTCAGTGAGAACGTGCCTGTAAATATTTGCAGCAAATAGAATCAAATCGGCCTACTCGTTTCGTCATAGTAGACCTACAGGCCACCAAAAACAAACATTTCAAAAATCGTTCTGTGCGGTGTGTAAACACGTGGTTGCCCGCACATTATCTTCAAGTTGCCATACAAAATCAGTTCACTATTAGAAGCTAGGGACCACTTACAAACGACGTTCGATCTTAGTTCTATGTATGTACGGAATAACGGTCAGATGTTTTTAACTTTTGGTTTGGTTGTCTGCGAAATAGTAATAAAGCACTAAATTACAAGAAATACGAAGTGTTATTAAATACCGATCGAAAAACCGTGTACAACAGTAGGCACATAATTATGTATTAAGATTCGAATGAGAAGTTGAAATCGTTATTCGTTATTAAGCTGTCTGATTGTCAGACGGGGATCGCTTTGTGATTTTTTTCTCACTGCAGCTTGTTAAACGACGTCCTTGACGTTCATCACTTTCAACACACGTTCTTCCTTCTTTAAGTCTTTTAAAGCACTCAAAACACATGTATGTGACATTGCCTCACTTCTGTAAACCGCTAGTAACAATTGGTCACTTTCTGTGATGGTTTGATGCACACATATTGCTAACTGCGTGTAACACAAAACCGTTTAGACGATATGACTTGTTTCCCTTCAAGGTCAACTGACTTACTACACACGCTTCCCTAACTTAACTGCTTAACTCACAATAAAATCAGTCTCCATACTTTTTGGTCACACCTTGGATGTAATGTTTAGTACCTGTGGAGCCGAAACGATGTTACCTTGAAAAAAAATTCAGTGATGGCAAACGTCCATTTTTCAAATGTATACACAAATTTTCTATCGGTGTTATTAAAAATAAAATAAAAGATTCGTTCCTCTATAAATCTTGTTTGTCCAAAAAGGTTGTGAAAATAAAATTTGACAACTTGTAATTGGCATGTTTTTCAATTCAAAATTTGATTCCAGAAAATCTGCTGCACCATTATATAATCCAACCGATTTTTCCATGCCTTCTGTTATTAGGCCATACTTCATCTTAGCGTTTTCTTAAATTATGTGTTGGCTGTAACCGCTGAAATATTTCGCAGAATTCTAATAATTTACAACTCCTTTCATTTCTTTCACCAAGTCCATATTCGCCTACAGTACTTCCATTCTTACCTTCACAGTTATGGCATTCCAATCACCTAATATTATCAAATTTTCATACAACTTTACATGTTTAATTAAATCCTCCATTTCTTCATACACTTTTCTACATCCTCCTTATCACTCTGTAAACCCTATTTATGGTGGTAGGACTTGGCTTTGTCTTTGCCCTATTACAATAATTCTATCTCTGTACTGTTTACAGCATCCTCCTCGATTTCCTGTTCACTTGCTCATACCAGTCCCACATACATAACTGTTTTATAGAGGCTATAATTCTTTTGTAATTATAATCCTACAGTCACCAGACCAGAAATCTTGCTCGTCTCTCCATTCCACTTCAATTATTCCTACTATATCTAGATTCAGTTTCTCCATTTAACTTTCCGAATTTTTCAATTTCCTTATTTTAACATTCCAAGTTTCTGTCTTTAGACAATTATATTATTAACACGCTCTTTATCCTGTTGGCGGCGCTCTCCTGAGTATTCCCTCCCGTAGATCTGAATGAGGAACTATTTTACCCAAAAAGAAGCCGTCATTTTTTCTGAAGAAGTCGCTCAGAAGAAATCACACATTCTATAAATTTATTGAAGGTCTTTAATACAGTTCCCCTTGCCTTCTGTATCCTATGCCGTTGACCTACAAGGGTTCGTTCGTCTTTATGGGCAGTTTCCTGCATTAAAGGGAAGAGGGCCCCCTCTTTAACCTATACCCGCTCCGAAGAGACCACTGGTAGAGTTAAACAGTTTATACTGACAGTGAGGTGCCAAGAGGCACTTGTTAGAGTCGGACAGCTATCACTCACTCTCCAACTCCTCGTTAGCCAGCTAGAGGTTGATAGCTGTCTTTTACAATGTCTACGGCGACTTCTCGCTTACCCGTCGATTTGTTAAAATAAAATAAGTAATTATTGAACCAAAAACTGTTATAAGCAAAATTAGGCTGTCAAGATAAACAAAAGTCATATCCTTCGAGGCTCGCGACAAGAATATATACTTTTTTATTTTCAAATTATACTTTATATACTTTATTTTTCTATTTAGAAATTATACAGAGTGATCGAAAAGTCACGCACATAAAAATGAACGTTACTACAAATGGTAATGCAGTTGAAATAGTTCGATCACCGACCGCAAGATAGCAGGGTACTACGTATTAGCAACAAACACAGACGCCATTTCGTTGTGAATTGAGTACAAGTTGACTGCAGTAGAGCTGTGTTTGTTGCTTGAAAAACATGTTGTTTTCCCAAGAGCAACGAGTTTTCATTGTTGAACATTATTTCGCCAGTCGTTCTTATGCACGTGTTGTAGACGAGTTTCGTCGGAATTATCCGGATTCGGCAGTGCCTAACAATTCGTCGATAACAAGATTAATCGAACGTTTTCGGGAATGCGGATCAGTTGCAGACAGGAAGACCGGTTATTTTGACTGAGTCTAAAATGGCTGATATTGGGCAAAAGATGCTTCGTTCGCCTTCAACAAGCCTGAGGAAAGTGTCCGCGCAATTACAGATTTCGTACGGAAGTGCCCAGAAAGCGATGAAGAAGTTACACCTTCGTGCATATCATGTTCGTTGTGTTCAGGAACTGAAAGAGCTGGATAAACGAAAACGCTTAGATTATTGCACATGGTTTCGAGCATTTGTTGACAACCATGGAATTGCAAAGCTTGATCGGGTTTTCTTCAGTGACGAAGCGTGGTTTCACCTTAGTGGCTACGTGAACAGTCAGAACAGTAGAATTTGGTCATGTGAAAATCCACATGTGTTACATGAGAGACCCTTGCATTGTCAGAAAACTGGAGTGTGGTGTGCTCTATCACGTCGTCGCATAGTGGGCCCCTTGTTCTTTGAAACCACAGTGAACAGTGTAGTGTACCAAGACATCATTACACAGTTTATTGCGCTTCTTGAAGAAGATGAACGTTATTGTTGGTTACAGCAGGATGGTGCCACATGTCACACATCCAATGAAACCATGCGCTTCTTACGTGAGTTTTTTGGTGAGCGTCTCATTTCGAAAGGATTATGGCCCCCGCGTTCACCCGATTTGACGCCCGCAGATTTTTTCCTGTGGGTGCACCTTAAAGAGAAGGTCTATAAAAACAATCCACATACACTTGAGGAGCTAAAGAGGAACATTACGACGGAGGTTAACAACATCAGTGTACAGGTGCTCCACAAAGTGGCCTCAAACGTGGTAAAAAGAGCTCGCGTATGCATTACTGGACAGGGCAGCCATTTTGAGCATATGTTGTAAAGATAAGACGTTGAAAAGACGATAATAAACATCAAACATAAGCATTATTTGTAAGTACTGTATGTGTATGTGTTTTAAATAATAAAAATTTACTTGTTATTTTTACTGATGTGCGTGACTTTTCGATCACTCTGTACAACACAGTAGTTGCCTACTGCATGATGTCATTGACGGAGATATAAGGAACTCCATGGCTCGGAAGAAAATGAGTTCAGTTACTAGACTCTTTAAAGGAAAAAAGGAAATATTGGTAACTGAAGGTGGAATCCAACGACGAGCGAGATGTAAAGAAAATTCGTGGATGACCTACCGTCAGGACAATAATAGTGTCATATTAATAACTTTAACTTTTTATATTGAAAGAATATTATCAAAATAAATTATGTATTATAAATTTTCGTTCTGGCAAGTAAACAGAACGTTGTAAGCCCGCGGAAAACTAGTGCGATTTGTAAAGCTATTATTATCTAATCTTACCAACGTGGTGATAATAATGATGATGATGGTGGTGGTGATGATCATTAGTGTGGTGGTGTGGGGTGGGGGTGTTTAGTGCCAAACTTATAGACTAAAGTGGCCAGAGTCGAGCAGCTTGTGACGCTGAAAGGTGGTGAGAAGCGTCAAGGGATCGGCGTGGGACAGGATTTTAGGTTTTAAGATAGGTGATTACGTTATTGGGAGATTATGATTTTCATTTTTATTTTATTATTTTCTTTCTTGGTTAGAGTTGATGCTGTAGTAGGACGGTGCGGAGGGGTTGAACCTGGTTTTATATTTATTTCATTTTATTTTATTTATTCAGTTAAGCGAGTCCGCTAGCGTTCGCTAGTCGGGTCCGGGGACCCTTCTGATGCGTGGTCTTCGTCGTAAACGCCTGGGCTGCGGTTCATTTGCAAGAGTCAGGAGGCGGTTGACGAGGAAGTGAGGACACCAGGTGTTTCGGACTGGTCTATTAAGGGGGGGGGGGGGGTGATGAGAGATTGTACAGTGGTGCGTGTTTTGGCAGTTGTGGCGTATTTCCAGTTGATTTTGTGTAGCAGACTGTCTTGCTCAGGGAAAATTGTGTTTAGGGCATATAAAGCCATATTAGAGGTTCTGGTGCGAAGAGGTCGGCGGTACATCAAGCGTAAAGCACGTCGTTCTGTAATCCTGTAGTGTTTTAGTTTGGTTGAGTCTGGCGTTAGCAGGACCGGGTGTGCGTAAGTCAAGATGGGTCTAATGCATCTTGTATAGATCCTGCTGAGTAGTTCACTGGAGCAGTCGTCGTTTCTGCTGAGGATTCGTAGCGATCGGAGACGGGCTCAGGCTTGGTCAGTGATTCTTTTGGTGTGCTGTCGCCGGGTCAGAGTGGTGTCAAGAGTGACTCCAAGATATTTGCAGTCACGCTTCGGGATTATGTGTGAAGGGCCAACACGGACTGGAGTTCTAAAGAAGTGTCTCATGTTACGTCCTGTCGGCGTTAAATATATTCTTATAGGAATAGACGATGGATGGTGTGGAAGGGGACATAATAAAGGACGTAAAACAAAATCACCTGAAGGGGAAGAAAGACGAAAAGTCATCAGGAATGTTTATAACATGCTTAAACTGTTCAAGTGTTACAAGTCCAAAACGAGAAGAAGAGTATTTCCTTAGGAGAAAGTTATTGTTCGACATTATCATTCTCAATTTGTCCTCGACCTCGTGAGAGGCTAGTGGTAGTTATGGGGTTCAGTAACCATTACTCTCCACATAATGGTCAATTGTAGCCCAACATTTGCTTCACATGTTGCTTCATATTGTTAGATGAACTCGTATACCGTAATCTTAAAACAGCGGTATAAATTATTGACCGTTGGAGCTATCTTAATTCGCAAATTTTAGTAACACTTCTCTAAGACAGTGATACCCATTGTATTGTGATGACATACCTATTTTGATGATTCCCATTTTTATACAATGACCAATACACACTACTACAACAAATAGTAAAAGACACTAAGTTACAACAAAATTACAATAACGACATTGTTTTTCGGTTGAACACACGCGTTTTACTTCTCTCGAAACCAAACGTGTTACACATATTACCATAAGCCATTCTCAGTAGCTCACCACACTATCTTGTCGCCCTCCTTTATTATATACGTACATTAGGCCTCACCTATGATGCCAAAAAATACAGTAAATTACAATATGTGTTGTAACAATAATAAAATGTTATTGTGCTTAAATACTTTTTATGTATTATGTTTCAATTTCTATAACTTATTGTAATTTTTGGCTGTTGGACGGGGAATACTTTGTTGTAAATTATGGGCTTGTTTGTAATTGTGGGCGGTGTTTATAACTGTATAAATTGGAATGGGACTAGACTTTGTGCTCTGTTTCAGTCCAGCCACTGACGATGGCTCATGGTAGCGTAAGCGAAACGTTTAGTTCCAAGAGAAATAAAACGACATGTGTTAAACTGAAAAAACAGTGTTGTTTTTAACGAAAACTACGAAACTTTACGAGCAAGAAAATTACAGTAGTCCGAAGCATAAATAAACTGTTACATACTTGACATTTTTACTAATACGCAGTGTTAATATGTTTCTTTTCACTTGAAACAATGCAATCGCGGAACTCCCTCAGCAATTATTACTGCAGGTTTTATAGTCAGCCAAGGACACCCGTATGGCCCAATGTTGGCGAAAAATTCTAAAATGTTTAATACAGTCACTCAGCTGGAATTCGTCATACCTGAGTACTGCGACACCCCGCTGATTACGCAATACACGACAAGCGTCACATAGGGTATACGCATTATTTATGTCGCATTGTTGCTTCACAAGGGAACGTCTCGTTCCTGGTTAAGTTTAGTCACACCCCTCACTGAAGGCGTGAACCATCCATTTTCCCTCGTACAACAAGGTTTCCCGTTCTGCCTGACCTTCTATCCAAAGTAGGTTAGGAAGACATTGTTAGTTTGCTTTAATATCTTATCGTCCATTACGTGTAATGTGGAATCAGTCGTTCTGCTTTCCACCCAAACACTCAAACCATACTCTGTAGACCCACGTTTAAAGGCTTCGATTCTCGCGCACCTGATGTAGTGTTTACGTGTAATTACATTTCATCGTTTGAATTTCACGCCACATCTTTTTAGCGACGAGGAAACTTTTAGCTGTTAACTTCTCGTAATTTGGGGATCCCGTGACTTGCTCAGAAGTAGTTACCGTATTGTACAAAAACAAATTCTTTGTTGTATTTTCATATTCATAATGCAGGAAAATTGGATAGTTTTACGGTGATTCGCTGCTTCGGCCGTTTTTGTGTAAATAACCGCTTGATACACAATGGACCTTAAGTCACTTGACAAAGTGTATTCTTTGATAATTTCTAATGATTAAATATTTTGTAAGGTATGGTCATAAACTAGGCACAATTTAAAACATCTGGGTCAACATTTTGACACTTTATTGTAGAGATTTGAAATTAATTTTCATCGTCAAGATCTGTTTACAGCCATTAGATAAATAATTATTGAACATACAATGAATTGTTGTTCATTAATGTTATGTTAATAAATTAATGTTATCTTTAATGGTGTATTATAATTATTTTTATTATATAGTTATTATTGTATTATTATAATTCATGTAACATATAGGCCTACACGTACATTCATACAAAACTCATGATATATGTACTTTGTATTGGCGTGATATTACTTTTGTGTCGCCTCTATACAGATCCTGAAGATGTCAATAAATTCTCTCTAGTTAATGACCTCACACCCTCACAAAATCTTTCATCATTTATTAGTTCTTTCAGCTGCCTGCCTCAAAAATCTCATTTTAATGGCTTGCAATCTGCGATTATGCTTCTCTAACGAGACGAGGTTTTCTGTGTCGTAAATTAGTATAGATAAAAAACTGCCTTATATGTATATATTATTCGCAATTGTCGATTTCGGGCATTACCCGTATTTTTTATCACTCCGCGCAGTGCGCGAGCCAAAATACTCAATTCAGCGAAGTGAGCATTTTACTTCGGGGAGTGGGCAAAATGAATTTCGCACTCAGCGAACTGAGTATTTTGATTTACACACTGGTCGAAATGAAACTCTTTTTTCGGGGATTAACCAATCTCTTAGCATTTTTGAAATTAAACATAATTAATTTATATAAAAAAATTTTAAAAAACAGTATTTACATAAACATCCTGCACCACTGCCTAACAGCCTGATAATCTTGATAGAATTGAATCATAATTGCTTACTACAAATAACATTTAAACCTACATTAGACGTACAGTAAAATAACATATTACGGTTTTTAACGGATTGAGAATTTCGCATCAACCATCAAAACACCCTACGTTTTTCCTACGCCCATGTTCGTTATTTATTACTCTGTACTCTTTAACGAGCCTCCATAATACCTTAACCTCCGCAATGACTCCGTAAGACATGCCCAGTGTCTTCGTTTTTCCAAATGCCATCTCCTCTACGAAGATTGGCGGTAATCAACATGGCAATGCGAACTCTACTCAGAGCAGCTCTAAATAAGTCGGTGGACCTGCAGTGGAACCAGTCTTTCAAGTTATTTAACTAGGAAGTGGGGTTTCTTCCCGTATTACTTTTCCCTTGGATCTTGTTCTGTACAATAGCTTATAGAAGGTTGTATCTTCTTCTTCGTATTAGGCTATATTCCCAGGTATTCCTAGTTTTCTGATTTTAATTGTATTAATAATTGTTTTCTCTTTAACCATTTAATAAAACCGTTTAATAAATTCTAATTATTTGTACTTTTTTTTCAGTCCTGACTTCAGTCATACAATTTTTTTTCACAGCTAACATTCTAAACTGTACGGTTACCAGTACAGCTAAACATATTATATTTGTTATATTTGTAAACGAAATACACCAGTTCTATAAACGAATGTTCTGTCAAAGTATTGTGTCAGTGTTGCGCAAAAGTAGCCGTATAGTACGAATTTGAGTCTATAACATATAAAGCCCCAGAGGTCACTCACTGACTGACTGACATAAATTCTAACCCATAAGGAAGCCTCGGAGCGAAAAAATACAAGAGACCTTTTTTATTCCCCGTCCGAAGTAACTTGGGGAAAAATTATAAAACCAAAGCTTTGTGCAACCGGAAGCCCGAAAAAACGAATTTCGTCTGACTCCTGGGATAGGTTTATTCGGACGTTCGTCGGATCGGGGCGTCCACCGAGGGGGTCTGGGGTTTTGCTGAATTTATTGTTTTATGGCAGCATCAAAACAAATGTTTGTAGAAATAACGGTAATAGCCATTAACAGTGTTGTATACTCTCTGGTCCTCACAAGCGCATTATAAATAAATTAAACTTTGTTAATATTTAATTATGTTAGCTATACAGCGTCCATGGGAAAGAACGTTTTAAAAATACATTCTGTTTAAAGCTACATAACGTTTGAAGCGGATCAAGTCCAGATTATGTATCGAAATAATACCAAAATCAATGAATTTTATACATTTTAGAAGGTTTATAAACAATCGTGATTTAGACAATATAGCCTACAGGTTTTCCATTCGTTTTCCGACGGTAATTCGTACTTGTTATTATTGTCACACACACACACACACACACACACACACACACACACACACACACACACACACACACACACACACACACACACACACACACACACACACATTCCCACGCGCTTGTGCATTTATAGAGGTAATGTCTACGTAATATAATGATACATGGAAAAACCTATAGTCACTACAATCACCAGATCGATACGGTGGCAACGTCATTGAGGAAAGGAACCTGAAGATGGTAAGTACGAACGTACAAGAATTTCAGCCTCAGCCTCAAAAATAAAGCAACACACAGGAAAACCCAAGGGATAGACATTTCATGTGTGTGTGTGTGTGTGTGTGTGTGTGTGTGTGTGTGTGTGTGTGTGTGTGTGTGTGTGTGTGTGTGTGTGTGTGTGTGTGTGTGTGTGTGTGTGTGTGTGTGTGTGTGTGTGTGTGTGTGTGTGTGTGTGTGTGTGTGTGTGTGTGTGTGTGTGTGTGTGTGTGTGTGTGTGTGTGTGTGTGTGTGTGTGTGTGTGTGTGTGTGTGTGTGTGCGTGCGTGTGTGTGTCACAAGTATATAACCGTTTGTCGTTAGGCCTACGCGTAACACAATCGTGAACGCCAACTCACGATGTCGTTTGTTCACTTGAGGTTAGATCTGAATTTAGGACTAACATGAAGAAACTTGCTAAATCGTGACATCCATCTTTTTCTTATAATTTGCTTCCTTTTGATCAGCAGTCTGTTGGAAAAAGTAACCACCTTCCATACGTCTTCTCTTCTCCATCACTCGCTTCACCTAACAATAAAAGCGGCGGTGCCTCACATCTCCTGTTGCATATATTCATTTCTTGGTGTCTCACTGCAGTTCTTCCCCTCTACTTCTTTTCAAATATGGTATGTAGCAGGATCTCAAACTGTAATGTGTGCCCTGTCCATTCATCTCGTGTCTCTAGTATGTCCGTAGCCTTGGCCTTTCTCTTCCGTTTTAAGTATCTCTTCCTTTGTTATCCTCGCAACTCAGGGAATTATCGACATTCTCCTGTAACACTGGATCTCGAATGCTTCAAGTATTCTTCACTCCGTTTCTCCTGTTGTACATTACTCACATCCATATAATAAGACGATCAACACAAAAGCCTTCAAGAACTTCTTACCCAATTTAAACTCGTGTTGTTAGAGGTCAATATTTTATTTTCCTTATTAAAAACCATTATTGCCTGAATTATTCTGCTCAGTATTCCTTTCATCTAAGCCAACAACTCCTTGACCCATTTCCTCCCCAAGTAATTACAATTTTTCTTCTGCTATAAGCGCAACATTGTAGTAAAACAATACACATGTCTGTACATTCACTTTCAAGCCTCGATCCTCACTGAAACTTTCCTTCCAACATCATCTAGTATCATCTAATCATTTTTGTATGTATTAGTTATAATGATTACAACTGTAGGCTCAATGAAAACAATTTTTTATACCTACATCATATAAAACGCATTAGAGGAAAATTGGATTAACGTGTAGTGGGAGCAGTGTCTATCTTGATCGATAGTTACAAAGTTTCAATTCTTCCCGTGTCACAGATATGAAGTCCCCCTCCTTTTTGTGACGCACCAATCCACAGTATGAATTCACTGGAAGCATTGGCCAGGAGTGTAACAGAACACACCAATCCGTCAACTACTCTAAAGGCAATGTTTTAAAGACTGCCAGCACTCGTATAGACCTAAAAAGGGTCATTCCAAAAGCACTCTCATTTACCTGCAATGAGAAAAGTGAGAAAACTTTTAATCGTGATTATTTTAGTGCCTGGTAAACAAAACTTCGTTTCACAAATAATAATTCTGTCACAATTACATTATTTTCAATTTTTGGCCTGCGTATTGTTTTGTTTCCATGAATTTGGTCTTGTCTGTACTTATTTCTAGTCCAATATTCAATTTTAACTATCGTTTTGGGAGGCTGGTCAAATCCCGCGTGCTCGTTTTAAACCATTCGATTATATTCAAACTCATCTGCGCATGCTACCAAACGTTTTTGTTTGTTTTCCATTTAATTAAATTTGCGTTTCATTATCGCATCATGTAGCAGAATGTTAAAATACAGGTTGAATTTTTCTCTTGCGGAATTCTTCTTAAAACAACACACAAACACACATATTACTTGGAACGTGTAATAAGAAGAATTTTTTTTATTTGTAACGTGTTTCGATCATCAAGCAATATGCCTGCCGTCATCCATATGTAAACCAACATGGCTGACGATGAGCATACTTCCTGATGCTCAAAACATGTTCCAAGTAAGAAGAATAACTATCTTCATTGTGTACTAGATGCACTTGTGTAATCATTCACATATCAAGAAAAGATTGTAGTAACGTGTTTGAAAAAAGTATAGATTATATTACTGTACTTTTGTGTACTATAATATATACTATAATCTGTACTTTTATTATATTTGTATATAGTTTTACATAAACATACATAAGGAATTGAGAGAAAATTGCTTTTTCTGAATCTTTTCTGATGTTTTTGAGTAATTGTACTTACCATATTTAAAACTTAATTCCGAATGAAGTCTACAATAACTATAATTTAATTTCATTAATATGAGCGCTGGTAAATTATTCACAGCAAAGTAGTAAATTCGGACAGACACGCACCGTTGCATGTGACTAGGTGCAGACGTAATTTTTCACCGAACATATGTTTCAGCTTGAACCAATACGCTGCTTGCAGAGTACGTCCATGTTTCTCTCGTGTACATTGTCAAATTTCTTAGCTTTATGGAATAGTCGTAACCCAGTGTTCACAGCATATTACAGCTTGCACTCAGGCTTTTTAATAAAAGCACTCGGCACGTATCTTTGGTTTTATACGTATAGGCCTACAACAAATACAAAATGCAAGGAAAATTTATTATCATACTAGGGAACTATCATCAGTACGTTTATCGTACAATCTGGTGTGTGTGTGTGTGTGTGTGTGTGTGTGTGTGTGTGTGTGTGTGTGTGTGTGTGTGTGTGTGTGTGTGTGTGTGTGTGTGTGTGTGTGTGTGTGTGTGTGTGTGTGTGTGTGTGTGTGTGTGTGTGTGTGTGTGTGTGTGTGTGTGTGTGTGTGTGTGTGTGTGTGTGTGTGTGTGTGTGTGTGTGTGTGTGTGTGTGTGTGTGTGTGTGTGTGTGTGTGTGTGTGTGTGTGTGTGTGTGTGTGTGTGTGTGTGTGTGTGTGTGTGTGTGTGTGTGTGTGTGTGTGTGTGTGTGTGTGTGTGTGTCGATTTCCTCGCCAAAGTAAGCTACCAGAGAAGTATTATGATCAACAATGTATCATATTGTAAACAATATTCCTACCAATTCTAATGGGGATATGTCACAAATCAAAGTACCAAAGAAATAAATTACGTCACAAAATTATACAAACTTCAAGTGTTTAGAACCGCGTTTATATTTCTCATAAACTTTGTTTTCACATTATGGCATGTTGAGCCTTCCAAAAAACCGTTCAGCTCTCGGCTGATTACGTTACTCTTTGAGGAAATGTTATTGCATTACACACTGGTCAAGTATTTCAACCAAACCTAACCTGACCTGACCTCTATGACCTCTCTGGTAGTATCGTGTCGGACAGAACGCCATGACTTTATCCTATATTTATGTCAGAAGACAACACCTCGAATAAATATTGATTGTTTACTATAGACGGAATTTTGATAGTTCCTTATGCCTTCAACTCCTACCGTCCCAGAGCGACTTCTATTGCGTGTGGACCAGGGGCTGTGCGGGACGAAGGGCATGCCTGTCGCCCGCTCGTACATTGCGCCCGAGCTTCAGATAGAGCTCCTGCCGCAGGGTCTATTGATAGGGTCTGGATTTAGGATGTGGCCTGCTATCGGCCGTGGGTTTTCAATTAATTAATTAATTGAGGGCGAGTGTGCGCTGAGGCCGGGTCCAAGATTCTCCTGGCACAGATTGGTAGCAACCGAGGGCGCTAATCAGGTGGTTGCCCTGAAATCGGGCGGTGCGGCGATAAAATTTTCGGGACAGTGTCCGTATAATGGCGTCCAGGGAACGGACATTCAGGGAGTCACGGATCGTTTTGTTTGATGTCAGGTAGTGGGCTTTACACGCCCAGCGCAATCCTCGGTCAAGGAGAGACTGAAGCTGTCGCTTATTGGTCTTGGCCAAGTAGCCCCATACAGGGATCGCGTAGGTAACCATCGGCACCACATAGGTAGAGACGATAAGCTTCCCTAGGCGGCGGGTCATGGCGTTGCTGCATAACACGGGACGAAGTTGATATAGACGATTGGCGGTCTTACGGGCTACTTGTGCAGAGTGTGTCCGCCAGGTGAGACGTCGGTCGAGGTGAACCCCGAGGTACTTGACATCTCGAGACCAGGGCAACAGAGTATCGCCGACGTAGAGTCTGTCTGGGAGCCTTAAGCGTCTGGAGAAGACTACCGCTGTGCTCTTGGCCGCGTTGATGGCAACCCTCCAATTCTCTGCCCACTCAACGTACTCGTCCAATTGTTCCTGGAGTCAGATAACTGCCGTCTCAGCCCGACGATCGACGGCATACACCGCCGTGTCGTCAGCGAACATGGCCAACCTGGTGCCAGGCATCTTGGGCACGTCATTGACGTACACAGAGAAAAGCAGGGGGCCCAAGACGCTTCCCTGAGGTACACCAGCAGTAATAGCCCTTGCCGAAGAAAGGGTGTTATCTACTCTCACGCAAAAGGTTCTGTTCCGAAGAAAGCTAGCAATCAGATGAATGTAGCAATCCGGAAGCAGAATCTCCGTGAGTTTGTATAGAAGGCCTGGATCCCAAACACGATCGAAAGCCTTCTCGACATCAAGGAAAAAGGCGACGGTCTGCTTTCGATGCGTCGAGGAGTGGCCAGCACGAAAACCGAATTGCTCGGGGACCAGAATGTCGAACCGTTGAAGGTGATCCGCTAGTCGCTGCTGGACTAGTCGTTCGAAGACTTTCGAAGTGGACGACAGCAGGCTGATAGGCCGGAGGTTCTCGGCGAACTTGGGGTCTTTCCCTGGCTTTGGGATCATCGTGACCGTAGCCGAACGCCATTTCTTAGGAAAGTAGGCGATTCGGAAGCAGTCATTGAACAAATCGACCAGGAAGCGAACTCCCCGGTCCGGAAGTCTCTGTAGGGCGGTGTTAGTAACACCGTCCGGTCCAGGGCTCTTCCGGGGCCGAAGCGCTAAAAGCTTGTCCGTAACCTCTTCCACCGAAGTGAGTTCGGGTTCGGGTTAATCGGGCTGCCGAAATAAGCCTCAACTTCGTCTTCAATCTCCTCATCGGAGGCTGGGTCCCCGGACGGGTTAGGAGCAAATTGAAGCTCCAGGCGCCCGGCCAGGAACTCAGATTTCTCGTCCGGCTTGGCAAGGGGATGTCCCCCAGGTCCGTTGATGGCCGGGAGTGGAGGACGGCGCCTCTTCTCGGTCAACGCGGAAGGAATCCTGTAAACGGAGCTTTCCTCCGGTGCATCGTCAGCCATTTTGGTAACCGCAAATTCCCAGCAGCTTCGTCGGAAGGCCTGCAAGTCACGACGTAACTTGCCGGCCGCCCGATTGAAACTGGCCTTGTCGGCTGGATCTCGCGTCCGCTGCCACCGTCTCCGAAGTCTGTTCTTTTTTAAAGCGAGAGTACAGACAAGGCGACCACCTCGTCGATGTGCTGAGTGGTATCGAGCGGAACCTCCTCGGGAAGTCTGCGACAAAAGGCAGGCCCGAACCGGCCCCACTCGACCACCCGTCGTGCTGCTCTCCCAATCGTGTGTCGGGTAGGTACGTGCACCTCAATGGGACAATGCTTCTATTGGTGCTGCTCGATCTTTTTTGCCTGACATCGCCGTCGTAGCCTAAATTGTATAATAACTTAATTTTTTTCTGCAGCGTTTTTCTAGTTTTAGTCACGATCATCATCTTCCACAAAGATTAATCCAAAAACGGTTTGTTCCAGTTCCAAGCAGATAGACTAGAGCTTATCACTCCAGCACTTCTTCGGATGCCCCACACCTCTCCGTCCGTGGCTTATAATTCAATAGTTGTTTGGGCATGCATCAGTCATCCATTTGGTTAAAATGTTTCCGAACATTTTAGACGATATTGGGCAATCCTGTCGAGACACAGTTAATATCCTATAATATTCAGTTGTTGCTGTATATATGCGTTTCTTGGAGAGTATAAACTATCACGTGTCTGATAACTAGGATCTTGGAGAGTATACACTATCACGTGTCTGATAACTAGGATCTTGGAGAGTATACGCTATCACGTGTCTGATAACTAGGATCTTGGAGAGTATACACTATCACGTGTCTGATAACTAGGATCTTGGAGAGTATACACTATCACGTGTCTGATAACTAGGATCTTGGAGAGTATACACTATCACGTGTCTGATAACTAGGATCTTGGAGAGTATACACTATCACGTGTCTGATAACTAGGATCTTGGAGAGTATACACTATCACGTGTCTGATAACTAGGATCTTGGAGAGTATACACTATCACGTGTCTGATAACTAGGATCTTGGAGAGTATACACTATCACGTGTCTGATAACTAGGATCTTGGAGATTATACACTATCACGTGTCTGATAACTAGGATCTTGGAGAGTATACACTATCACGTGTCTGATAAATCACATTTTGACAGCTTAAATACGACTGGCCTGAGATTTCGTTGAAGTCCAATTCTCAGACCCGTAGAGAACCTTGGGGAGGGCCTTGTAGTTTAAGTAGGTAATACAACTATTAAAACTACATTTCTTCCATTCTGAGGCCGCTACATTGTTTTTGTTTTTTTATCATGCTAAAAACACACTGACCGTTAATCATTGTTTCCAGCTAATGGCGTCTAATTTCACCCATGACGAAATCCAGGGCGATGCTTAATAGCACGTAGGGGTGTGAGAACTAACAACTCCTGCAACGTTTTATCACTGGTCTCGAGCAGAGGGTTTCAACTATAGTGGGCTCCAGGAAAGTTACTACACAGTGCTTGTTGGTGGGAACTCAGATGTAGCTAACAGATTATGATTCTGTCAGTAATGGGACCAGTATGAGCAGAGTGTCCGACAAAATATTTTGGGATCAGCTCAAGGCCAAAGGACATTAATGCTTTGAAAGATGTGTTTGAAAGCGTTATTTTAACTTTAAAATATAGCTGTGAGAAAATTGTACTTCATTAAATATTTCAGTTATTATTTGCGTGTTTTCCGGCAAATATTGAGTCTGTGTCTTCACATAAAAACGGTTAAAGGCTATTCATTTAAAAGCATATTTAGAATGCGCCTACAGGATTTTAATTATTCCCTTCCTCACTCAATACTTAATGTACTTTTCATGTATGATACTAAAGTATAAAATCATATTGAGGTAGAATAAAAATGATTCGCACCTGTGATTGTAATATGTACATACATACATGCAAATTGTCTTGTATTTTTTGTCGCGTTTCCACCCAAAGTTTTCTACTTGCTCTTAAATACTTTACCGATTTAAAAATATTTTTTTTGTTCTGGGGGACGACCTCCCTTTGGGTGCGTCGTTGCTCTAACAGAATTCAAAGTGTTTATAGACTTCGCACGATCATTCAGCAGGACTGTGGGTAGCAGGTAGAATTTCGTCTTGTTCGTATCTTAAGGAAGGAGAATGTAGAACAAAAATTTTAAATTTCATTGTTAGGCCGTGAAATTTCATTAAGGAGGACAGTATACACCACTCTCCAATCATTAAACTAACCACACAAACAATATTATCATGCGTTTGCTTAGTGGAAGCGTGAATATATTTGAATCGGTGAATCAGGAAAAACACAGTGATTTATCACTACAATATATTGTAAGCATTCAGTTGACCGCGCCAAATTCAGTTTAAAGGAATGTTTAGAATTTGTGATTTATTAGTGCATTGTCATATTCAGACTTGCCTCTGGCTTTGTTTGTCGTTAAAAAACTATGGAAGGGTGGGGAATTTATCGATTATGTGTTAAAAGATGAAATTGAGGGGAAAATAGGGAAGCAGTTGCAAGGATTGTAGAGTGTGAAAGAGAGAATCAGACAAACGCAGAGAGAGAGAGAGAGAGAGAGAGAGAGAGAGAGAGAGAGAGAGAGAGAGAGAGAGAGAGAGAGAGAGAGAGAGAGAGAGAGAGAGCGTTTCATAAACAGACTTGCCCTAAGGGAGGAAAGTGTAGTGATGTTGACCTCCCTGTCGTGAGTGGCCTGAGAAATTTCATGCAAATTGCCTCGACCACTCCTCAGATATTTATGAGGTGAATAATTAATAGAAATGCGTTTTTTCATATAATTATGGAAATATTTTCTAGACCAATCCTTGTGACACGCCAATGATTACATTTTTCAGTTCCTACGTAACTGTCTATAACAGCAATATTGATGGATATTTGTTAAGAACATGGAGTTATTTTAACATGTCTTAAGATCAGTTACAATCTTTTTAACCCTTTTAACCGAGTTGCTTTCTATGCCTTAATTTGGGACTGGCTAAAGTGTAACAAAACGCAAACATACTAAGTACTAAAATCATGGAGTTCATAATCGAATGTTTATGCGTATATAAAAAACGGAATGCATTAGTTTCCTGCACGGAAAAACGGAATGCATAATCAGGCTTCCTGCAGTCTCATCCTCGCTCTGTCACATGTAGCAATTATTGTTTGCAATTAAAGTCACTTGATTTAAAAATAACTTTTCTCAATACAGGCTTTTTTCACTTTTTAGGTTTTTTGCAGGTAAATACAGGCAGTATTCAGGTCTCGGCGAAGGCAGAAGTCTGACCTGGTTAATGGAATTACACCGCCCGTTGTTTCACATCACAAACATCGCATATCTCATTCCTTCAAATTCTAATAGAAATGCTTTTAAGTTAGTTTACTGATCTGAAATAGTTGTTGCGTTGCGTTGCTCAAGGTTAGAGATTGCACCCGTGTCTAAGCAGCAGCGACCAGGTCGAGCCAGATGATTTGATGAATCAACAGGTAACTAGAACTGGAAGGGAAGCCATTAACTTGATTGTTCGCTAGATGGCGGAGGGCAGTAGATTGATGTCGTGGCACAGATTATGTTACCGATTCAAACGACAGGCGACTCTCGTCTCAGACACAGTTAGCAGATGCCTTGAGGCTCCGGTCGCTCCCCGCGAGGCAGAGAACCCCTGTGCCGATGACAAAGGTAACAGCAGCAACCAACGTGTCCTGACGTGCCATGATAGGATTCCCTGAGGAAAGTGAAGGGTTAAGAATTTGAATGGTAAACTCCAAGGGGGCTAACCAGAAGCAGCGCACGAGGATGGCTTCATGGCGGTCATCTAGAATCACCCCCCGAGGGCGTTTGGCCCGTATCAGGTGAACTGAAAGAGTAATACATCTGGCATCTTATATATCTAACCACTGGTAACCCATCATTGCCAGGGAAATCTGGTAGGCTGTCAGCAACATATAGATAATAAACCTACTTACTCGCCCGTTTTAATTATGGTGACAAAAACAATAGTTAATGCTAAAAAGTTGTATTTAATAATTTTTGTTTAATTTCTAAAAGTTTCTATTAGAATTGTTAAGAAGACTGTGCATGTTGTATCACATTGATATCAAATTGCTCTACGTTATATATCTTTTTTTAATATGTCAATTGAATAAAAACAATCTTTTTTACACCTATACACATGCCTGTAGTATGAATATAAAGTGTTTGTTGTGAAACATTGTGCTGTTTTAATAAAAAAAATTTACTACAGTCCTTTTTCGAAATAAGTGCATATTACACATACGACTCCTTTAATTGTTCAGTAACTCCCGGACACGCCTACAAGTCACTGATTAAACGTGTCTAATTGAACTCAACAACGTTTCTTCATTTACTTCCAACACGGCCTTAAATTTTGTTTGTGAAACGATGGTTTAAGGTAAAAAAGTTCCTGTACCAGTGACTTCATTATGTGGTTTAGATAAATTAAGGTGCTGAAACTTTGGTATTTAGAATTTAGTTCCCTTTTTTTAAAAGTGTTGCTTCTTTAGTTGATTACTTTAAAAGAATTAAAAATTAGTTCACACAGAGATAGACACACAGACAGACACATAGACAGACAGACACACAGACACTTTTCGAAAACTGACTTTTTTTCATGTTTTGAGTGTAGTACAATCAGAATCTGCAATAATCTCGAACACGATTTTTTTTTCCATCACCATACTTCCATTTCCTTAAGGAACATGGAAGTAATAATATTGAGTTTAAAGTTAAAGGATTCCATAATTCTAAATTTGATTCTACATTCCGTATTTAATAAATTAAATTCCATACTTTTAATATTACATCGTCTGATGTTGGTATTGAGGAAGCCTCGGAGGGAGCAACAAGACATGCCTCCGTATTCACCAATATAGCAAGTCTAAGAGGATTCAGCTGACTAACTTCGTTGATGCATACCATAGGCATCTCTGACCGCGAATCTGTCTTAAGAACGTTATCAACAACGGAACACTACTCGCACCAGAATGATTTTTGAAGTTGACAATTTTTACGAATATTATTTGTGTGTCAACTGAAGACAGTGTTCTGGATTTTACTAACCTGAGGTAACGATGTATAACTAGGCTACTGCTTCTCTCTCAGTTTGCGACTCATTTATTTTGGAAAGCGTTATCCTTCATTCTTAACACATGGCACTTCCATATTTCTCCATATTCTTTGATCTTTTTCTTTAAATCATAAATTTCAAGACGCTACCTGATTGTCCCGTCAGTTATCCCGAAAACTGAACTTAAAACCTCTTCTCACTGTAGTATTTAAGGTCCAGGTTTCGCTTCCATGTAGACCATAGAGAACAGCTATTACATTATAGAAATTTAACACGTTACTTTGTCCTCAATCGATCATTGAGGTTAAATTTTTGCATCAACTTAGACATATTTATCAGCCGAGAAATTTTATTAATTTAATTTATTAGTTTCATTATTATGATTTGTTCTATTAATTTGTCTTCTAGTACAAGAAATAACTTAAGGAATGACAGCCTTGGAATTTTTGTGCACTTGTTTATGCCCGACGATATCATTAAAGTTATAGAACTTTGTTATTTTATGTAATTTCAAAACTCTTTTGTAAATTTTCAGCAGTTAAAGCCTTATTGATTGTCATCAAACATAAGGGCTTTGAAAAACACTGTTCCTTTAAAATTGTCTTCAATATTAAAATTTACAAGCCGTTGCTTCAATTCGCTTACAAGTTTGTCTAAATAGGCCTACATATTAAAAAGAATGAGTTAGAGACTATACCCTTACCTAACCCCTTTGTTGGTTATTTCTTTAAAAATATCTTCAGATTTTAGTTTTATGTTATCTGCGTAACCGCATACATATGTCTAATAAGTCTTAAATAGTCTTAATAAGTCTCCTCGTTCTTCATAATGTCCCAAACTTGACTTCTCAAACAAGATATTGACATTCTCAAAATCTTTTCTATAAAAGCTATACATTTTTTATATTCCAATTTTTCTGCTAGTTTTTTTTAGAGAAAAGATATTACATTCTCAAAATCTGTTCTATAAAAGCTATATATTTTTTATATTCCAATTTTTCTGCTAGTTTTTTTAGAGAAAAGATATTACCTGGGATGAATCTCCCCTGTAAGATCATTGCGGCCTGTCATTATATAAGAAAGTCACTTTTAGTTTATATTTAATTAAAACAATCTACAAAAGTTAACGTAAACAGTGCACTAAAAGCATAATCCGCTCATTGTTGTAACCAGATATTTCGACAACCACAGCATCTTCAATTCGAGAACATGTCTTGCTATCAGTCTGCGAGGGAGGGGGAAGTAGACTCTTAAATAAGCATTGTCTAAACGGTTTATAGAACTATGTTAGCGTATTCTCTTTCAGAAAATTATATCATTATAACGGATTCTTTAAAATACGTAAGCCCACACGACTGATTTTATTGACCGTCCACAATAGTACGACGATGGATTTTGTTTTGTAAGCTTATCATTACATATGACTTGTTTGTTATTTCACAAACTATTTATAGCTCATTGTGTCCTTTTGTACGCCACCTCCCTACCACAATAAGATCACTTCAGTTTTATTTCTTTAGTAGGTACTATAAACACTGTTCACATGCAATCGCTGATAATAAAGTATTTTAAGGGAAAGGCATTTACTAACAGATCACCAGAGTTGGGATATATTTTGCTGATCGTATATATTAAGCTTGTACCTTACTGACGTGTTTGTTTAAAGATATCGTTTAAATTATTTAGCCTTCATGTTACTTTTAAACTGTAAATAAATTTTAATTATTTGCTGTAATCGGATTCAGTTCAATCGAAAACTGAACCTTATTTTATGATAATATTAATATTTTCTATATTATCTCGGGATAAACAGATTAACAATTTCGCGTCGGTATGGACATGTAAAAAGATCTAGCCAAAATGGCGAGCAGGAAGGTTTTGAAGAGTCGAGGTGGACGGGAGAATGGAGGCGCATAACCTTGGTGACAACGACAGCTTTTAAATAACTTATATAACAAAGTACCAGCGGCAAACAACATAATCGATATAAATGCGTAAAGAAGCCTGATGTTTGGAAACTAACTAAAACACGCAAAATGCGACGCAATATCACGTTTTCGTAACTTTAAGAGAAAAAGACTATTTGCTAGCTGACCGAGGTGTTATGTACGGGTGACGAGAAAACAGGAACAAACGCTTTTGGTACAGGCTGTAACGACTCGTATCAAACGTTTATTTGTTCGCTGTTTCATGTTTTGACGATAAATATGTGTTGGACGTATTTATTATTCGTTTGTTGGACGGGAACTAGGGAGCTTCACAGCTGAGCTACTCACACAGTAGTGTTTTATAAACTTATACAATTATTTCAAACTACGAAAGAAATTTATCACATTCTACAAACAACCGAAATTAAAATAAAGCTTGAGGAAGGTTAGTAATAACAAATTGAGGCGATAAATATTATCAGTGACGAGGAACTCTCTCATATGGCGCTATATCTACAGCCTGCTCCGGGCCTCGGCTTCCTTAAGTCCATGTCTCCATCTATATCCTCTCTCTTCCAATTATGAAACTTAAAAAAAATTTCGGGGTCTTCTATCTAGTCTGCGCCCTTTCATTTTGGATTCACGCACCCTCCGTTCTTTCAGTATCACTCGCCAACGGAGTCTTTTATTATTAAAATAATTCAGAATTGTTCGCAGTCCTCCAAACTCCGTTCTCCTGTTTGGGCCCAATATTTTGTAGACTGTTTCTTTCAAAAGCGTTAATGCGATTTTCCATCTTCTCAGTTAAGGTCCGCGTTTCACATCTATAAACGGTAATGCATAATCCAACAATTATGACTAACATGTTTCCAAATATTAACTGTTGATAAAGCTAGAGTAATTACCGTATTTCGCGTATATAATGCGCACCCCAATTTTATCGGAATATTTCGCAGGAAAAATTTAATTCGTGTATAATGCGCCTCCATATTTGTAATGAAAAACAGTTTTAAAAATTTATTATAATGTAAAAAAATATATATTGTTTGATATTAAATATGCTGTGCAAAAAAGTGTTTTATACAAAATAGTGGAAAAAATATACTTACCATGCTTATTTATTTGTAAAGACAAAACCGAATTATTAATCTCATAAAATTTTAAACGACTTAAAACTTACACAAGTCATAGTGTTTGTTCAGTTTGATATTATTTCAGTTGTCATATAATTAAAATCACATAACACTTGCACTTACTGTATGAATTTTCTTCATCTGTTTCTGAAGAAGGCAGTATTGCATTACTCTCCTCTTCTGATTCATCTGACGCAGTCATCCCAAGGCGCACAATCTATGGTACCATCCAGCTTATTCCAGATACCACATTTATTAAAATTTTTATAATTGTTTTACATTTTTCTGCTTTCCAAGCGTTTACGAACTATTCTAATACTAGTGAAACTGGAGGTACTTTCAATTTTCCAGACGGCGTGTATGCATTGTCACCATCGCACATCCATGGTGTATAAAGGTTCCTAAAATTACCCTTACAAGGTTTATTAACGGATACATCCAGAGGATGAATTAGGGATATTAAGCCACCAGGAACCACTGCCAAAACTGTTTTTGGTCCGTCAAATGAGCTTCGAAGCTGTCCAAAACTAACAAGTTCTTCTTCCTTAAGAGAGCATCAGGCCTTCGGTTCCAAACCGTATCAATCCAGTCTAAAACAAGCTTTTCTTCCATCTACCCTTTCTTCTGGACGCGAACGATTACACCCCTTGGAAATTTCTCTGTAAGCAAAGTTTGTCTCTTTAGAACCACATATGGAGATACCTTGTGACCGTCGGCTGACGGACCTTTGTTTGCACTTTGTTTGTCGTGTCCTGTTGAGCTGACTGGCATAGATCTCGTACATTATTCATCAATACTCGTAGCCATTGGCATATCCCAAAAGCCAGGACACTGGTCTATATTCCCAATTTGACACAAATCAACATTGTTCGTATGGCTCGTTTGTACAATAAATCGATAAAACTTGATAATTTTATTTGCGTATTCTTCGAATCAGAAGACCGAGTCTGCGAAGAAACCTTACACACCAACCAAGACTGGCATGAAATTGCGTATTGTCTGTTTCAAGACGTTGAGGGGTTTTCCTAGCTTCAATCTGTACCATTTCAGTGGCGAAAGCCCCACTCCTTTTTTTTCTTTTATAAGCTCGACTAAATGCTTTTCAATGTCTGGAAACTTAGCTTTTACTACGAATAGATCGCCGATCACGAGTAGTAACACTTAAGTTTCCTTCTTGTTTTTTCCACACCCGAACATTAGATTCCGCTACATCAAATTTACGCGATGCGGCGCGATTACCATTTTCTTTTGCGAATTAGTTACGGATAACTTAAACTGAATTTAGAATGATAAATAGGATAAACTATATGTTTTTTCTCTCATTATGAATGTACAATCTGTTTCTTCATATGCAATACCGGTATGGACCACTGTCGAAACAGCAGACTAACGACGACAAACAAGTACAGTAACAGAATGCCAGATACCCCTCAGACAAAAGACGTTACGACAAGGCCTCCAGAGAACTAAAAACTATAATTAAAAAGTTAAAAAACGAATCACTAAAGAACTTTCTAGAAAACCTTACAAATACTGCTGAAACAGACTACTCTATTTGGCAAGCAACGAGAAACCTAAAACATCCCAAAAACCCTATTCCACCAATCCGGAAAGAGGATGGATCCTGGGCTCGTACAGATCATGAAAAGGCAATCACCTTCGGACTTCACCTGGAAAAAGTGTTCCAACCGCTACCATCTCAAAATTCTTCAATAGATGACGCTGAAATTGAAAACGTTTTACAGGCACCGTACCAAATGTCACCGCTACCAAAATTTCTTACAGTTAAAGAAGTGATGTTTATGGTAAAAAATCAACTGAATTCCAAAAAATCACCTGGTTATGGCCTTATCACCGGGCGTCTTATTAAAGAATTACCGAGAAAAGGAATAGTACTACTTACAGTGATATACAATGCAATTCTACGTCTTGGATACTTTCCACCTCAGTGGAAAGTGGCAGATATCATCCTTATTCGAAAACCAGGCAAACCACCTAATGATGTAACATCCTACAGACCTATTAGCCTGTTACCGATACTCGGTAAACTTCTAGAAAAACTTATTCTCCGTAGACTAACAACTGTGATTGAGGAAAAAACTTGATACCCGACCACCAGTTTGGCTTCAAAAAAGGACACAGCCCTATAGAACAAGTTCACCGGGTAGTTGAACTCATCAATCATACTTTTGAAAAAAAGGGTTACTGTACCGCGGCCTTCCTTGACGTAAGCCAGGCCTTCGATAGGGTTTGGCACGTGGGCCTCCTTTACAAACTTAAAAAAGTACTTCCTCACACGCTATATCTTATTCTGCAGTCGTACCTGCATGAAAGGTACTTTAGGGTTAAATATGGACTAGAAGTAACACAGTTGTACCCTGTCGGAGCTGGTGTTCCATAAAGAAGCGTCCTTGGACCAACGTTATATCTACTTTTCACGTCAGATCTTCCTACTCGTCCCTATACCCGAACAGCAACGTTTGCCGATGACAAAGCAATACTGGCTAGTTATGCAGATCCTGGCATTGCTGCGAGAATGCTTCAACACCACTTGGATCAAATTCAACGTTGGACGAAATCATGGCGCATCCTGATCAATGAAACAAAATCTGTCCATGTCACTTTCACTAAGTGCAGAGGAGCGTCACCTCAATTCTCTTTTAATGGCCATTACCTACCACAAGCGGACAATGTTAAATATCTGGGCATTCACTTGGATAAAGGCTTGACATGAAAGACGCATATTTTCAACAAAAGAAAACAACTTGGCCATAAACTCAGCAAATACTATTGGCTGATTGGACGTAAATCAACTCTGTCCCTTAGCAACAAACTACTACTCTACAAAGTGGCATTCAAACCAATCTGGACCTACGGCATACAGCTGTGGGGGTCGGCATCAACGTCTAATATAGAGATACTAGAACGATTGCAGACAAAAGTTCTACGGATTATAACAAATGCACCCTGGTTTATACCAAATAGAGAAATCCTCTGTGACTTAAAAGTGTCATCTGTTACAGACGAAGTGAGTAAGTGCAGTGAAAAGTATTTAAGTAAACTAGACCTAATATTGTTTAAGAACTACGCCCTAATATTCTTGCAATCAATCTGCTAGACAATAGTGAAGACACTCATAGACTAAAGAGACAAAAAATACTAGACCTACCATCTAGATTTAAGCAACCACAATCTTTGTGACTGTTGTTTCTTTTTGCAACTTACTTTTAAGTAATAACTGAGTTTGTTATTAGGATAACAGCTCCACATGGTCAACACCTATTTTTTCTCATACAAAAGATTTGCTTATAGTATGTTATTTTTATGTTATACTGATTGCAAATAGTTAAAAAAAAAACAGAATGCTACAACAGAGTACCGTTATAAGCCTACGATGTGACAAATAACTGGTGGAGAAGAGATGAAAACTGCTAACAAAATTAGAGGTAAATTTCACTTTACTATTACTAGATTCGAGCCTACCAGTTTTAAGCGACGTTGCCAATCCTGTCATGCGCGATCTGATCGCACACGTGCAAATTTACAATTTAGCATATAAATTATATTATTCGTGTATAATGCGCACCCTGATTTTTTGGAAGAAAACCTGGGGGAAAAATGCGCAATATACACAAGAAAATACGGTAATTGTTCTGACGCATGGGTTGAAGCGTACGTCTTATCGCAGTTTATATATTAGTAGTGTGTTAGGGGGATACCGAAACAGGAAGTGTGACGTCACGAACAGCTGGCAATGACGTAACAGGTAAGTAACGTCAGATGACGTCATGATCAGCTGATCGGCTGATGATGACGTCTGACAATGACGTCACGGGTATGTGACGTCAGATGATGTCGTGATCAGCTGAACAGCTGATGATGACGTCAGTAATGTCAGCTGAGCGTGATGTCATGTTCTGGTCAGAGTAGATCGTGACGTCACACTTCCTGGATCGATCCCCCCCCCACTTGAACGTGAATTTCTGTGTCTGTACACGCGCGCATTCGGACACAAAATTGTCTCCGTTAAAAGTTAGTTTATATCAAAATATATCTTCATAATTTAATACAAGCAATATTTTATCTAACAAGTCGTCATTACCAACAAACGACCCGATTCAAATCTGTAAAAACCTGTTAACACCATTTAATTTATAAATAATAAAAATGATTAACCAATAAACTTCAATTTGGGATCATAAAACGTGTATTGTGTCATACCAAAGTACCTACCTACTCGTCAACACTAATAGAATTGCGCCATAACGCTTCACGGTGATACGATGCAACAGTTCTAACAAGTGGATTGCACCACAACGCTTCACGGAGATACGACGCAACAGTTCCAATAAAAAAATTAAACCAGTCCACGAAAGTCATCTGGTTTTCATTTCGTCTAGTAGTAGTCGCTGTTTAGAGTTTTAAACGAAAGACAGAGCGTTTTTAATAGATAACACATTTGTGCTAAAATTTGTAACAATGATTGTACCAATGATTAATTGAATTTTTAAAGGATATTTTGCGAAAAATTAGAAACCGGTAACCCGTATTGAAGCAAAGCCTCTTCTCCCACTCCAGTGACAGAGAATCAGATGAACAGAAGTCACGTATTCTGGCACTTATGCGAATCTAATCATTTATAGCCTAATAATGAGGTCTATCGGCAACGTAAAATTAATTATGGTGATCAGTAAATTGTGATACATTTCAAGACTGGTTCTTTTCGCTATCGTATTATTATACAGCTCCTCATAGAACGCGTTGACTTCCTTTAACTTCCGCGTTATCACTGCTACATGCAAGTTTCTAACTCCAAGAATTTCCGCCCACTTGTCTTTATGTTATCGACCAGCCCTTGCTTCTACGTGAACCGACTTAACCTTTCGTGAACTTTTTTGGTATTTGATATTATTTTTTTGGTATTGTACTCAATCTTCTCAGCATGACGGATTTCCAACAAAATTTTTCACGTTGTTACATATTTATCTTAGACCTATGTGAAACGAATTCTCTCTGATGAGACCGTACATTTGTCTCAGGGTCTCAGGAACCTATGTAGCGCTGTTAATCCTATGTTAACCCTTTGTAACTCTTGTTTTCTTTCGTGATAGTCTGATATATTCTTATACGAACACACTGCAAGAATTTACCGTGATTTCTGACCCAAAATTCTGTAACATTTTCAGACTTCTTCCTCTCTTAAGCCAGATAAATTCTAGTGACAGAGTCGGATGAACAAAAGTCGCGAAACGTAGATGTATAAAGTCTTAACCACAAACAGCAAAAGTGAAATATTTTCATTATCGTTATGGAATTGTGTTTGCTATTTTTATTGTTGTATAAATATTTCAGCCTGGAGACGATGGTTTTACCGATTTATGGCATGGCCTAAACTAAAAGTTAAATCACCAATAGCCTGCTTCAGATTTGTCTGTCTCAATGTTTATAGTATTTGTAGAATAGCAATTATTACCAGACGAAACATAAACCATAGCATTATAGTTGAAATTCACAGTATTGAGACAGACCACAACCACCGTTATATGTTAAACAACACAATGTTTCGCACACTAAAAAGAACCTGACCGGCTTCACGTGTAATAAAAAATAAACCTAAACGTCGTTAAAACCAGAAAATATTAAATACGTATAACTTTTGCAAATCGTCAAATTCGTAAAATTTAATAAAAAAATAGCACAATAGATATTAAAATAAAATAACGAATACAAACAAAAATAATTTTTTCATTCGTGTGAACAGATTCACTAAGTAGAATTATCACAGTTGCACACCAATATATAAAAATATTCCGATTAGCGCTTTCAAGCTTCACAGCTCATCGCCAGATCGGAAAGATTTCTGTGATTTCCGATCTGACGATGAGCTTTGAAGCTTGAAAGCGCTAATCGGAATATTTTTATATAGGCCTAGTGGTGTGCAACAGTGATAATTCTGCTTGTGATTTTAACCACTAACACAACTTTCTTCATTAATCTGCTATTAAGATTCACTAAGTGTCACCATCACACTTAACTAGAAAACTATTTTACAAATGATACCCGCAGCTAGCGAAGCGGTGTGACTTGACGACTTGGCTACCCTGTTCACCGAAGTGTCAACCGTAAATGAATAATGTATGATTATTATTTTGATGTGTATATATTTAATTTATTTTAACACCTATTACACTCATATTTCCGTTCAATTTGTGATCGACAATATTTTCTTCTGTATTTGCGAAAATAATATGTAATTTAATTTTTAACAAATGTTAAGTTTTTTCACACCTGAAGACGATCACAGATTTTTATTGATCGAAACGTTGTTTTAACATCACGTCTTAATACTGTGAACGATGATGTACCACCAAAAGTTATATTTAAATATCGTATTGCTGTTGAAGGCGGGAAGTGGCAGGTACACCACATAACATAATGTACACTGTGGTAAGCAGTTTGAGTGACGCACGCCTCGAACCATGGGCCAGAACAATTACTCTGGCTTTACTATTACAGCATAATTGTCGGTTTTTCTCAGAACACAATTTTTTCGTGTAAATTTGAATTAGTAACTTCCGCAAATTTTGTTTTTAATTTTCATTGATTGTAAAACCTGTTCGAAGTTTGTGCTGTGAAACACTACTATGGTGAAAGACGTTAGCGTTGAACTGCTGTAAACCTCCTTCTTTCGGGTCCGTAAAAACGAGAAACCCAGCTTCCGTACAAATACGAGTCGTTAAGGCTGATTTTTCGTTTTACAATTAATGGAGAAAACAGCAGCAGACGTCGCTGCCAAATCAGTCTCGCGCTAAACGTCTTGGTTTCCATTATTATCAACAACTCTTTTTTCGGGCGCGTGCGTGCCGACACACACACACACACACACACACACGAGGGCGTTATATTTTTCTGGTACCAAATGTTTCGCTAGTCCTACTATGAGGCATCCTCAGTGCCTTGACTAAAATTGAAACGTTTTTGTATTAAACCGGAAAACAGATTCGGTTATAAATATAGAATGCAAATGCCTGAAACCTTTAACTTTGGAACCAAAGTATGCAGTTTCGTTAATGCAATAATAAGCCTATGATAATAATATTATTATTAGTAGCAGTAGTTTCTTACGAGGATAGGTGGAAAAATTTGTACAAAAAAAGTCTGGAAGGGTGCACACTTCCGGGTTCTATGGGTTTGAATATTATACCTGACCCACTAAAAATCCTCCTCCCTTTCCTCTACCAGGACATTAACTTGGAACGTTTTGACACTTTACTTCGGACTAGGCCTATTGTTTTATAACCCTTCGGTTTACGTCTGGCTTGTTATTCTTCTTCTGTATTATGACGTATAAGTCTATCTTCTTTCTTCGCCCGAAGGATCTCTTGTGCAAAGTGTGCCACACAGTTCCAGGTGTCCTCCCCACACAGTTTCGACGATGTTATCCGGAGAGATCTGCCTAATATCCTCTTGCAGCGATCTCCAGTGCTGTTCCCATCTATCGCAGAGAAGAAGATATGGCTTACATCGTCCGCGGCTCCCAGGCAGTACAGACACTCTGGTGACTTGGCCTTTGCAAAACTCTTAAGATCGAAAATACCTATATCCAGTCAGGGACTACGTAAAGTAATTGTCGATCTCCCCATGCTTCCTCTCCATCCGTGCTTGATTAGCCTCTTATCCAGAGACCTGGCTCTTCTTGCTCCCAAGGTCTTTGCCAACTCTGTATCATAAGGATTCGTGCCTCTCGGCGTACAGCTTCACCACCTACCTCCTTCTTCCTCTAGAAGACGATCTTGCGCTCCTTGGCTAGAAGGTCGATCGGTATTACTCCGGCAACGACCAAGACAGCCGGCTCGGAAATCGTGAGGTAGGCCGATGCTACTCCAAGAGCACTTCGTCTTTGGACCTGGGCCAGTTTCTTTCTGTAGATCTTACGATTCAGAAAGTCTGTCTACACTTCCGATCCATACAGTACGACTGACTGGACGGCTGCCATCAAAAGTTTTATTCTGCTTAAATCGGGCCACCGATGTTGGTCATGAGCCAACTAAGCGACATCACTCCCTTCTCCGCCTTGTCCACCGTTCTGATGAAATCTGATCAAAAAAGCTCAACTTGGAGTCGATCATCAATCCGAGGTACTTCACCGCTGGCTTTGACTCGACCACTTCGTCTCCGATTCGTACCGAGATATTCTTCTTAGTCAAGACTAAGATTTCCGTCTTGATGAGGGTTAACGTCGGCCCGTGCGATACCGTGCAGTTGTTAACTAATCGCATCATCCTGGTGAGCTTGATCTGGGCCTGGTCGATAGTACGAGCAGTGACGAGCGCCGCCACATCGTCGGCGTACCACACCAAGTACGACACTTCAGCACCTTCATCCTTAGTAGTCTATCGTGAGATGTGTTGCAGAGGTCCGGTCCAAGCACTGAACCCTGGCCTGCCCCGGATGTGACAGCCATCCGATGCTGTCCTTGCGTTCTATAAAGCTGCACCCTGTACCTGAGATAACCGTCCAACATCCGCAGCAGGTACCTCGGCACGCGAAAACCATGGTCCGACGCCTCCAGCATGTCGCTCCTCCTCACGGAGTCGAATGCAATTAACGTCTAGTGTCACCAGCAGCACAACCCTTAATATATTATTATTATTAGTAGTAGTAGTAGTAGTAGTAGTAGTATTCTTACGACAATCTCCCGAGTCGACTTCTTCAAACAGTGAAATAAAACAACTGACCATCAGAGAAATTGTTATTCATAACTTTAATAACAGTTTCAGTAAACAGAAACACTTGTATACAACAAGTTTCCAAGCTTATGATTGCCCCGTAGGTACTCACAACAGCAATTACCAATTACAGATGTCCGCACACAATAATTAACACTTCATACTAAATACCGCTGTCCAATAAGAAACACTGAATCGGAAGGCGCAATATAATATCAAATCTTATCGCTTCGATTCGAAAGACGCAGATCGCTGCGCAAGCCAGTGTTTCTAGCAGAAACGGTGCAGTTACGTTATAACAAACTCTCGCTACGTTATAGGCCCTCGGAGGATAACTATGCCGTCTCTAGGAAGATGCAAACCGTGTCCAAGAGCATCGCGCCTTCCTGCTGCTCACCAACGCGTGTAAACTGTCATCTAAGCTACGCATATTGCTTACACATCCTCAACGTAAATTATTATTATTCCGTTGTCTCTCAGAGGGTCTATACAACAGGCTATTCGCACGATTTAACGATGACTATTTTCCGAAATGTAGCTGCTCATGGCATGTAACTGACTTTAAACTGATTGTTTTCCAGGTGTTTGTTTACAAATACTGTACCTGTTTCGGTAATTATCAGTGGTATGATTTCAGCACATTGTAAGTTGTGAATCTTCTAATATTCGTCAGCAAGTGGATAATATTTTGTTTCCTTTTTGAACTCTACTGTAGTTATGATCCACTGGACGAGCAATGTTAATCAGTTAGGCTTTTTCGTAAAAAGCTTTGTTTTTTTTTTGCTATTTTAGTGTTCTAACTTAAATTTTATGTGTATTTTTACACAGTGAAACACGCGATTCAGCCCATCATTTCTACGACATCCATTGCAGATTATTCAAAAGTTCAGTTGAAGAAAGCAGCAGACAATATTAAAAAACGTCCCGCTACAAAAAGAATAACCTATATTCACCTCTGCGGATTTATTTATAAGCGACGTATATAGGTGTGTTTAAAATCCCGAACATAAGTTATGCAGGTCGTGATTCGCGTACATATCCGCCCACCACATCAGTATTTTCACAACCAGTTGCTAGTCGTGCTAGTTGTATGAACTGTCCAAAAATTCACTTTACTACGGAAAAGATATTACCGATAAATTTCACGTGACGTCACAACTATTACTGTTGATCCGTTAAGAATGTACCTACAGCTTACCAAATTATTTTACCCTACGTGAGACGCGGGTGTCGTAGCCCCTCTCTACGTTTCCCATTCTAACTTACTCTGAACTCTAAACTTTGTCGGAATTCTTGCGTACGCTTTGTGTAGGCAGTTGCCCAGCTTAATATTTCATTACGTTTATTAGTTCAAATTGGTTTTGTGCTCTCAGCTGGTCTGGCCAATTAGACAGAGTATGCGATAACGTAAATTGTGTCTAATAATCTAAAGGATTTGGGCAATGACATAGAGGTAATTACTGATATAAATTCGAAGCTGTGCATTCTATGAAACGTATCATTCATTGTATTTTTATAATTTGTGTAATAGAATCGTTTAGCCTGTGGTAGTCCGTTGATGTTTCTCGTTCGCTGATCACAATTCTAATTTTTTAGAGCATTTTCCTGTTGATTTTCTGGAATGTAAACTCGTATTCAAATAAAACAAATGTTGAAATTACAAACTTAATTATGATGATTCTGCCAATCGATAGGGAGATTTAGAAGGGACTCTAGTAATTCTTTATAATTAAATTTTACAATAGCATAGCTTTCCCCCACATACGGTTCTAAGGAGTAGACATTTTTTTTAATTGACATCTCTGAAGAAATTAAACGAACTTCGAAAGGCTGAAACCGACCAACACGACGATCCGTGAGACCGTCGTAACAATATTATTTTAAATAACGCTATTGGTAATAATAGAGGGTTTAGAGTAGTAACCACCCAGCTTGTATAGTTGTATTGGTAATAAATACCAATAAACCAAAATATGTGCTGTCAGCCCCAACGAGAAGACCGGCCCAACATTAGCAGCGAATTATTAACATCGATGAGGAGATTGTAGAAGTTGTTAATGATTTCCCATATCTCCGTTCTGCATTTCCCCATTTAAGTAAAATGTCCAACAGAATACAGAAACACGTCTTTATAAATGTATTTGTGTGCTGAATACGTGCATGTCTTCCAGGGGATTACGTCACATTTTATACGTAAATTTACAGCACAGGCCAGAAAGTGTTATTTTATCACTCTGCGTATCAAGTACCCTTTGTGTTATCATGTGTACGAGTATTAGGGCATGTGTTATCGTGGCGAATTTTGTCCTTTGTGCAAAACGGTTAAGCGTAAGGCCAATACCGCTTGAGCAAATTTCGTTTTTTATAGTTGTACGAATCGCAACAAAAAACCACACACAATATATCTGTGGCTTGGTGCAAGAATCACCAATGTCATAAAACAGTGTTCTGAGAAAATGGAGTTTTAAATTTGGTTAGTTTTTACTGACTCATATTATGATGCCATGATCAAGAACATGTTTGATGTTTTGATAAATATTTACATGCATATGTAAGAGCATGCCCCATGTAAGTTTAATTGCGAGAAATAATTTTTTAGTTTTTAAAATAAATGAGACATTGGTGGTTCTGAATTCAAAAAAATATTTCTGACTTTGGCAACCACTGATGCTATTAACTCGTAAGATATTACAGATTGACATTGGTGGCTTTTACGCATGAAAAAACATACCTTCAGGTGTGTCAAGATC
The DNA here is from genome assembly GCA_034769895.1 of Magicicada septendecula. Lineage (NCBI taxonomy): Eukaryota > Metazoa > Arthropoda > Insecta > Hemiptera > Cicadidae > Magicicada > Magicicada septendecula. The sequence goes on from CM068376.1 coordinate 195,181,879, forward strand.
CACTAATGTCATTTTCTCCAAAAACTGACATTGGTGGTTCTTGAACGAGGCCACAGATATAGTTCCTGAATTACGTATTTATTGTACTAACTATGAAAGTGTATGACAAACGTGGTCCATATATATTAATTCGTATATGTTACTTATTGCCTAATAATTTATAGCGTGTCAGACTAACAGACTTCAGTACAGACTAACAGGTTTCGGTAGCACAGATCCTAATGATACACGTTACAGAAGCAGGTAAGGAAACTAGACAGAAGCCTGTGATCGCTGAGGTTTGTTCCCTAGCACCTAATATACCCTATGTTTGTACCCTTTGTTTTCTTGGCACCTAATATAGATTATGTTTACAATTATGGTAATTTAATTTAAAAATTAACATTAATTTTTTTTTATTTATGACTCTTTGTTGTCATTTGCCTGTGTACATCGTTATGTATGTTCGACTGCTTCTACAGACATAAAGAATTACATTTATAGTATGTAATGCCATATATTTTTGGTATGTGTTCACTATATGCATATAGTTATTAAACTGGTGCGTACATATAATATGACTGGAACACGTGCAATCGCCCTAGTCTAGTTCGTAATGGCGAAGTGTTAAGTTAAGACGGCGAAGAAGAACGTGCATACGGTGAGGTATGATTTATTATAAATGACACACACACACACTTACCTCGTGAAAACAACACTGAATCAGAAGCCAGTATTATCTAATATATCCGATGAAACTTATATGTAGCACACAATTCAATTACATTTTCTCTCTTTCTCTCATCAGTCCGAGACTGGTGTGTAGTTACCGGTACCTCTCACAGCATACACCCATTGTGCGCGCGCGCGCGCGTGTGTGTGTTATATTTACGTCTGTGGGATATTTCTTCTTGCTACTTCAATTCAGATATTAACGGGTAGTCATTGTCTTTCTGATTATTCTCCAGGTTTAAGATGTCTTTGCCATTTTTATTAATCCACTTGAACTAAGAACCTCCGTCTTGCTTTCCCTAGCATTTCTGCTATTTAAGTTTCTCTGTAATACCACGTCGGAAGAATTTTCTTAATCTTCTTTCCGATGTATGTTTCCAAATGAATCGTCCAGTACTCAGTTCTCTGTAGATCTTCCTTCTTCTCTGTGTCCTGTTTCAAATGTCAAACAAGTTTACTCTATCTCTTTTCCCCCATGATTCTTGCCGTACGCCACACAAAAGGCTTCGTGAGAATTTTCCTTGTTTTCATTTGTACATTTCTTCAGCAAAACAATCTTTAGTTTTAAGAAAAGCTATTTTTTCCTGTGCTACATTTAATGTTTTCAATGCATTTTCCCATCCTCTGAGTCTTTGCTACCTTTGAAAGTTCCTTCGTGTCTCAACTTCACACACTTCTTAGACAGGTAGTCATCTCAGCCTTAGTGATCCCCTCCCAATTATTGCTATTTTTGTCTTCTCCCTTGATTTCAAACTCACAGTTCTTCCTATTTTATCCTATAAGATATTCTATTGACCGCTCTTGCGGTACGTTATCCTGTTGACCGCTCTTACGTTTTGCCACAAGAACTAACCTAAAGTAAATCTGGCTCCGATTAAAGTGATATGACAAGGACTTCTTAGAGATTATCTGTAATTAGCACAAATACACTGTTTTGAGTTTCGCATCAGTTTTTATAGTTTGTTGATTGCTACATACCGTTTCATTTTTGAGAACCCACATTACAATTTCATTGAGTTAATGTCTAAACAAAATTAAGAAAACCACAAAGTACAAGAACGAGATAGGCCTATCGTCCGGTCTAAAAGGCGGTTTGTCAAGGGAATGAAGTAGTTAGTAATGATTTACATTTACATATGTTTATGCTCAGTGCAGTGCCGGATTTAAGCATAGGCTACACAGGCTGCAGCCTAGGGGCCCGCACCACAAACAGAAAGAAAATGAACATAAAAATTATTTGGTTCGTGTTTCAGAGAACAGTAGAAGTTATTAGAGGAAAAGCTGGTAGGTTATTATTAGCCATATAGCCTATAGGGTAGAGTGGGGCAAGAGTGTGCACTTAAATTTTAAATTCGTCTCAAACCGCGCTCGTTGTACTGAGACTCATTAATTTTGACAGAAATATCATGAATCCCTCAAGACGATGAATGCCTCAAGGGCGTAGCTCGCATATGGTTAGGCAAAATTTTGCAAATTAAATTAATTTGAATAAATTAACTTTATTTTACTTTATTATCATCATCATCATCTGTTCCTATTTTACAGTCCACCTTTTCTTAGGTCCATCTACTTTTCTTCTGCCTCTAGGGTTGTAATATTTCGCTATCTTCGGTATTCTACTTCCTTCAATTCTATCTATCTGTTAAATCCATTTTCTTCTGTATTCTTTAATTCTTTCATTAACTGCAAATATATCTAAATCACTTCTTAACTCCTCATTTCTTATATGATCTTGTCTATTACAGCTTTTAACTGATCTCAGAAATTTCATTTCTGCTGTATTTATCTTCTGTTCATCTTTTTCCTTTATGACCTAAGTTTTAGAACCATACAGTAGTATAGGTATTTTACTTTATTAACAAATTATAATTAAAAAGTTGAAAGAATTATAGTCATTTTGACACAATGTAAAAGTATTACATACCTCCCAGATCCCCTCCAGTAATTGGGGCGCAAACATCACATGTTCAGCCTAGAGGCCAGCTAACTCTAAATCCGGCCCTGGCTCAGTGTATCTCCCTTTGGTCAAATACGAATCAAAAAAATCAACTTAACATTATTATGACTCCTCCCTCTAAACGGTTAACTTCTTTGAGTTTTAAAAACCAAAATAACAAGGTAACTGTTAAATGAAACAAAATTAGAACTTTTGACACGAAACATAGATTAGTAGAGTACAATAAAGAGTGTTAGAAAATTTTATCATCTACTGCAAACTCGGACTGAAAATTAAGTAATAATCGATCACACAAGCCAAGGACATTACCTGGTTATGATTCATTCTAATATACTTAGGATTAACATACTGTATTAAGTAAAGTAAATGAAAACGTAACGGAATTTAATTTACGGCTGAAAGTGCGGCTGGTATTTTTAACGGCAGCCGCGATGCATGCCCTCTGCTCAACGGGAGCCTAGTCTATTTTCCAGATGGGTCTGTCGTGTAACATCGCACAAGATTCGCAAGACAGTGTTTTACTACGGAAGGGGCGTCAAGAGACAAGGATGCCACACTCGGCCTTTTAATTTAAGGCCTAGTGTCAGCAATAGCTTCATATTTCCTTGTCAATTTTTTTTACACGAACAGGCCAGCCGTGGACCACGCGAATATCATTTCCTTTTCTTCTCCTGCCAGAAGGCCCTCATTCGCACACTATGCGCCGCCTTCCTTTCTGCTGTCCACCCCTTTCTCGTCTTCTTCTCACCGCAGAGAACCTCAAGATTTTGAATTTTGTTTCTGTACGAATTTCTATATACACAGCCGTTCAAAGAGATACCCAGTTTCATCATTTCCTCCTTGAGTTGTTTGGTGTATTCGTTCAGACTGGAAAGTTCCCAAATATAGCTAAAAATTTGTTTATTTAATCAGGACCAATCCATCTGAACCATATGTCTAAGGAATCTCAGTCTTTTTCTTCGGAAAGCCGTTTCCAGATCTTCCAGATCCCAAACTCTTCTTTGGGCCTATGCCTGTACATATCTTCGGTTATCTTGGGGTAGTACATTTTCCGAAGAATTCTTTGTTCAATTTTAAGAAGAGGTTCCAAATTTTGAAAGCACATTGTTTCCACTCCATACATGATCACTGGCCAATTTATTTTATTTATATATTTATTTTTACTTTTTATGCTGTGCATAGTAAACTAATAATCACACACTTCTTTTAAAGCTAAAATAGTGGTGGGTTCAAAATCAACAATCACTTTCTTACGGCCACAAGCAAAATTGTTTGAAACATTGTAACATAAACGTCTATCTTCTTGTTTGGAAGGCGAAAAAACTGGGACTATATTAGTTTCTCTATTTATGCTGCCTAAATCTACGTGCATTTTAGGCCTATACACCTACTTGGATTGGGAATGTTTTTTTTTAAGTGTCGTGCAAAACGATGTCGGTTTTCGTAAAAGTAACACTATTTTATATCAGAGGAAGAGGTACAAAATGGTGTTTCTCTGTTTTACCTTGGGTATTACGCATGTTGGTTTTTAACTAATACCTCATGGCGAGTTGTTCGTCGTACGGAATTTGGACACTGGATATTTGGGCGGTAGTTCAGAGTTTAAAATTATTATAACTGAAAGCTGGACAGATTTTGGCATGTACGCAACGCAGAGCAAATCTAGGAGGGGGGACATATCCCCCCCAAATCTGAAAAAATTTTTAAATGTTGGAGCAAAAAATTTTAAACTGCTTGTGTGTTTTTTGAAATGTAATTAATTGACTTCCATGCTATGTCAATTTAAAAAATTACTATGTAGGTCAATGACAAGTTTAAATAATCTACAATAACAGGCCTTATACTCAATAATAAATATGACAGATGTTGAAAGAAATGATGAAAAATGAAGTGAAGTAGACTTGAAAGAGAGTAGGAGGACACCATTTTCCGCTGGTTACAAGCAACTTGAAACATATGATTCATGTGACGACATGTTTTACACTATGGTTGAGCCACGTCAGCTGGTTTATTTAATTCTGCAACGAAGGAACTGTTTGCTTTTACTCGCTAGTTGACCGTAAACCGAGGCCTACGACGATTTTTGAAGTCACGTGACGATAGGAGTCGAACAGTTCCAGTTCTAAAAATTGTGATATTTTTAACTGGTAACTTTGATACTTTGATAAGGACACATCTATTTATATTTTAACTTAATTTTAAACGTTGATAACTTCAATCACAAAGCACATAACGTGAATAAGTTTTAATTTCTTAACATTGTTTTTCATAATGGCACATTGTTTCTTCTAATACTTAGCTCTAAGAAACAAAATACTGTAAAATTAAACACATGTTCATTTAAAATTATTCGTGTTCTTGTTAACCCTTACTTTCTCTTTAAACTATTTATATTCCAGAGAAAGGTATTATTACGCTTCCAAGACAAACTGGAAGCCTGTCTGATGTAGGCCCATCTTTTTAACTGATTTTAATGAAAATCGTAGGTTCGCCCCTGAAGACACCACTTGCGTCTACGTCCGAGCTATCGCGGCGTGGCTGAGAAACGCATCTGGCATGGTGGGGAGCTTAGTTGATTATGGTACGAATTTTAACGAAGACTTCCGAACATTTTACCGCGCTTATTATACAATATGCTTATTATAATTATTATTTCAATGTACTTTCACTTGTGAAACTTACTTTTTGATATTCCCTCAAACGCCGTTTCGGAGTTGTATTCTCCTTCTTCAGTGAGGTTTGAATGCGGAATTGAGTGCTTATTATAGCCTAACTGAATGATGTAAACTGCACTTGTGTACACTGCTGAGTACTGAATGAAAGAAAGCACTGTAAAGGTAAGAATTGTTTAATATTATGAGCACAAAATAAGTGATATTCAATTTTTTTTAATTTCACATTACAGTTAAATTTTTAACATGTTTTTAAAATTACACATACCATAAAATTGTACTAATCATTTTTATTGATAATGTTTCATTATCGCTGCACGTGCCAACCAACTAAATTTCTTATAAAACCGCCAATATCTCGAAAACGAAAAAGCCGATTTTATTGAAACAAAACCAAAATAAAATTTGGAATTTTCTATAATTTTCACTCGCTGACACCATATAGCTATCGCTCATAAAACGAAAGTTTGACGCATGCCGAAAATTTCACTACATGAAAATTAAAAAAGAAACTTCATGACTTGGAACCGTCTGAAGACTCTGAAGAAATGTATAAGGTAATATTCATCCATTTGCTTTAGACAGCAGTGGACCTGAAATACTGAACTACTTTTAAGACTTCCGCGAAAATAAGTAATTTTATTTCTTATTGTCAGCCACACACACACACACACACACACATTTTTAGTTTGAGAATAAAGCTGTGATTTCTTTAGTTAAGTGTGATGTAGACTTATTAAATTATATTAAAAATACTAAATAAAAATAATAATACAATCCTTAATTTAGTAGTGACCGTCGATCAATAAATGTTTAACGATGGAAGGTTTAGCGAGAATCGGTCAATAAATATAAAACAAATTTTACATTGTTTGTGTCATCATCAGGACTTGTGTACGGACAATAGAGAAAAAGTAAACACGTAATCGCCAAGTAGATCACACCCTTCTGCCTTCTAAACACGTGGTAATTACCTTCACAGGTGAAACGAACGATGTATAAAATGTCTTGTGGTTTGTGATTATGAATAGGGCGTATGTTGTAAGTACCTTACAGTTGTAAATGCCTCACTCATAATATTGTCTAGTACCAGTTAGTTACAACGTATGAGTAATTAATAATGACACATAGGCCTATTCGATTAGTTTTAAACTCGGCGCAGTTGTCAGACCGCGTCTTGCATACTTTACGCTTACGTAGAATCCAGAGCGTATATGTACGGTATATACTTGTGTGTGTGTGTGTGTGTGTGTTTTAGACTGTGAGAAAGAGTGAGAGGGAGTGGGATAGAGTAATGGAGAGAGTGTGAGAGTGTGGAGTGCAAGAGGGAGGGGGAGAGAGAGAGCATGAGAGGGGGGAGTGTATTCTATAATATTTTACAATATGTATTCAGCTATAACATATTTTTACACATTAATTACACATCTGTACCAATTCCAATATAAATTCAATGATCACTGCATCTATTATAAACATAATTACGGGATTTTTATAATTATCAATAATTTAAATTGTAATATTGTGTTGATTAGGTGTTTGAAATATTATAATTATGTCTATCTATTTATGCAAAACAATATTAATAAATATATATAAATATTATTAAATAGTAGTAGTAGTAATAATCGTATTAATATTTAAACAACATTAGAAGTATAATATTAAAATTATATAATAGGCCCTAATAATTATTATTACTATTGTTATTGTTATTATCATTATCATTATGACAGGCCCAACTTGCACTCAACGGGCAGTAGAAGATGAGGAACAACTAATATTGTTACTAGAAGGAACAACTTATTAGAAGGAGCCCGATAAGGGCGCAATAGGGTCCATCCTGAAGTAATATGCTAAGTGTTTCCAGGATGGATATAAATGCCTGAATTAGAGGTGGGTTTTTTAGTGGATGAGAGTCATATACAACAAGGAACACACGGTTTCCCTTGACGGTGCATAAAACACTTTTTCCTCACTATCAAGTTAGAAGTCCCCACTTCTAAAAATTGTAGAAACGAAAAAAGTTACTATAAAGTTTAAACTATTTTACCATTAACTCTAAACGGTAATTTAAAAAGATGAATAATGCCTGGTCAGAGTATGACCTAGTACAGACAGCAGGCAGACATATGTTGTAGTGTGATTTACAGTCACAGTTTTCATTATGTAAGCAACTCCAGAAGACAGGATAAGTGGGCGCTACGAGCGGCTAGCACGGGCTCAGAACATCTTAATTATGTTTATAAATAATTATAGATGCAGTAATCTTTAAATGTATATTGGATTTGGTACAGATAGCAATACATGTGTATAGCTGAATAAAGATTGTAAAATCTTCTATGATGTAGTCCTTTATTATTAAAAGTTATTATTACTACTGGTATTGAACACACTTATCCATAAATTAGAGAATTATGTACAAAATAACAGAATTACAAATATTACAAACACAAAATTACGGTAAACCAATGAATTTGACAATGGATATTACTTATTACGTATATTGCTGTAAAATAATATTTACCCAGTACAGTATATGGTCTATACAGAATATTAGTATACTGTAAAATAAACTTCGACATTCACGCTCTTCGCCCTTCCACTCACCTGCTCACTCTCTCACTCACTGTCTCTCTTGCACTCACTACTCCATCCCACTCCCTCTCACCCTTTCTCTCTTACAGTATAACACGCGCGCGTGCTCACACACACACGCGCACACACACACAGGTATATACTTATAAACTCTCTACGTAAGCGTAAAATATGAAAGCGTAGATTGACAAATGCACAGAGTTTATGACTGTGTAAGCGGTTGAATACAATGTAATCAAGAAAATTAAAATACGATTATGTTACTGGGAGCTGACCTGTTAAATCCTCAAACTCAAGACGTGCAATGTAAGCGGACTGATAAGAAGGCAAAGCTCACTGGTATGTGGCTATCTACCCGAATACCTTAAATCTGCTGACCATATGACACCTGAAGCCCCATGACACGTAGATGAGCTTGTTAATCTGCACCTTTCTTTAGTTGTGGCTCGACAATCGTTGTGAGACAATACCGTTAACGCTGTGAATTTTTAGACTTTTGTGATATAAATGGAGATCATTACTTCGAAGAAAGGAAAGCCTCTACTTCTTCACGAAGGCTATCAGTACAGGATCAAACGTTCGAATGAGTGTATTACGTTCTGGGTGTGTACGATAGAAAAATCAACAACGTGTCGAGGGTCCATTAAATCAAGGAACGGAATCATCGTGGAATCACAGGAGCACTTTGTGTACAAAATTTGACAGAAACAGTGGTGTCAAAAGCACTAGAAAACTGCAGTAAACGAGCGCGAGAAGAACTGAACACTGAGATTCACCAGGTATTCCGGCAGGAGTTCCAGCCACTTTACGATCAGACTCGATATGCTGACCCAAATACCAAAATACAGCAATGTGAAGTCGGCCCTTTGTAAGGAAAGGAGGAAAGCGCTGGGAACTATGCAGAATCCGTCCAGCAGCCAAGAAATCTTCCTCAACGATTCTCTAAAAACGTTTGCTGACGGAACGAAATTTTTGATTAGTGATTTTGAAAACAACAGTGAAAGAATGCTAGTTTTTGGGTGCAATGGGGTAGAAACCTTTTTGAGGACTTATACTTCTACCTCGACGGTACTTTTAAAATTTCATCAAAATAATTCACTCAGTTGTACACAATAAGTGTGGATATTGGAAGTGATATTAGTGAAACGAACATTTATCCAGTATTGTATGTTCTCTTGCAAAATAAAAAATAGGCTACGAAACATATCATCAACTATTCAATGTTCTGAAGGAGAAAGGATGGTCTCCTCAAAAAGTCATGTCGGACTATTATGAAACTGCTGCAATTACAGCTGTAACGAATGTTTCCAGACGTGGACGTGACCAGCTGTTATTTTCATTTTACACAATATTTGTGGCGTAAAATTCAAAATATAGGCCTTGTAAATGATTATAAATAAAATGAAGAAGTTCAGCTGCCATGCAGGATGGTTGCAGCATTGGCTCTTATGCCTGTTGATTTAGTAGAGGACTGCTGGTTTAAAATTATGGAAGTGTGCCCGAATCATGCAAAACTTACGGAGTTTTTGGACTCTGTCGTGTCGCAGTGGTTGGATAATGAAGATGTACCACTTCATTTGTGGAATGTCTGCGGAGAAAGACACAGAACAAACAATGCAGTAGAAGGTTGGAACCGAAAATTCAACGCCCTGGTAGGAAGACGACAACCTAACATATATTTCCTCATAGATAAACTTAAAACTGAATCGATATATATTACAGCTCAAATTCAAGCAATTGAGGTTGGATTTCCTGGACAGAAGAGAAGAAAGAAGTATATCCAAATTGATGAGCGACTAGAAAAAATTATGTCCCGGCTACAAGAACATGGAGATGTTTAAAGGCCTTAAGTTATATAATCAAACTTGATTAACTGGAACGGGAATTGTGTTTATTAAATAAAAACAAAATGAGACAAATTAAAATATGACCGTACAAATAAAAATTTAACCACATCCATCCATATCCATATCCTATGAATATCCAAAAAATAAAAAATAAAATAAAAAAATAAATTAAAAAAATTGTAACAAAAAAAAAGAAAAATACTTGAAAACAGGCATATGTTTAAGAATCTTATTTAGCTTAAACGAGGTTCTTCGATATTTTAAGATCTTCGTTTAAGCAGGGTTCTTTCATATAGCCAGACTCGAGCCTGGATGAAAAGTTAGCGCAGGTTGAGATCTTATCCGGTATGGAATATTCAGACCAATGTTCGGATTCATTTTAACTACGTAGAGAAAAATTGTACCGTAACTATTCTGTGTCCAATCCATTGCTATAGCCAAGACTGAGCTTAACAGTCAGGCTTTCTGTGTATCATAGGTATCATGTCAAATGTACTGGATACATTTTCTTTTCAGTTTAGTGTTGCGTGAATGCCCTCTACCAAATGTTCATACCACATTCCATAGATATCGAACCGTACAACTCGTTGCATTCTTGATGACTTAACATAATGCTTGTTAGGTAAGGGGATAAATGTTCTTAGTACGAACTGATGTCAATGTAAGTAAAAACAGTGTGAAATAAAATAATATCACAGTGCTATTTATAAATAATATAATTTATTTATTTTTCTTAAATAAATAATCTCCTTATATTTTTTAATATTGCGTATTACTCGAACGTGATCAATAAGTTCGTGTAATTTTTAAATTTCCCACATTAAAATAGTCTGATTTGAAAAAATATGACATTGGTACACCTGTTTTGTAACAATCGACAAAAATTATAGCCATATTGGATGAGTAGGTTTAATTTGAGTGATTTGCGTTATAATTTGTTTCCATTTCTGAACATTTTGCAATGCAGGATTAGAGAACTTGATCAAGTTTTATTTAAAAAACGAGGTAAAGTGGTGTGATGATTACGGTAAATCTAGCATGTATAAACGAGAGGTTTATGAATGTTACAACGCTTCAAAGATAGTCGTGAATGAGTTGAAGCTGAAGATGAATAACAAAATGAATAATGTGGTATAGTGTTCCAAGAATGTTTACCCTTGGGTGCTATGATGAATAACGACCACTTTTGGGCATGCTATGTTACACGTCTAAAGTTATTCAAAGGGAACGGCAAGATTAGTGAAAAGACGATCTTTGGAAATTACACCACAATAATGCATCAGTCCATACATCTTTGCATGTTATGGTTAATTCGGTGTTTGTGCATAAATATTGTTAGGATATACGTGACATAAGGTTTAGCCCCTCAATATTTTTGTTGAACCCCGCCCGATATAATAATCTGCGTACCCCCATTAGGGATACAGCAACACTGATTGGTTTGTTACAGATTATAAGCTCACAGCGTCCGTTTGTTAAAGTATTGTTCTATTATCATCAGTTTACAACAGGTTTAAAAATCAATTTAAAATGAATGGCCCATTGTCTGACTACGTCACGCAAGAAATGTAATACAGTTTTTGCAAAAATTATTCATTGAATGCAGGAACAATATGGAGACTGTTGTTTGAATGAGCGCGTAGATTCCGAAATGTTCGAGCCTTGTACGATCGCACCCGAAGCACATCTAAGGGCGCCTCTGGTCACATCAGACGTCACGCGTCTCATTGTGTCAATTCGGTTGATGATGATGGTAACCTTGACCATGAGTATTACGTGCATTTATTATACACAAATTACGCGAGCGCGTGCGCTCAGTGGTCTGACACCGAATAAAACTCCACATCTAATCTTATGTACACATTAGAACGTCCATTAACCAAAATAAATGGAGGTACACAATGTGGATTTTTATGTCTCGTACACTAGTCTAGATTTAAAGAAAATTATAGTTCATTTAACGTATAATAATAAATTAATCAAATTAATATTCTATGTATAAAATTTGAGTTTCTAATTAATTACAGTAGAGCTACCTCTGTTGTTTGTATGTTATTTTACAATTTTATTTTTTAATACTAAAAAATCTTTAAATTCGTAGTGACCGTCAATCAATGAATTTTTTCGGTGAAGGGTTTGTGAGGATCGGTCAAAAAGTATAACATAAATTTTAAATTATTTGTGTCAACATTTCGACAATATTTATTGTCGTCATCAGGACTTGTGTATGAATACAAAAGAAATGTCAAACACAACGGATCAATTACTTGAGTGAACGTGTTTGTGTATGTGAGTCTGTCTATGTGTGCACGCGCGCGTGCGGGCGTATGTGTGTATCATTGTATATGTGAAGGAATTGAAACAGTTTGTTTTACATCTACAAATGTTTTCCGTAAATACAACGAGAAAATTATAATATCCCAGAACATAATTTATACAATATTACAATTTAAATTACTCATAATGTAATGGTACTTGTAATTAATAAAAAGCAGTAATCAACAATTATATATTAGAATTGGTACAGAAAACGTTTATACATATACCTGTCAACATATAGCATAGTAAACATATAGCTAAATACAGATTATAGGGATGTTCAATTATGTAAATTATTAAAAGTTATTTTTATTATGTTTCACTCACTACTGGTATTGAAAACACCGTCATTAATTTAGAGAATTCTAAATTACACAATAACTGTAGAACTTTACAAACTTACATAAGAGAATTTACATAATATTACAAACACACATACGCGCGAGCGCGCACACACACTCACTCACATACACAAACACGTTCACTCAAATAATTGATCTGTTGTGTTTGATATTTCTTCTGTATTCATACACAGGTCCTGATGATGACAATAAATATTGTATAGTATAATTTAATACTAATGTTACTTTAATTATTATTATATAATTTGTATTATTACATGGGTCATCAATCGTTTACACGAACATCAATCGCGTAACACAAGTAGTTATGTCGAGTTTAATAATGTCTATGACTCAAGAAGCGATTAAAGGTTTTGTCAGGTTTGTTTATTTACCAGACATTTGAGTTGACGTTTAGACAAAATTTATCATCACGAGTAGGCCTACTTAAATACGTTCAATACAAAAGGGATTAATTGCCCTACACCTGAGTGCTGTATTTTGTGAATGTGTGCGTATTTGCTACATAAAGATTAATATAATTACTCATACGTAATGGGTTACTCATACCATTGTTATTATGCGTATTCATATTGTACAATTATAACATCCGACACATGTTAATAGTCATTATAGGCTACATATTAATTAATTTTTTATTGCCCGTATACGCGACCCCGCACATGGTGGTGATGGTGATGATGATAATGATGGTAGTAAATGTTGCCAAAACGTTGAGACTGTTTTAAAACTGTTTATTCGGTCCCGTGGCCAGAGCGCCCATGCTATGAAAGCTGTAAATGGACTACTACTACACCTTACTAATCCAGCATTAATTGATCCCCTTTGTGTTTTTAATTGACATAGACAATAAAAATTGTAGCTGAAAATCACATACAACATCGTAAGCTGTCTGTTTACATTAATGAGACAAGTCTTTTTAAAAAGAGTGCAATGTAGAAATGCACCAAGATTATTTGAAGGTAATTAAACATATATTACTAAGTACTTATATATTTTTGCGTTACACACAGGTTGGTCTACGGGTTCTTAAAAATACGTGTTTAAGGGCACATATTGTCTATTTACATAACCGTAAATAACATTACATGAATTTGTGTAAATTTAGACTAATGGTTTATAATCTATTCGAGTCAATAGTGTTATAGGCCTAGTTGTTCGGTCACTGATCGCTACCACACTACCTGAGTGGAGTCGTAGAGTGTTGAAGAGTATTGACTAACCGCTTTCCTTATTGTTATTCGCACTCTTTCATTAGTTGTAATTTGACATTTAGTTGTACGCACAGTACTGTTACTTGTGGTCAGTTTTGAAGTTTTTTATCTAAATGGAGGTTATTACATCAACTAAAGGGAAACCTCTGATTCATCGTGAGGGCTATTAATACAGAGCTAAGTTCAAACAAGCATATTGCATTCTAGTTGTGTACGAAATAAAAAACATCAGGTTAACGAGGGGTCATCAGAACAAGGAACGGAATCATCGTGGCTTCACAGGAGCAGTCGTTGTGCGCCAAATTTAACAGAACCAGAAGTAGCAAATGCATTAAAAAAACAGCGCAAGAAGATGTTCATCAGGTTTCGGCAGAATTTCCAATCAGTTTCTAATGAGGATCTCGATATGGTAAAAAAGTACCGAAACACAATAGGTACCGTTGAATCGTAAGTGAATCGTTGTAAAAAATTGAGAAAAGCTCTAGGAACTATGCAGAATCAGGCTAAAGCTCTAGGAACTATGCAGAATCAGGCTAACAGTCAAGAATTCTTCCTAAACGACTCTTACGAAACCTCTTACGGAACACAATTTTGATCACCAATTTTGAAAGAAACAATAAGACTGGAAAGGGACAGAACATTTTTTTGAAGATTTAAACTTTTTGTTACCTTGCCGGAGCTTATGCAATTTTATCGAAACTGAACACCCAATCTATAAAGGATACTAGAGTTAAGCCACTGAAAAGACTATTTATCTCACAGTCTGTTAGCTTACAAAATAAAAAATACGTAACTTATCTTCAAAAATTTACTGTTCTGAAGGAACTGGTATAATGTCAACTATAACGAATGTCTCTGCAGCAAAATTCAAAATGTACGCATCGTCGGTAATTATAAAGAAAGTGAAGAAATACTTTCGACATGCAGGATGGTTGCAGCCATAGCTGTCAAGTCTGTTTAGATATTTCAGTACTACTGTTTGTGATTGTGGAAATGTGTCCGAATTACGCATGTTGGTTTTGGCCTATGTAAGTGGTTGAACAATCAAGATGTATTGCTTTATTTATAGAATGTTGTTAGAGAAAGATAGAAAGTGTTCTACGTCCTAGTAAGAAGACATTTCTACCGCCTCTAATATATACTTATTAGAGGAAAACTTAAAACTGCTAAAAACTGAAGCAGAGAATTACAGCTCAATCGCGACTTTTGAGGTAGGTCTTGCGGACAGAAAAGAACTTCACTAACTGAAATCTCTTTATCAAATCAGAAAAGAATTAGAAAGAAAAAAACACGACGTTACAACTAGCTGCCTAAAATTTAAAATTGATAATAAATAATTTAAAAAACTAAAAACTGAAAGCAATATTTAAAAACTTATTTGAATATTTAATTTTAGAATTAGAAAAATATTTTAAACACACCTGCGCTAAAGAACTTGTTTAGCTTGAGCGAGATGTTCTATACAATAAGCTTTGTAACAAGACGCTCAAACCTCTCCAGCACCGGTACAGAATATTAGAGCAATGTTTAGATTTGCGTGAACTTCAGAACAGACAGAAACTTATAAATTCCCTTTCAACGTCCATTTCCATTCCTAGAAGTAAGTCGAGTAACCATGCCTTAATTTGTATGTAATTGGACGAGAGAAGCAGGTCCTCAGCTTAAAGTCGACCGTTTTGCATTTGTCTGCCTGCAGAAATGTAAGATCTTGCAGAATTTAGCCTGAATGGAATGTTAACCATAATTCTAATTCAACCTATACTACGACAATTTTCTTGATTTGGAGCACCAAGATCCAAAAATTGAACTCAAAATTGTAATAAAATTTTAAAAGTTTATAAGACAATCAACTGAGAAATTTTATTCAGAATACAAAATGCGATCTGTAATAGATCTGTTTGACAGAATTAATATCTCTCAACACTCCTTACAAATTTTGGATCGCTTTCAAAAGTTTGTAAGTTGTTTAAAAAAATATATATATATTGCTATCAGTTGACTAAAAAAATATATATATTGCTACCAGTTGACTATCTGCGAAAAGTAAATTTGCGGGAGCCTACTAGTGCTGTGATAATGTCTTTAGCAATGATTTGTAGAAATTTTCATAGGACCGATAGTGTTGGTTACGGAGTTGCCGAACAGCGAATAGACAGATATATAGCCAGGTATTATCGCGTCTAATGTTGCACAGATAAGCTCGGCGCTCAGAACACATATTTATCAGTCTCGGCGCACAGAGCACGATTGCAGCGTTGGCGCTCAGAACACGGGCGCTCTGAGCACGCTACGGCCTATCTAGTCACTTACGGCGCTGCTGTGGTTTTTGTTGTCAGTATCATGCTGCTACCTGGTGGCAGAAATTCGAACTACCTACAACTGATATTCATGTAGGAACAAGCAAGGCATCGAAAATCGACAGTTTTGTTTTTAAAAACTAATATAGAATATTCTCACACTTTTAGAGGTTAATTACGTGGCAAAGCATTATTGTAAGGACAAAATATTCGTGAATGAACAATTGAGGTGGTATTATGGACGTAAGACTGGGGGTTAACACAAACTCCCTCTACTCCCTTGTGCCTTGAGTCAATGTTATATACAACGCTGTAACGGACACATAACTGGAGGGTCTGGGGAGGTCTCTGGGTCTCTGGGTGTCGACAGCCATACCGCACTTGTAGAATGGCTGTAATGACTTACCGTATTCTCAATATAACCCGGAACCTAGGGATCACCTCATTCCTTCTTTTGGAGAATAATCCTCCTTTTACGCTCCTTTTTGGAATTCCTCCTTTTACGCTAAGACTGTTTTTCTCTCCCTTTGTGCAAGTTTTAAAATTATTTTGTATTTATATGATTTGCCCCTGCAATACTCTTGCTCTCACAACTTTCACTAAATCATCCTTATAACGCAAATGACATTGTCTAGTTTCTTAATGTCATGCTTAAACTACGACACAGTAAATTATAATTATTCTAATTACACACTTCCTAAATCTGTTTAAAAACGTATACAAATTATTTGAATAAATAAATCTTTAAAATCAAAACAAAAATGTAAAGTGCGTTGTTTTGCATACTTTACACAAGCATAATTTGTCGTACTTTCTATGTAGTTCAGAAGATAATACAGTTTTTTTACATCCATGTTCCATAAGGAAATGGAAGTATGGTGATGGCGAAAAAAATCGTGTTCGAGATAAGGGCTGATTTTGATTGTACTACCCTCAAAACATGAAGAAAAATCATTTTCCGAAAATGTGTGTCTTGAGTAGAATTTTTTCTATGGCGAACGATAACTGCTGGAAATTCAAACAGAATCAAATAATTTTTTGCACATGTGGATGAGTTGTAGAGGACTCAAGGCCTATTGATTTTGGTGAAGATCGTTTAAGGGGAAGGAGTAGTTTACCTGCAACGTTTTATGTTTTAACAAGTGTAAAAGTACTTAATTTTGATAAATAAAGTATTCTGAAAATAAGGTCATAATATTCCACTGTAGTAAGGTAGATGAAATATCTATAAATGAAAACGTTAGTTGAAGAGGGAGGGGGTAATTTTCTATAAATGAAAATGACAGATGAAGGGGGATAATTGTTTATATGTGTACTACGTTATCAGCAACAAAGAAGTAGTTTGTTGTTAAAATTCCTTCCGGGCTGTTTGGCCGTGGTCCAATGTTTTCTGCAAAACCAGACGTTTCGGCAGTGCCATCGACTGCCACGTCAGTGAAAATAAATCGAGTGCGCTGATATACGTTAGGTTCGCCGTAGTTTTAGTAATTTCCAAGTTCACCGTGATTTCTAAGTAATTTACGTTAGTGACCACAGTACTGTGGTTAAGGCTGAAGAAAGAAATAGTTTCTATGGTATTATTTCATTTCGAAAATGATTTTAAATATAAATCTTAGAACATGGAAGTCATGTATGGTTCTCCGTACCGATATTTTTCTTTCCGACGCCCATTATTTACCATTCATTTTTCCCGAATCAGAAAATGCCTTAGTAAACTGAATTCTGGTTCGTTACACAATACCAGTTACTGATTTTATTTAATTTGGTTTATTTGTCTGGTCGTTGCGACTTGTTTAACATTTTTGCGAGAGCGATCACGGGCCCCGGGGCTAAACATTTTTGGGCCCCCCCCCAAAGAAAAACTTACCAAAATCATTACTGCTGGATTGTTAATGGTTTAGGATTTATTAATTGACCCTACAATTCGTTATTCTTAACTTTAATCGTAAATAAATGGGTTTTACACTGTTAATAAATGGCCAGAACAAGATATGTGAAGAGAGACATAAAATAACATAAAATATATTTATAGAAATACATAATAAATGGTATGTTAGCAAGTGAATAAATGTATTGTGTAAAGTTTTACATCTGTATTTACACTATCATTTATCAGTCTGTCATTACAGCAATATCCCCTGTTTTGCCTTTTTCAAGGCAAATTCGTCAATAATATTGTCCAAATTGGTTTGTTTCACAAGCTCTGTCTCCACTGCCAGCACACCCAAACTTGATAATCTGTCTTGGCACATTGTGGAGCGTAAAACATTTTTCACTCTATTTAATACAGAGAAAGAGCGCTCCGCACTTGAAACTGTAGCTGGGATGGTTGCAAATATTGGAAGAGCCACAGTAAGATTGGGGAATATAGTTTCCAGATTCAAAGATTTTATTTTATTCAAGAGATCCAATGGCGAAAGTGTTTTCTCACCGAAGTTGGCTGAATATACAAATTTTAAACTGTGCAGTTCATCATAAAGCTCTTTTCCTAAGTCCTTTGGGTATCGCTGTACTAGTGCAGTGGCTTTTATTTGCATCTGGTCGACTGTAATGTCTTTGCAAGACCATAGTACTGAAAAACTGTCACACAAAGAGTGCACTGACTTGAAACGAACTGTCATATCTCCTATGACACTGTCCAAGATAACGTTAAATACTTCACGCTTGAAAACTGTTTTTGGATCACGATTTTCATCTGCATCGTCGTCATTGTCTTCTTCGTCGGCTAGTCTCTTTCGTTTCCTTATTTTCTTCTGTTCTTCTTCAAGATTTTGAGGCCAATCTATGTTTTTAGCCACTAACAGAGTTTCACTAAATATCGAATTGAATTTATTACGAAACATTTGTAACTCTTCTACCAAAGAACTCAAATGCTTTGAAGCTTCATCCATTGTTTCACCACGTCGCTGTAATACCCTGTTTACAATATCTATAGAACTCAAAATCTTGAGCCAAATAGATGCTAGGAGAAGGCAGTTGAAGGTTTTGAAATATTTTTTCACCCCCTCTACATCTCGTCGACATTCTGCCGTTAGGTTTAGTACACTTAACTCTTCAAGGGCTTCTAAGATTCCTGGAAGATGTGCAGCAACTGGTTTAACGCTGTCAACTCTAGCAGACCAGCGTGTCTTTGACATTGAGTGAAAAGAACTAGGTATTTTCTTTTTCAAGATTTCCCATCTTTGAGGGCTCGAGCTAAAGATGTTATACAATTTTTTGGACAGGGCCAAAAAAAGTAGTCGCAGCTGGACAGCTCTCTGCTGCTTTTTCTCCACATATATTTAAAGAGTGACAAGTGCAGGCAGAGTAAATAGCTTCACTGTTGGCTGAGAGTATGATCGCTTGGGCTCCTTTATATACACCTTTCATGTTGCTGCCATTGTCGTACCCTTGTCCTTTGCAGTCTGCCAGAGGAATTTCATGTTTTTTTAGTTTATTCATAATCAGTTCGGCTATGGCTTCGCCAGTTTTTTTTTTAACAATCAGTGAAGCACAGCAGTCTTTCTTCAACTTGGTATGGTTGTTTCTCTTGTTGAGTCAAATTGACATATCTTAATAAAAATGCAGTCTGTTCCACATCCGCTGAATCGGGCGTCGCGTCAACAATTATAGCATAGTATTTTGCTTTTTCTCTTTCTTCAAGAATTGTTCTGACAACTTGGGCAGCACACAAACTGATAAACTCGTTCTGAATGTCATGAGACAAGTAATGCACTTGCATTCTCTCTCCTTGTTCTTGAAAGTGGCGAACTTTATTTAAACGTTCGTTTAAAATCGGATCGTAATTGGCAAGCAATTCTAAGACTCCCAAAAAATTTCCGTTTGATGGTTCACCGATTTTTTCGTTCGTCCCTCGGAAAGAAAGCCCTCTTTCTGCTAAAAACAAAGTAACTTTCAACAGCCGCTTCAAGAGCTCACGCCACTTTTCTTTTTTTCTTGCTGGATAGAGTGCAACAGCAATCCTGAAAGGGATTTGTCATTTTTTGCTTTCATTACCTCTGAATTCCACTGAATGTAGCAGTTTTTATGGCTAGAGCTATTTTCATGTTCGGGTACTTTATCAAAGAGTTTTTTCCATCGTCTCTCTGTAGAAAATCCTTCAGAGAGCGCCAACGAAGAACGTTGAGTCTGGGTCTGAGGTAGCGTGCTAAATATCCTACAAGGTAAACAGTAAAATGCCTTCTTGACTTTGCTCCAACCAAGCCAATCCCGTGTTATCAGTTCGCCATTAGTAAGTTTCTTTTTAAATACGGAAGTTGGCACAGCAAATCCTAAAGAGTCTTTAGGAAAATTTTCAGGCATTGGAATATGTGCATATTTCAAGTCTCGACTTACGTCAAAATTAGGATCGCCTATATCAAAATATCTGCATGGTAATGACTGTGGTTGGGACACAGCAGAAAAGGTAGACCTACCAACATCATCATCAGTTCTCTTATCATTTGCCACAGCTTCTTTTACTTCGCTTTCATTAGGAGTAGCATTTAAATCATCTCTAATTATGCCGTTATCTTCTTTTTCAATAGACACTTCATTTGATACCGATAAAGTCTCAGTAGATGGTACAAACTGTTATTTACTCGGAAAATAATTTGCAAGTGACAACTGACCTTTCTCCGATTCCTTTTTTTTCAATTCTCGATCTTCCTTTTCTTTTCTCTTCTGCCAACCAGATTTATGTTTGTAACCACTCATTGCTACTCATGCAATTTAAAAAGCAACACACACTTATACCAATAAATCACGGGCAAATTATCTTATAAGGCACAATGTTACGACGAAAATGCTAATCTATGAGTAAAACTATAAAGAAGTATGAGAAAATCAGAAATTCGAAGGTTATTGTGCAACAACTCACTCACACACCCTATAGTAGCAGACAATGATTTGAGACAAAGACGGTGACAGTGATGCAGACGTCCACGTCGGTGGCGCTGGCGGCGCGGCGGCAGCGTTCACTGATAGAAAGCAGACAGCGGTGTTTTGAAGAAATTTCCCCTCGAGATCACGACTTTACATGTTAAAATATGGATGAATTCGCTTATAGACTACATAAAAAAATGTGTTTAAATTGAAAGTTAACGAATTTTTTTATTGAAAGAATGCAAACTTTTTTATAATACATTGTATATTATTTTTTACACTAACGCGATACAACTTAAAGTTGTTCATGGTACACATATTTTTACTTTTATTGATTACATTCATATTGCAAACTTTATTAATCTAATGCCGAATTAAAACAAGTAAAACCTTAATTTAACTACAAGTATATTAAATTATCTGTATTTGTAAGAGCACCAGCTATCAGGACGGAAAAAGTCACTTATATTACGGTATGAGCTGCAGTTAAGAAATTAAAAAAATTTTACCGTCATTATAGGCTTAGTTATTTCTTTTAACAAAGGGCAAAGGCCGTTGTGCGCCGGGCCCGCTTCGGGACCCCGGGCCCCGTGGCTCTGGCACCCCCTGCCCCCCACCACTCGAAGGCCCTGATCACAACACCGCGTGAGTATTGTTTATACGTCCTTTGTTGGTGTGCATAAAGGTACTTGCATAGCGCGGAATACTAGCATAGAATACTCGCACAGATGACCGAACAAAGCACATCACACGTGTATGACAGGTGTGCATACCGAGGATAAATTAATGTCTGGTTCATGAGAATAGTGAACAGTAGACCTATCACTGTGACCAACTGTTGCACGGAATACGCTTTTCTACAGTGAATTTCTCGTTATTATTATTGTGGCTGTTACTTAAATTTTTAAATACGTGTAGAGTAACCATGACTCAAGAGTGCAGTAGTGACAGCGACGGTATGTCGGTAGCCACAAAAATTTTACCTACTTTCAAATGCCTCCAACAGATGCTTTACCAACCAGTGGCGGCTCGCCCATTATGGCCAATGGTTCATTTGAACCCCCTAAGTAATTTAAATATTTTTAAGGATTTCTTTTGGTTTCTGAATAACAAGATTTGTCAGATGAATCGTGTTGACTGCCGAATAGTCGATTCGCGTAATAAGCGAATTGATCGCTACCACTGCTCGAGATGAAAAGCAGCTCTCAGCCCCTCCTACGCTATGTAGAGAGCTTTGGAGGGCGGACTCACTACACGCAAGATTACATTGAACTATCGCTAACACTCCAGCCCGACCGGGAATATCACCATTTTCATACCACCATCATTTTACGATTTTTACCATACGATTTATCCGTTTACTTTCAGTTTTGTGTCAGATTTCTCTATTTCATAGATTCTGCAATGAAAATGTGTGCAGTGAAGTCTTGAAATCAAATAAAATGGTGCTATACTGTCAATGGAGAAAGAATTTGTTCGCCAACTTGTAGATTTAAATGAGTGTTATTGATAAATTTGGTGCTAAAAAGGAAAGAAAGATGGATATTTTACGTAAACATTTAGCAACTTCAACAATAAACAGTGCAACACAAACTCTAAAAGATGCTGGGACTGGGGCTGGGACCAACTGTGTCTTGAACAATTTGTCCACAAAATATGCGATTCCAAAATGAGGTTGGCATTTAACTACGCTACTATTTTCTCTATTTTTTGTTAGACCAATCTGCAAATAGCACAAATACAACCTAATATTACTAATCCAACGATCATTTCTCCATGTTCCAACCGAATTAGTGAGGGAGTAAGAAACAATCCCCTTAAAGACAATATAAAATGTTTCATTACAATACTAGCAATGTACAGTACTAATATTATGCTCAAACATATTTATTGCTTGAAATTTTCAAATTCAAACAAGTTAAGCACTGTAATTACAAAAAAATTGTTTAATGATTGTGAAAAATATCTGTAATTTTCTTTTGTTTTTTTTTCTGTCCACCGTACTTTTCAAGAGCCAAATTATGTAGGCTATATGGTGCAGTAAAACTATTTTAGGCAGTTCTGCTTCATCTTGGGCTTTGTGCCACTTGATTGCTGTAGTCAGTGATTGAACTGCCTAATGATAGATTGCAGGTTTTATTGGATGGTCGTCTTCTTCACCATCAACTTCTGTAGGCTCTGTGGATACATACTGTATGTAACAATTTCATCATCACTAATCATTTCGTAGCCTACATCCGGTAAGTCTATTTCACACCAATTTTTGACGTCGTCTTCATTCAAACTGTTAGATGCTGGCAGCGATTGGCAGACATCTAACAATTCCGATGTGGGGTCGAGCCCTTTGGTTCTGTAGACGCTGGTTGTAACTCAGATGGCCGTAACTTATTCCAGGCAGATTTTAAAGTGTTTTCCGAAATACTTTGCCAGGCATCAGCAATCCGACTGAATTTTCGGAAACGTATTACGCTGTAACAGCACAACACAACACTTATTATACCGTGTACGCAAGTACGAAACACCCATTCTCGAAACCAATACCTTCCACATTCCGTTCTCCTGGCTATTATTAGAAACGCGGCCAACATCAGCACGTTTATGGTTTACCCCGACTATAATTACAAGAGCGTATATGTTGCTCGCTTGTGAATAAAGAAAAATAAAAAAAACTTGAATGGGTGACGAATTACACAGGGAGACGAATTAGCGGGTGACGAATTAGTGAGGTTCCACTGTATTTGACAAACGGCTGGGTAGAACATTCGTATCTATAACAAAACTACCGGTCAGTGAAATGTGCCGGCCGTTACTAAAATAATTGTTTATTTTAATTCGGGTTGCATATTACTATGCTCCTTTCAGTGGCTGAAATTTCTTTCCTCAGTGATTCTTCTACAGCGTACAGCGTACAACATACAAGGTCTGAAAAAGTTCATGCATATCTTGATTATTTTAAAAATTATGCTTTCATTCGTCGACCTTATACTGCCCCCTTCGAAGTACTCTCAGTCGAATGTAACACGATTAAGCCAGCCGTTTGCAGTCTTCAGAACATTTCAAGCATGCACTTTTTGGTACAGCCTTGAGCTCGCTTAGCAATTTTCGTTTTACCGTCTTCAACGGTCTCGAAACGTTGTCCATTCGTGGAAATTATCACTGTTTGGAGGAGGGAGGGAAGATCTCGTTGGGCCACATCGGGTAATACGGCAGTTGCCGTGTCATCATTATGACGTTTTCTTTTGCCTGGCCTTGCGAAATTCGTAACAAGCAATGACGTGCGTCCAGGCGTATTATCGGGCTGTAATGTTTATAAATTTACTTTCTATAAATATATTTTCCTGTAAATCTGGCCGTTTTCTACGAATATCTTCGTACAAGTGGCGTAAAATATTCGACACAGAATGGCAAATAGTACTCTTTATTTACCACTGTGCCTAGCGATGAAATTCGTGAAACACGAAAACATAATCTTCATCTGACAACCACGATCTTCAACTCATTTACGGCAGTCTTTGAAGCTTGCAAACCGCTTGTTCACGCACACCAGTCTCGCCAGAAGCCTTCTGAACACGTTTACCAAGACAGAGCAGTTTATCTCACAGTTTACACAAAAGTTAATCCATGTTCTTCAATCTTGCATTCTAGAATGACAAAAAATCGTCTAATACACCTAAGGACGACTTAGTTAATTAACTATGAAATCTAAACTATACATCAAATAGGGCTAAACCTTTAGGGTACTAATATAGGGGTCCCGTTTCGATACCTGGGTACATCGTAAAATCGAGGTGAGGTTTTCAGTCTCCAAATCGACTCAGCCTATGGATTATTGAATTATTAAATTAAATCTACAGACTCAAGCATATTTACAAACCTACTTATATTTAAAAACTCTGTTAACATATTAAAAATTAAAAAAATAACTAAAAGTCTCCAATAAAAACTGAAATTTAAGATCTGTAGCAGCACTAAAACAACACGGTTAGAATATTATATTTACCTGTCATTGATGTTATCTATGATGTAATTTTCTCCACATTTAAGTCGGATGTTTATTTACTTTGTACATACGGCTGCGTATATTTATACTCTGTTTATTTACGACTACCTATTCGGCAGAGTCATAGTGGAATGTTTGTGTTAAATCTGACAGACTAACGCTATCACCGATTTAATTTTAAACATTTTTTAAATTTTGGAATGGTGGAACCAGCAGCCACCTTGAAGCTAACATAAAGAAAACACATTCAGCGTTAAGCAGTGTCCTCTACAGTCTGCTAGCTGGGTTCCGTCTCACTCACGTGTGGTTATTAGTAGCACTTCATGTAATTGTCTTATATATTCCCCTCCCACTATCGCTGGAGTGATAGAATAGTGTTTATGTCGGCAACGATGGACGACTTAAGATGTGTAACATAAGATCAATACAGTGGCAAAGTGAAGCGGGGGTTTTAGTGGATAACCTGATCTCCGAAGAATGAAGACAAATGGCAATGTCAAAAATTGAAACGAAATGTGCTGGTAAAATATGTAACGTTATAAGCTGAATTAAATAATTAAACTAATTAGTTACGTTAGTAAGAAAATTTTAAATTGAGGAACTCTTAAACCGCCTTGCGACTGCGATATTGCTTAGCGTAAACATTGCTGGTTGTCCCGTGGTTGAAGGATAGTTAAAATTATTATCCTAATGTCTTGGTGACGTCCTCTTAGCGAACAGGAAACAGGAAGCCATCGAATGTTTGTTCAGATCTCAGTGTATCCAACTCGGTTTATGATATTTATAGTGCAGTAACGTATTTCATAGCAAATGAGATAATTTATACATTAAACAGATTTTTTTTGCTCTTCGACCATTACGCAGATTGTTGTACACATTTTTTTATTAGTATTTAAAAATTTTCCGTATTTTTTTAATGTTATGTTAGCTTCAAGGTGGCTGTCGACTCCACCATTCGAAAATTTAAGAAAATGTTGTTTAAAAATTAAATCGGTGATGGCGTTAGTCTGTCAAATTTAACACAAACATTCCACTACGACTCTCCCGAATAGGTAGTCGTAAATAAACAGAGTATAAATATACGCAGCCGTATGTACAAAGTAAATAAACATCCGACTTAAATGTGGAGAAAATTACATCACCGATAACGATCAATGGCAGGTAAATATAATATTCTAACCGTGTTGTTTTAGTGCTGCCACAGCTCTTCAATTTCAGTTTCTATTGCAGACTTTTACTTATTTTTTTAATTTTTAATATTTTAACAGGGTTTTTAAAAATAAGTACGTTTGTAAATAATATGCTTGAGTCTGTAGAAGATAGTTTGATACATGTAAATAAGCGATTGCAGTCATAAGATTGCTCATCATGATCATCATCATCTTTTTTTTAACATTATGTCTTGAACTCTGCCGTTGTACAGCTCACATCATACGAACTCAGTTGTTTTATTTTACTGCATCTAAAACTCAACGAGGAGGTAGCTCAGTGGAATAGATATCACTTTTCACAGTGTTCATTCGTCATGTGGCTTTGGATCCAACATGTCTAATGTTAGGACAATCTACCTCTGTGGCTATAATTATCGAATCTCAACCGCCTACACGTGAAGACACACACAACACCTTTTCCAACAGCACGCTATTGCAGACTGAGTTCGTATGATGTGAGCTGTACCACGGCAGAGTCCAAGGCATAATGTTAAAAAAAGATGATGAGGATGATGATGATGATAATGACGCGTGGTCTGCATTTTAACTGTGTATATTTATAAATGAGTTTCAGATATGCCACATTGCTTACAGGCGTCCTTATATTTACACAAAAATTCGTCCCCTTAAAAATTTAATTAAATGAAAATTTGCACTCGTGATCTGAGTGATTAAAGGTGCTTGCGATTATTAAACGGTCGCCAAGAAAAACTGAAAACCATATGGCTACCCCCACCCCACCCATCAAAAAATAAAAATATCATTAACTCTCGTCAAAAGTTCATAAAACTCAAAAATTGTATAAATAAAAAAAATGTGTGAAACAATGATGTTTCTTACCGACACATAGTTTATGTCTTGTTTTTACCATATTCTTTTAAATTTTCGTAGGTTTCACTATTAATAAGACTTATTTTATAAGGCAGTTACACGAAGTCTGGGAGCTAGGCAGAGAATGTGAGCCGTTCGTTATACAAGGAAGGTACTATAACCAATACCACCCTTCAACCGCCCAATATTATCCCAGGATGTTATTTAAGGTATTAACTTCCTCAGGTTGAGTCAATTTGCAAACTGAAAAACGCAACTCGATTTGACGATGCACCCAGGTATCGAAACGGGATCTCTATATTAGTAGCCAGCCGCTATACCCACTGGTCTACTAAGACCCCAAATACAGTTCTTATTTTTTCCTTTTGGCAAGTAGAGAACGATATCTCCGTCTAGACGAGCGTCACGTCAGCTACCAGAAACTCTCGTCACCAGAAAAGACATCACGCGAGTATACGCGTACGCCTCGTACCTGTGTTGACCATTCTCTGTCCAGTATGAATAGGTGTACTTAGAGCTGACTCTAAGTGTATTTTAAGATCGTTTATTTTTACTTTTTCACAGTTCCATTTATAATACAAATCATGGTAGTAGATGTAATAACGATAATATCTATATCTTATAAAATATTTATGTAAATAGACTTTTTGTGCACCCTTGCTTCCTAACTGGACCGCACGTGACGAGCACTACATTATGCTTTAGATGCCAGGCGTTAATCAAGGAACCCATTTCCTGAGGCTTAATATACCTTGGAGGTGAAAAAATTTTTTGATTTATGGTGCTTTCCGGAAATCTTGGCCGACCCCACTGGGTGGCAGACCCAAATTTATGCATATTATACATATTGAAATAAAAATAATAATAATAATAAGCGGCTATAGGCTTAGCGAATTCCGATTAATTAACTATAGACGACTTAGAATGATCGAGTTGATGTTTCGTCAGACTTTAGTGTCATCTGCAGGATGATCGAAGACGCTCGCCCGAAACACAGCTGTTTTGTTGTTGTAGGAACTCCTTTAAATTTTCTCAGCGTCCAGTTAATTGAGTGAACTTCGCCGTTAAATAACTATCGGAAGTTACAGCCATACTTCATAGGCGTATCCTTTTTATGGAAATAATGAAAGAAGTTTGTGTAAACATAGGTCTGGACACCGTTTGTTGTCTGTATAAACGCTATGTTTGTCTATACTGTCCAAGAATCTAGTTCTTGGTCTTCTTCGCTTTCACTGACCAAAAGGCTTTCCTAAAATGTTTTTCTAGTATGGTCGTCTTCATGCATCAATATAATATGCCCAACCCATCTGAGTCTACTTACTTTAATTGTTATCACAATATCTGGCCACGAGAACAGGCTATAGAGTTCCAAACTGTTCCTTTATCTCTAAGACCCGTTTTCATAACAAGCCACATCAATTTTCCTTAAAATTTTCCTCTAGAAACATCCTAGCAATGACTGATCTTTTTTCGTGAGCTTCCATGTCTCACAACCATATGTCAACACTCGCCTTATTAACGTTTTATACAGTTTACATTTCGTTGCTCTGGAAATATTTCTTGATCTTAGTTGGTGCGTTAGCTCGAAGTAGATATGATTTACAGATGTGATCCCGTGCTTTCTTTTTGCTGATGTGTTGTTGTCACTAGTGATCAGCGATCCAAGATATGCGAAATCATTAACATCTTCTACCATCTCCTCATCAATGTTAATAATTCGCTGCTAATGTTGGGCCGGTCTTCTCGTTGGGGCTGACAGCACATATTTTGGTTTATTGGTATTTATTACCAATCCAACTATACAAGCTGCGTTTTTAGTACTCTAAACCCTCTATTATTACCAATAGCATTATTTAAAATAATATTGTTATGATGGTGGTTATCACGGATCGTCGTATTGTACAGTGGAAACAAAATACAGACACCAATGAAGTCAATAATTACCAATTTTAATTACCACAAATAACAATTTGAAATCATCAAGATATTCTCATACAATAATTCAAGTTAAATTTGTCCATACGTAATAGTTATGTCAACTGTTAGAGTTCCGCACTAATTATAACACAATAATCACTTTCTACTAATCCACAACAATAACTTGATCCGCAGACTACAATAACTCGAGGTGTAACTAACTTCTAAGTAGGCCGCTGTTGCTTATATAGGTCTCGCAGATTTTCCAGAGTATTTTTCCATTGTTTTGGCGGTGTGCCATCATAATTTGCGTACTTAAAAGTGCTGGAACAGTGTAAAAGCTGTTTGGGTGCACGGACTACCCAGAGACACCGCACCTGCTCTGCTAGCAGAGAAACGCGTAGAACGTTTACGTAACCGTACCTGGCGACTAGTGGAGAGCGTTTTATCTATATCTACATATCAGTACAAGGGTACAAGGGTTACATGTAAGTGGTCAGTAGCGTCAGTGAAGGTCGGGAAGTTAGTGACTGCAGACTGCCCTATTACTGTTTAAACTTCTTACAGTTCTTTTTTTCTTTACGTATTAATAAACTAATATTTCATAAGTGTACTGGTAAGATGTTTTCTTGTTTACTTAAACATGTTTCGTGCATTATGGAGTATTATGGAGTTAAGGTTAAATAATGATCTTAATTCTTAGTTTTGGAATTGATGTTTTTTTGTTGCATTGTTGTAATTTGATATAGTAAAAAATTGTGTTCTGTAAAAGTCTTCAAATCTTAATGTTTAAGAATTGTGTCTTATTTGCATTGACTTGTATTTGTTCAGGTGTTGATTTATTTTGCTATATAGTTTTGTGCCTTCTCCAACGGTTACGATCTGATGCGATGGCTCTCCAGTACCTCAGTCTGAGTAGTTTGGCATCATTGTTCACATTATCCATCCATCGCAGCTTCGGCCCGGTTGTCTTTCTTCTTATCCACAGCTGCTTTGTCAGGACATTCTTCGGTATTCCATCCTCCGTCTTCCTCACCAAATTCCCGGCCCACCTCAACCTTGATAATTTAACATATTTTATAATGTCTACACACCTAAAGAGTACGTATAATTCTTTATTGTAACGTGTCCTTCATACACCCCTTTTACATAGAGGTCCATAAATTTTCCGTAATATCTTTATTTCAAAAGTTAAAAAATGTCTTTTAGTCTTTTATTTACTTTAGTGATGGTCCATATGTCAAGACTAGTCTTAATAAAGTTTTATAGAGGCTAGTTTTATAAAGTCTCTAAAGTCTAGAGGAAAGCCTTTCCCAGGTATCAACTACAGTGCACTGTACGGTATATGTTTGATGAGTGTCAAATGTGTGCGACTTCATGCCTCGTATTTATGTCATATGTTGCCAAAGTAGATTTGTTAACGTCCCGTTCCTTCGTACACGTTCCGTTCAAACTGGCGTATTTTCATTGTTCTTTGCCTGATCTGAGTTAAGTTTGTTGCAGTTTTTATAAATAATTTTGTATTCCATATTAATCCCCGCATTCAATTAATACCCGAACAAGACAATACAAAACATGGCATATTTATAAAATTCTGAATACTGGGGAGTACTCGAAAAACCAAATTCTTCAACAAAACCAATCACAGCTATAGAAGAAGTCGCCAGTACCAACAGCAACATTCAACCAAAACACAAGTATATCACCAGGGCTGGTGATCAGCGAACTGAATAAAGGTCGAAACTTGTCTCCAGTAAACGAAAACCGTCTTAACAGTAAGTTTATTCAATATTAATTTGTTTACACCATATCTGCGTGTCGTCGTCCTTGTTGTTCATAACCGTTGTATTTTTGTTTTCATATGTTTTCGTTACATGTTATAAAACATCTAGCCAACATAGAAATAATTAAAAAATCTGTACTACGAAAATTTGAAAGTAAAAAGAAGTATAGAGTAATCAGAGGACGTAAGTGTTCTCGCGGAGACATGGGATGGGGAAACGAAGGAGGGGACTCGTTATTTTCTGTTATTGATTATTCATGTGATTTTTATACTGAACAAGGTACGGCTCAGACACGCTCAGTACACCGTACAACACGTTTAGTTATTACTCGGTCAGAATAATCTCAGCCTCTAATCATACGTTACATACAATAATTGTTAACAACTTCGTTTTTATGATTTATTAAAACAACAACAAAATATCGGTATGCAGAACCATACATGACTTCCATGTTCTAAGATTTATATTTAAAATCATTTACGAAATGAAATGTTTCCATAGAAACTACTTCTTTCCACTTATTGCTTCAGCCTTAACCACAGTACTGTGGTTACTAACGTATACCACCACACGTTATTGCACTCGATTTTCACTGATGATGGCAGTCGACGGCACTGCCGAAACGTCTGGTTTTGCAGAAAACGTTGGCCTACGGTCAAACAGCCCGGGAAGGAATTTTAACAACAAACTACTACTTTGTTGCCGATAACGTAGTTGATTAGTCCCGGTCCAAGTGGACCGAAACTGTTGAATGAAATAATGTTCCACAAGCGTGGACAGGAAGTGTTAATTAATTGGGCCCAAGTGGGCTAAATGTATTCTTCTTGAATTAAATATTCTGTTGGCTGGTCTTCCATAGTGATTGAGATGATGTGTAAAATGAATTAATTCTGCATTAAGAAATAACAAGAAGTGGACTGTATACGAATAATTTTAATATTTTGAATAATTACATTACAACTGTAAATTTGAATGAGGCTGGCTAATACTGCATGTTGCGAATTAGTATGAATTTAGCTAATCATGAAGAGGGCCTAGTCGGCCATAATCGAGAATACAAAGGCCTAAAGCCTACATTTAATGTCGACACTAATTGACAGCGAAGGATTCGGCGAACCGAACGCCGAGGAAGCTAGCTATGCACTGTGTATTATTTAATTGATATGATAATTATGGCGCTAATTGGCCATAAGTACAAATGTGCGGCCTACGGCCTACATTAAAACGAGAATAAATGACAGCGAAAGGTGTGCTCGGCTCGGTACTACCGCCGCGAGCGTTTGATACGCACTGTGCAAGGTACAACCACGCGAAAATTGATGCGCGATATAAATCAGATTAGCCAACCTAGAAAATAAAATAATCGCGCTACCGTCCATAAGCTGCCCGTCAAAAATCAAAAGATTTTTTAATACATTTTTTAATAAATTAGAATACATTTACAATTTAATTTAAAAGAGTGCAGTTCTTACTAACGATGGTTAGCTTCAAGGCTAAGTTGAACCTTGAGTTGAGATTAGATAACGGCAGTCTGCCGCTAGTTTAGAGATAAGCATGCATAAGATAAGCCTGTAGATAGGCGATTGTAGGCCAAGGTTGGCGAACAGCTGTTTCATATACGAATAAGTCTGGTTAACAATATTTCTGACACAAGTGTGTGCAGTATGTAACATTATAAAACATGAAAGAAAAATACATAATTATACAATGTTTAATGCATGAACGGAGGTTCATCATGAACAAAATTGTTGTTGAACATGTTGTAGTTGCATGTTCTATTGTATATTCAGCAGGGCGGCATGTATTGACCTAGACATGCTATTCCTGAATTTTCAGGAATTTACAATATGTAACAATGTATGAGCAAACCAGATGCTAAATGCAGCCCAGCTATGACATGTATGTCATAATTTTAAATAAAGAATTGTGCATGCTTACTTACAAAATGAATAAAATATAAAATACAATATGAATAAATTAGACGAGGCAGTTACATACGGCAGACGCTTACAATAGTTTTTACATAGACACAATTTATGTGAATACAACAACAATAATTTGAATAATTACAAGATAAATAATTGCAATGTCAAAGAACAATACAATACTGAAATTACAGAAACAATTAAACAATTTAAAGACATTCACAGAATAGTACACATTTATCAGCAACAATATAAAGAAATGAATGCATGGTTACTTAACGGCAAAACATGCGAATATTATGTAATAACATTTCATAAATAAGACCACCCAAAGACATGCAATACACCCCATAACATCAATGAAAATGTGAGACATAGTATGCCACAAAAATTAACATACAATACAAATATCAAGATACCACAGAACTGTGATAATTAGAAGCGTGCCACGACGCAAAATTGACAAAAATATTGTGACAATTCATCACAATTATGTTGACCAAATGGTCGTAACAAATAATAAGCCAATGGCTGAATAAAACAGCATTGTGCTATAATCATAATGTCAAATCTCGTCTCGCGCTGGCAACAGACATAATTTATGTATTGGTCTCCGCAAAACACCCGTAGGCGTGCGAATGTCTACGACGCGAACCAAGTTATCTGGGCCGGGAAATGTGGCGATGATCACCCCAAATTTCCAGGCTAATGGAGGCAAGTTATCCTCAATAAGCAAAGCTAAGTCACCAATGGAAACATTATCTTTGGCAAACTTCCACTTGTGACGCTGTTGCAGCTGGTGCAAATAATCGCGAGACCACGCCTTCCAAATGCCCTGGACAAACCTCTGAAGTAGTTGCCAACGACCAAGACGAGAAACAGGAACGTGAGAAAGGTCTGGGTCAGGAATCGCAGTTAGGGGCGCGCAAATCAAAAAATGGCCAGGTGTAAGTGGCACCGGGTCGTTAACATCCGAAGAAATAGCAAATAAAGTTCGAGAGTTCAGACATGCCTCTATCTGAGACAAAACGGTCGTGAACTCTTCGAAGTTTAATATAGATTTGCCTACCACGCGCCGCAGATGAAATTTCAAACTCTTTATGCCGCTCTCCCAAAGGCCACCGACGTGAGGTGAGGAGGGCGGAATAAATGACCATGATATCCCCTGAGAGGATGTGAATGACTTAATCGAGGTGATGGCACTCTTATTGTGCCAAAAGTTGTAAATGTCATGTAAGATGGTGTGGGCCTTCCTGAAGTTCGTGCCGTTGTCGGAGTACAGCTGACTAGGTATACCCCGACGTGCCATAAAACGACGTAAAGCAGCTACAAATGCGCTGGCAGTAAGGTCGGACACCAATTCTAGGTGAATAGCCCTAGTTGCTAAGCAAACAAACAGAGATACGTATGCCTTAGTAAAGGCTCTAGACTTCTGCCCGCCATGACGAATCATGAAGGGACCACCATAATCAACCACGCAAAATAGAAACGGCCTTGAAGGAGTGACTCTAGGGGATGGCAAAATGCCAAGTCTCTGGACCTGCTGTGTGGCACTAAACCTGATACACTTGAGACACTTACGAATAATGGAACGGATGACTAGCCGGGCATTAACAATCCACCAACGTTGACGCAGTGAATGATGCACGAGCTGAGCACCAGCGTGAAGTAAACGAATGTGTTCACGTTCGATGATAAGGCGTGTAATATGCGCCGATGGGGGTAATACGATAGGATGTCTCGAATCGTAAGGTAACTGGGAATGCTGCAAACGTCCGCCCACGCGTATCACTCCAGAGTCGTCAAGAAACGGGTCGAGAGAAGCCAACTTGCTCCTAATGGAAACAGAAGATCCGTTCCGAAGACAATTAATTTCGGCTGCGAAGTGGATCGACTGAGATTGTTTTATGAAGAAATTGAGAGACTGATGAATTTCTACAGGGGTCAGACCGCCCGAAAGTTTGTCCGCACATGAGTGCCTAATATTTCTGATGAAACGAAAACAGTAAGCGTATACACGTGTCAGCCGGTGCAACGAGGAAAAGTCCAACGATAAGTCAACAGCCAGGGTAGACATTAGAGACCGGTTGTGTGCAGTTTTCTCTTCCGCGGTGACTTCCGAAGACGATGGAGTGGCCGGTACGAAGGATGGGACAGGATTAGACTCTGACGATTGAGACAGACAGCTAGGACCGTGCCACTAAAGCGAGCAATCGCGCAAAACGTCAGGGAAACACCCCCTAGATATAATATCAGCAGGATTGCGTCGCGAATCAATGTGATGCCAGGTATAAGCTTGCGTGCGACGCTGAATTTCAGCAACCCGATTAGCGACGTATGTCTTCCAACGCGTAGACTGCGCATGAATCCAGTAAAGAGCCACCATAGAATCAGAATACAAATGTACATTATAAATAAACGAATAAAGAGCAGGAATAACCTTAGATACGAGTCGCGATAATAACAAACAAGCGCAGAGCTCGATGCGAGGTAATGACACTTGGCGTAGGGGAGCCACGCGAGATTTGGAACACAAGAGACGACAGGAAGCAGTAGAATCTTGATAAATGACTCGGATATATATACAACAGCCGAACCCTTTCTCCGAGGCATCCGAAAACCCATGCAACTGAACCGTAACCGCCTCGCGGTTGCAACGAATAGATCGCGGGACTACTATTTTACCAATCAGACTCAATTTGTTACACAAAGAATGCCAATCCGAAAGTGACTGACCGGAAATCGGTTCATCCCAACCAAGCTTACAAAGCCAAAGTCGCTGCATAAAGTGTTTATACAAAAAGACAACTGGTCCGATTAAACCCAGCGGATCATATATTCCGGCGATAATTGAAAGATCTTTCTCTTGGATATGCTATGGTCAACCGGAGATAGTTTGACATCAAACAAAAATGAATCGGCAGTGTTGTTCCAAAGAATGCCCAGGGTACGCACGTTGTCCTGTTTATTTAGGGGTAGTGAAAAGTTGTGATGATTTGCGACCGCTGTGGGTTCATTTGATACCCATTTGTGCAACGTGAAACCATATTGAGCAAGTAACGCACCTAGGTCGGATTTCAGCTTGGTTAGATCGGGGATAGTGTCCGAACCGGTAAGTAGATCGTCGACATAAAAATCGTTAGTTATGGCTAAAGCCACTTGGGGAAAGGAAGTTTGATTGTCTCTAGCAATTTGTAGAAGGCACCGAGTGGCCAAAAAAGAGGCGCTAGCCGTGCCGTAGGTTACTGTTTGCAGCGCGAAATGCTTAAGTGGTTCGAGGGGAGAGTCACGCCACAAAATGCGTTGATAGTGACAATCTCCTTCAGCTACGCGAATCTGACGATACATTTTTTCGATGTCGGCAATCAGGACATACTTATGTATGCGAAAACGCAACAGAATAGAGAAGAGATCCTGCTGAACATTGGGGCCTACTAATAATATGTCATTTAACGAAAGACCATTAGTAGTCTTGGACGAACCATCAAAAACAACGCGCAGTTTTGTGGTCAAGCTAGAATGTTTAAACACGGCATGGTGAGGCAAGTAGTAAATATTTGACGCTCCTGAATTGATAGCGCCATGATCGATGAGTGTCATGTGCCCAAGATCCATATATTCCCTGATAAAGTCCGCGTAGTCGCGAGCGAGCTTGGCATCGCGCCTGAATCGACGCTCCAAGCTTAAAAATCTTGATTCGGCACTTGTGTAAGATTCCCCTAAGTGGGGATTATCAGACTTGAATGGGAGCGACACTATAAATCTACCCTCGCGGTTGCGCTGAGTAGAAAGCACAAAATGCTCTTCGCAAGCCGACTCGCCGTCAGGGGTATCGCCAGGGATTGTTTCTGCCTCCCAAAATCTCTCGAGAGATTGCAGAATTTGACTGTCATTGTTCCTTGCCAGGAACGAAACCGCAGGACCCTGGGTGTGGCAGTGTTTGGGCAGATTGCCGGCCAGAATGTAACCCAGTTTTGTTTCCTGAATGATAGGGAAGTTGGGTCCGCGTGTGTATTTATTGGCTAATATTAAATCCAGATAAAATTGTGCCCCTAATAGTATGTCGATCTGTGAAGATATATTAAAATCTGGGTCGGCGAGAAAAATTTTGTTTGGAATGTGGAACCGGTTGATGTCAAACGAGATTGAAGGTAGATTATGAGTTAAGTTAGATAGGACGGCACATTTGGCCTCAAAACTATGTCTCTGATAGCGAGAAATAATACGCATAGAAACAATGTCAGTAGCGCAACACGCTGTATTGTTTATTCCTGTAATTGGAATATTAGATCGGGTTAGTTTAAGGTGCAACCTTTTCGCAAATGATTTCGTACAAAAATTGATCTGGGAACCGGCGTCTAGGAGTGCCCGAGCTTCATGCCTGTTGCCAGCCTGATCAACGACATATACAACCGCTGTGGATAAAAGAACATTGTTTTTACACTGTAATTTAAATGAGCAATAATTGCTGCTGGCAGCTGGTGATTTCGGCACGTAATTAGCGTGCAGCAAGGTGTGGTGACCCTTTGAACAAATTTTACAGACCTGTTTACTTTTACAATTTGTTATCAAATGACCTGCTCTAAGGCAGTTAATACAGCATTTATGATTTGCAACCAATTGCCCCCGCTCAGCGGCACTTAATATACGAAAATTGTTACACATGTAAAGCGGGTGGTCAGATTTACAACACACGCATAAATAATGCCTTGCCGCTGCGTGATAACTCTTAAAGGTATTGCTGCCAGCAGTATTTCTTAAGCTATATTTCTCAAATTTATTGTTTGGTTTTACGCTAGGTTTGTTGAATTGCTGTCCGGATTCAATTGGCATTGTATTTTCTAAAAGCTGTCGGCGCAAGTTTAAAAAATGCGTAAAGTCTTGAAAACTGGGCAAGTTGTCAGGGTCTATTGACTCCTTCCAAAGTTTTAAAGTAATAGGGTCAAGTTTGGTGGAGAGCAACTGTATGATAATAAACTCAAATGAATTTACGGACAGCTTCATTGCCGCCAGTGAATTAACGGAAGACGTTATTGTATTCGTAAACTCCGCCAAGCTTTGGACTGAGTCCTTTATTGTGGACTTAACCTGAAGTAGGTTTTGTACATAATATTTGGCTAATATAAATGGATTATTATACCTCTCGGACAGCAAGTTCAACGCTATTACATAATTTTCTTGACAAATGGGTAATGATTTAATTAAGTCTAATGGTTCACACTTCACCGAGGAATGCAAATAATGCAGTTTCTGTACTGGTGTTAAGTCGGATCTTGAATGCACTAGATCATTGAAAATTGAATAGAAGTGTTGCCACTCAAGTATGTTGCCTGAGAAGCAGGGCAAACGTATCGGCTTTAAATGCATAGGCTTCGATAGTACAGGAGGCACAGTCTGAGTATTAAAAGTGTCAAGAAGTTGTAAAATGTTTGCCTCAGTTGAGTATATAATTTCCTCAACCTCGACTCGGTCTGCCTGAGCAGCGCTCGTGTCTTTACTGATAAGCTCTATCTCAGACTGTACCTCGTCGTACTTCGAGGCTAAGCTCTTAAGACTTTCTAATCTTACAGTCAGAAAATGTTTTGTACTTAAATTAATATCAAACGAATTTACCGCGGACTGTATCCGCACTATCGCGGACTTTAATCCGCCTCTCTTTCTGGTCAGCACCTTGAGGCCTTCTTCAGACATTTTTTACGCACCTTTTTACTGTTGCTGGTGGTACCTGGTTGGCGACGTCCCACAGCGTCGGCTCCTTGGTGACGATGGTGAACAGCTGGCAGAGATGATCACTTTGAAGCACTGCAGCCGGCAGGAACTTGCTATTACGTTGTCCGAAGATGACGAGCGAAATGGCGACGCAAATCACGCCACGGTCGCATTAGCTGACGCGCTAATCCGCCCGTGATGGCCAGAAACAGATATAAAGATATTAAGTGGAAATCCAGGTCCGGAGTGACCAAAAAATGATTAGTCCCGGTCCAAGTGGACCGAAACTGTTGAATGAAATAATGTTCCACAAGCGTGGACAGGAAGTGTTAATTAGTCGGGCCCAAGTGGGCTAAATGTATTCTTCTTGAATTAAATATTCTGTTGGCTGGTCTTCCATAGTGATTGAGATGATGTGTAAAATGAATTAATTCTGCATTAAGAAATAACAAGAAGTGGACTGTATACGAATAATTTTAATATTTTGAATAATTACATTACAACTGTAAATTTGAATGAGGCTGGCTAATACTGCATGTTGCGAATTAGTATGAATTTAGCTAATCATGAAGAGGGCCTAGTCGGCCATAATCGAGAATACAAAGGCCTAAAGCCTACATTTAATGTCGACACTAATTGACAGCGAAGGATTCGGCGAACCGAACGCCGAGGAAGCTAGCTATGCACTGTGTATTATTTAATTGATATGATAATTATGGCGCTAATTGGCCATAAGTACAAATGTGCGGCCTACGGCCTACATTAAAACGAGAATAAATGACAGCGAAAGGTGTGCTCGGCTCGGTACTACCGCCGCGAGCGTTTGATACGCACTGTGCAAGGTACAACCACGCGAAAATTGATGCGCGATATAAATCAGATTAGCCAACCTAGAAAATAAAATAATCGCGCTACCGTCCAGTAGTACACATATAAAAAATATCCGCTCCCCCTTCAACTATAATTTTCATTTATAGAAAACTACCCCCACCCCGTTCAACTAGCCTCTTCATTTATAGATATTTCATCTACGTTTCTACAGTGGATTATCAAGATCTTCTTATCAGGATACTTTATTTATCAAAATTAAGCACTTTACTCTTGTTACAACAAAAAATGTTTCAGGTAAACTGCCCTTTCCCCGTAACCGATCTTCACCAAAATCAACAGGCCTTGAGTCTTCTACAACTTAGGTACATATATAAAAAAATTTTGATTCTGTTTGAATTTACGGCAGTTATCGTTCGTCATGAAAAAATTTCTCTTGTTACAACATAAAATGTTGCTGGTAAACTACCCCTTTCCCTTAACCGATCTTCACCAAAATCAACAGGCGTTGAGCTCTCTACAATATAGGGATGTAGGGAAAAAATTATTTGATTATGTTTGAACTTACGGCAGTTATCGTTCGTCATAGAAAAAATTAACCTTGTTATCACATAAAATGTTGCAGGTAAACTACCCCTTTCTTTTAACTGATCTTCACCAAAATCAATAGGTCTTGAGTCCTCTACAATTTAGGGATGCATGCAAAATATTATTTGATTCTGTTTGAATGTGCGGCAGTTATCGTTCGTCATAGAAACAATTACTCTTGTTAAAACATTAAAGGTGGCTGGTAAACTACATCTTTCCGTTAATCGATCTTTACCAAAATCAACAGACTTTCAGTTCTTTACAATTCAGGAAAGTATGAAAAAACTTATTTGATTCTCTTTGAATTTACGGCAGTTATCGTTCGTCATAGAAAAAATTACCCTTGTTAAAACATAAAACGTTGCTGGTAAACTACCCCTTTCCCTTAACCGATCTTCAACAAAAACAGCAGATCTTGAGAACTCTACAATTCAGAGTTGTATGCGAAACATTATTTGATTCTGTTTGAAGTTGCCGCTGTTATCGTTTGCCATAGAAAAAATTACCCTTTTTTTACCCTAACACATTGGAGAAAAGTTTATGGAATACAATGCACAGGCAGAATGCGATGCTATTTATATCGGACAATGTGGCCGTGCTCTGAAACATCGCATTTCTGAACATAAGAAGGCGATTTTAACCAATACATCTAATACAGGTTTTGCAGACCATTGCTTACAACACAATCACTTCATAGACACAAAAAACATAACACTACTCCACAACATACAAAAAGGTAAAAAAAATGGATTTGTTAGAAATTTTAGAAATTAAAAAAGCAATAAAAAATAACAAAAATTTAACCAATGAACAGACTGAATTTTGTGTATCCCCTTTATTAAAATCTGTTATTTAGTTAGTTTATTTTATATTATTTTGAATGTTCATCATTATTTTAAATTTTGCATTCAGATTATATTTAGTTTAGTTAATTTTATATTTTGCATTCATAATTGTATTTAGTTTTTAAAGACACCTGACCTTCCCTTATCTCTTGCACCCCCCTCGCCATCACAACACAGATGTTCCAGATACGCCCTAAACAGATGTCACCTACACTCCATCACATCCTGTGTTTAATAATTTTCATTCATTCGCCTCTTTGACAATGGCTTAGCTAGTCGAAACAGCTGTCAGAGTTAATTAAAACAAATTTGTGAAACTTACCAAGTGTTTTTATATATTTTACAAAACCTTTGTATTAATATGTTTCACCAAGTGCCTAACGAGTCATCAATTAGTATCGTAAAATTACCCTTGTTAAAACATAAAACGTTGCAGGTAAACTACCCCTTTCCCTTAACCGATCTTTACAAAAATCAACAGGCCTTCAGTCTTTTACAACTGGTGAATGAGTGCAAAAAGATATTTGATTCTGTTTGAAAGTACGGCAGTTATCGTTCGTCATAAAAAAATTACCCTTGTTAAAACATAAAACGTTGCTGGTAAACTACCCTTTCCCTTAACCGATCTTCACCAAAAACAATAGGTCTTGAGTACTCTACTATTCAGGGCTGTATGCAAAAAATTATTTGATTCTGTTTGAATTTGCGGCTGTTATCGTTTGCCATAGAAAAAAAATATACAGACACACACACACAAACACACACAGACAGAAAGATAGACACACAGACACTTTTAGAAAAATGACTTTTTTTCATGTTTTGAGGGTAGTACAATGAGAATCTGCAATAATCTCGACCACGATTTTTTTTGCCATCATCATACTTCCATTTCCTTATGGAACATGGAAGTAAAAAACGTTGCAAGTAAACTACCCCTTTCCCTTAACCGATCTTCACCAAAAACAATAGGTCTTGAGTACTCTACTATTCAGTGCTGTATGTAAAAATTATTTGATTCTGTTTGCATTTGCGGCTGTTATCGTTTGCCATAGAAAAAAAGCTTTAGACACACAGACACTTTTCGAAAAATGACTTTTTTCATGTTTTGAGGGTAGTACAATCAGAACCTGCAATTATCTCGAACGCGATTTTTTTTGCCATCACTATACTTCCATTTCCTTATGGAACATGGAAGTAATTATTAATCAAAATTATAAATTATTGTCAACTTACTAAAATTTTATTATTACATTAAATTTAATTATTTGATAAATTCTTTAATAAAATTAGGAATACGTAACTAAAAAATAGTAATTATTTAAAAGTTATTCTCAGAAAACGTTATCTTAGAATACATCGATTTAGATTGTTTTAATAATCTTCCGTCCGAGACGTAAGGCCCTACCGTTAACAATAAGTCCTTATAATTAAGTACTACTCATAACAAGAACGGAATAAATACTTGAAAAACTTTTAATGTTTAGAAAAAAATTTGGATCAGTCTATCTGGAATTCAATATTCCGTGAATAAGTTCAGATAGAGTGGGGTGCAGTACATATATTCTGCACCAACTAGCAATTCGCCGAAGTTTTCTGCCGTTTATTTTTGTTTCCAGGTGAACTGGTTGTCCACGACCTTGGCTCATGTTACCGCTGGCGCGAATTAAACTTAGCGAATTAGCTGTAGCGTATCTGTTATTCAGGGCTGTACGCAAACTCTGTATTGGTTTGTTGATGTCATCATATTGGCATCATGCGTGAAATAATTAAACGAAAAAAACACAAATGTTTCGTTGGAAACTTCTGAAACTTACTGAGTTTTTAGCGGAAAGAGAGCTGTGGTGAAACGCCCGAATCTGACCCCTTGCACCTTTTTCGCAAAGATAAAAAAAAAACTATCAAAGGGGAGCATTTTGATGAAACTGCAAGCTCTGAAAGTGATTCCGCAAAACTTCGTGGCACTGGTATCGGTATAAAGCTTTCCAGTAGAACAACAGCACTGGTAGTGATAAGGCGCATAGTAATTTTATGTATCGCAGTGAGTTCATTGACTTTATTGTCGGACAACGTACGGTTTAAATGGTCTAAAGTAAATACATTCGTCAATACAGTCAGTATATAAGACACAAGTTTTTAAATTACAAGTTACAAACTCCAGACTACAAAAAAATTTTGATGACTGCTTCCTCACGAAACACAAAGTCTGCTTCTGTAGTGAAGTTTTGCTTGTAGTAATAATGTTTCAAGTAAGACTATTTCACCGACTAATTATGCACCTCGTATTCAACGTTTCTCAAAGATATGGGAGTCATTTGCAGAAGGTTTAGGTTTAGGTTCTGGTCAGGCATTTGGTAGCACTGAAGTTCTCCAATTTTTGTAATTGTTTGTTAAACCGTTTGTCAACATATAATATAATAATAGTAATATTAACAACAGGATGTTCTACTAACTGGCAAGCCTCATAAACAAATTTTGACTCCGACTGTTCCTGTCTTAGGCCTGCTCTCTAGTTCTTTTATACCCACCTCTTAAATTGTCTATCATCGTTAATCTCTTCTTTTCCTCCTTCCTCTCAATTGAGCCCTCAAGAAAATTTTTAATAGTCGTTTTCCATCTTATAATATTTTTCCATTCAGTTTTCCTTGCGCTATAAGATTATGTCTAAAAGTGTTGTGTTTTCTTTTACTCTGTACAAAACCTCCTCATTACTTACTTTGTCAATCCCCGTTGTTCTCTCCATTGTGCCCCATACCTACATCTCAGAATCCTTATTCCTATGTCTCTCTCTCTCTCTCTCTCTCTCTCTCTCTCTCTCTCTCTCTCTCTCTCTCTCTCTCACACACACACACACACACACACACACACACACACACACACACACACATACCACATAACATGTTTCACATCTGTATAACAGTTTGCTCCACACGGACGTACCACTTGACCAGATTGCTTTCAATTTCCAGATCCCTATTGCTGCAAAATAGGCTCTTCTTATAAAACGACTCTTAATCCAAGGCATTTTTTCTGCAAATATCCACTTCTCTCCAGTTAGCAAGACCCCTAAATGTCTGAACTTTTAAACTTCCACTTTCCCTTCCCTTCCGACGATCGTCACGTTCTCACTGTTATTAATTCTAATAACGTTTTAGCTACGTTTGTTTTCAAATCATGTTCCTTGCCAAC
This sequence comes from Magicicada septendecula, assembly GCA_034769895.1. Lineage (NCBI taxonomy): Eukaryota > Metazoa > Arthropoda > Insecta > Hemiptera > Cicadidae > Magicicada > Magicicada septendecula. Next base: position 195,225,540 of record CM068376.1, read on the forward strand.
GTTTATCAAACTACGCGCGATTCCAGCTTTTACCCCCTTGAGTGTGGTCAGCGGTCGTCTCGACAAAGCGTCGACTATGCCTCCCTTCTTTAATAAAAGAAAGTCGTAAGCATAAAGTAAAACTGTTTTAAAGGTGCCTATACGTTCAGACATAACTCAGCAAATAATTAATAGAAAATTCTCAGCACGACTGTTTCCATAAAATAGGAATAAAACTAAAGAGATAATGCGATTACACAGTACACAATGCAAGTTTCTCTCCAAGCTGCTTTGACAGCACCATGAAAATGGGTAGAAAGGAATCAAAATCTTCTCATCCTACGACGTTTTATAATTAATTAGTCGCGTTATGCGTGTACAGAAACGTAAGTATATACGATTTAGTAATTAAATAAATTATATGTGTACATAACAAAATAAAGTGAGTTAGTTTCAAAGCCTTATGTTTCCCTTTGAGCTTTGCTGTGTACCCCCCCCCCCCCCCCAACAAACACAGCGCACAAGCAAAATACATAAAGCTTCTCACTCACGCGTCTCTCCACAGCTTTCCCTATTTTTCAGTTCGTATACCACTGCGAGGACTTCACGGTGCCTCGTCGTTCAGCAGGTACTATCCTTGTTCGCTCTTTCATCTTTTACTACTCCAGAGTTGCGTCAGTTTTTGCCAGTATTCATCACTTTTAACCTGCCTGCATCGTAGAAAAATTGGCCATTCTCTACAATGTACCAACCAATTCTATGCGATCCTTAATACATTTTTATAGAACGCCGATCATCTGAAATACGAAGTATCAGTACTTTTTGAATAATTGAACAGTGGTCATCCGAAAAGAGTAACAGAAACCTAGATTATTTACGGAAAACTTTTGAAAATACCCTATATGTGACACAAATTTTAACGTTACTGTTTACATATTAATGTGACAATAAATCTTCTTTTTATACTTTTCCTTTTTATAGGCATAGCCTGTTGGGTGTTGTGGTTTATGGAGATATGTCTAATAATGAAGACTGCCCATTCTGCGCTCATCCCTTTGGCAGTCCCCTTAATGAGAGTTATTTTCATGTCGTACACACTATTTACATGGGATTTTATGACATCTGTGGCTCTCTCAGTCAGTAGCCTAGACCTCTTTAGGTTTACCATGTTAGGTTTAGCATCTCGTTGCTGTTTTACTTCCGTAATTGGCATTCCATCTTCTTGCCAATGCTTTATAAATATATGAATAATTTTTGTTAATATATTTACAATAATATTGACTTAAACCAATGTATATAGGCCTAATTTGTAGTAGTACCTACCATAGGTCTCTGAAATAGGAATAGACCTAATCTTACCTTGAAATGAACCTATAAAGTGTACGTAGTGTTATTTTTAAAATTTCGAAAAACTTAGAACTAAATTAATATCAAAAGAAATATTACCAAACTGTTCATGTAATGCTAAACATTGTTTGAGACAATAAAAAATAAAGTTACGAATTTCAGACCAATTTGACGGTTCAACTCCCCTTCAGTCAAACTAATTCAGACTGTTTTAATGACAAATGAACATTTTTTTTTAGATAAATGTATTCGTATTTCAAACAGTTGCAATGCAGGCATGATGCATGTCCAATATAGTTAGCAGGTCATATTGAATACCGTGCAAAAACGTGTCGCCGCGTAATCGTATCAAAGTGAATTAATCTGCCCAATAGCTATTATTACTGGAAAGCCATCGATCCCACTAAATATTATTTAATTGCTTTCATTATGGGTATCGCGAACTTCAATCATTTTTAATGGACTTTTGAATACATTCTACGAGCGCATGTGTGTGTCTGCTCTTCGATTGCATTAATTTAATTTGTTATGTTATTCCAGTGATTCCGGATGAATGTGTGGTATTACGCTAGGGGGAAAATTAAAATAGAATATTCAATCTTTCCCAGCGCTGATGGTCATTATCGTGCATATTAATATCATCTGTACAAAAAGAAGTCACCAGAATTGTACAAATCATGTAGTTGTTTTCTTTTTGCTTTGTAGTTAATATTTTTAAACGTATGTAATACAGAAAAATAAAAATATGATTATTGTTAATATTATTATTATTAAGTATTGCATCTGACGACAGGATTCCAATTGTATTCGCGAATTTCACTTTCTATTTTCCCCTATTGTTGAGTTCCGCTTTCAGTTCCCAGTTCCCTTTCTCCTTTAAATTATCTAACAGCTGAATTTTTCTTCTTCTTCTGTATCCTTAGTTCTTTCTTACTTCCCTCTATGACGTCATGGAGCAGGAAATATCTTCTCAGGCTGTACCGGTCTATTATTCTTCTTTCCTACAACCAACTGTATTCAAAATTGATCACTTTTCGTTTACTCTTCTTAGTACTTCCTCATTTGTCACCTTGTCTGACCACTTTACTTTTTCTATTCTTCTCCATAATACATTTTAAAGCTTTCTTCTCTGAAATTCCATTTCAAATGTATTTCTTCTCCATTTCTCTTACTGTGCATTTTCCAGTGTATGTAGAGCAATGCCACAAACGTAACGCTTTGCCATTTCCTTGCGGCAACCCAACTTCAAATTGCTTGTTTAACGGTGACATCTTCTTAGTGAATGCGATCTTGCCAACGGCAAACCGTGACCTGATTTCCTACGTCCTGTGTCAGCAGAGTTCCCAAGCACTTTTTGAACTGACCAACGTTTTCTGCTTCTTGATTTTTTTAACATGATAATGTTTTTAGGCTGGGGTCATTGCACAAAAATGTAACGTCATCGACAAATGTAACGCTTCCACACTTTCGATTCCCCACAGTCTAGAAATCTTCGGTCTCTGTCGTTTTAACATGATAATGTTTGTTATATACTAAATATATTTGTTATATGCACATTATACGTTTCAAAAGCCTAAAAACATCATGCTTCGATGTTTCGGTTTCGTCGAAATTTTTTTTATTTCTAGAAGGGCGATTCGCAGTGGTTTTTTCTTCCTCCATATCCCCATCACTTTTCCCACCCTAACAGTAGACCATATTGGAAACAGACTGATTTTGACTAGAGACTGATTCAAAACAGTAATCACCAAACGCGTAATGCTGCTGGTGTTGTACATACCTTCTCCTTCTTGACACCATTATTTTGGTCTTACCTTCATTCACCCAAAGTCCTATTTTGCGATCTCTTTGTCCAGTTTTAGTAAAGCGTCTTTAACAGAAGCAGAGAACTGCCAATAAATACAACATCGTCTATATAACCACGTATCTGTGTCAGTTTATTAAAGATAGTCCCACCTAGTCCAATTCAGCAGCATTCACTTCAGTATAGCCTGGTAGGGCAGTATTGAACAGGAGAGGAACCAGCGGATCACTCTGCCGTATGCTAACTTCTACATTGAATGCATCCGAGATGTAACCATCATTCTTCACCCTGCATCTGTACCCCACAAGTAAACACATCTCACAAGCCTAACCAATTTATGCGGTATGCTCAGCCCTTTTATCATTGTAAGGAACTTACTTCTAAATATTGTGTCATAAACAGCCTTGAAATCAACAGAGAGCATCCAGGTTGTCTGGTTGTACTGATCTATGAAAGCTCTCGCATCTATACCTAAATTAAACTTTAACCCTTAAACTGAAAGCTGAAAACAACTTCAATGGGCTTTAAAAATTTCATTCATTGTCTAAAGATTATGCTTTGTTGTTTCAACCTTTATCTTCAGCGACTCTTTTCATCTCTTAAAAATCCAAAAACCCATCAAGCTCTAGACGTCATCCAAGCATTTCCTCCAAACCCTTCCTCTTCCTTTCCTTCATCCCACAACCTCTCTCGTTACTATATTCTCCGAAAACGTGTTTTGATTTATAACATGACTTACAAACATTACTTTTCTTTTTCCATCTCTTTAGTCAGTTCCCACTCCTCTATTATATCCACCAAAAACCTGCAGTGTTCCTCTTTTTCAATCAACACTTTCTCGTCAATATTTTCATAATTATCCAATTTTCCAGGGCTTCTAGTTGACCTCTGCCATGTTTATCTGTTGCTTACCTTTTGCTCCTGTAAAGTAATACATAATAAACAAACGTTTTTATCGAAGCACTTTCTTATTTCAACGTCTATGTGCTTACCCGCAACTACATTATACATGAATTGTTAGTAAAAGATTTTTTAATTAAAACAATTTTCCGTTTTAATTTTGTTATACTGCTTTTTGTTAAGTTATCTTTTGTAATCCTTCGTTCCAAATAACTGAGGTTCTGTTACTTGTTTTATTTCACTTTTATGTTTATGACGCATTCGTATGCGGCCAAACTCATGGTGCTGGGCAAAGAACGAGGAAACCCTTTAAGGCTGATGGACAGACTGGTGGAATCAGGAAGGAACTATAGAATGGAAATCAACATAGACAAGCCCACAAAGTTTCAAACGGGCAGCTGTCGTATCCAGTTACTACTGCAGTATAAATATTTGCTCATTTTACAGTTTGTATTATTTGCTAATTTTCGTTTTGATTCGCTGTGCTCGAGTTTTCAAACAGTTTAAAACGACAAATTAATAAAGGATCAAGAAATAAACAATAGTTGTAAATACTTAGCCCGACACGATAGTAGAATGTTGAGTTTTTTAAATATATGATTTAAAAATCTTTGAAAGCCGCCATCTATAGTAATATGACCTGGTGAGAACGTTAAACAACTTCGTCGGTACAGAAACGGAAAATGACTTATATTGAATGTATTGTATGTTTCAAAATGGAGTCAAGCTGTAAATAGTCGGTTCCGTTTGTTTGTGGTGTAACTTCAAACTTGTTGTTTCATTGTTGCTGTCATACATAGCGTGCACGGTTCAGGCATTCGACTGACCACCTTTCCTTCGTCCCAAATTTCTTCTTGCTTTTTCTTTGTTACTTGTTTAGGCAGTCTTTCCTTACACATCGTTTAAGTGTTTCTTTCCACTTTTGCCATCTCCTGTTGTTTTCATTAAATTGTGCGAAATAATAAATGAACTGATATCTCATATAAGCCGGATGAATCACTGGAAGTTCTGAATCGGAAAGCGGGTCATTTCAAGAAACTGGATGTTTTACTTACTTTAAATTGTATAAAATAAATTTTTTTTAGACAATTTCTGTCATTTTTTGTAGATTGGTAAACATAATAATAAAACATTTCAATAAACAATGGTTTAAAATTTAATTTCTTATGTAACACAAATACGTGTGTAAAAAGCGATGGCAAATATGGAACCAGGCAAAGCACAACCGGCCAGACTTCCAGATTTATAAGTCTGGAAAGTGATAAGCCCAACTACAGCCTCATACGTCCGCTGCGTTCGGTGTATGATGGAAGCGTAATCCACGTGTCCTTCATACTTTTTCAAAACGCCTGTAAACATGTAGAACATTTTATGATCCAACAGACGTGTTTATGTAAAACACACGTAAAAAATATATGGCCGTGTTTATGAGTACTCTTTACATAAGAAAGTACTTGGACGCCCTTTTTTAATCTTTAAGATCTAAAGCCGTATGCGATTAATGAGATCTAATGGGATTCGCCCATTATATTACTGCTGGTCTGGCATTACCGAGATGTGGCAGTGAAAATATTTTATTTCCTATTACTGCTGCGTACATCAAACTTGTAATTAACATTACTCACAATCGAGCACATAAATAATTCACTTTAAGTAGGCCTAATGTATCAACAACGGAACCTCACACACACTGATAGTCAACTGAAAAAAAAAATTGCAAGCGATGGAGATAAAATATCTAACAAGATGTCAAAGGTATAACAAGAATAGACAGAACAGGAAATAACATAACAAGAATGCATGTAGGAGTAGGTTCTATAACTAGAAGTATAGAAAATGTGGAACTAATGTGTTTTGGTCTTGTTAGAGCACACTACAGTACGCCGGTGAAGTGTGTCTAGGAAGCAAGAAATAACCGCTGAAATCTAGGAGACAAAGGCCGCAGAAAACGAGGAATGACATAATAAATGACTCGTTTTCGTTATGATTTTGTTTACATTAAAAAAATATAGTTAATTTAGTGCAGTTTAGTACCATTTTCTTGCTCATTCATCATTTGTTATGTAGTACTTAACCTTTTAACTTTTACCTCTTTGTAATGAGGTTTCCGTAATACCTAACCTCTAAACCTGGCCTTTTATAACCTTCATATACATTTACGTTATGAAAAAGTATGGTCAGTTTAGCTTGGTGTATTTCCTTTAATTTTAACGTGTTCAATTTTAGGTAAAGATTAGGAAAAACAAGTTGTTATTTACAAAAACAAATTTTGTGTTTAATAGAAGAGGTGTAACGTGAAAAGTGTCTAGAGTACAGGCAAAAAATAAAAAAGTGTGGAACAAATTTGCACACGCTCCAGAATGGTAATGTATTATGTTTTACATCGTGATATAGACAAAACTATGATTCTACAAATATACCAACAATGAATCAAAGAATTGCCAGATCAATCTATCTGTCCTCGAGTCCCGATAAAACAACACGAGCTTCGTTACTGTATACTTTAGGGCAGTTAAATTAATATTTTCATTTACTTGAATTATATATCAATATCAATTAAGCATCAGAAAAAATTATATTTCATAAAATAATTATAGAGTTTAACAAATTGAATATTTAAGTATGAAAACTTTACTGTAAAAACGGTATCTGTATAGATTATTTTACAACGAAAATAAGAACTGTGTTCGATTGTGACTGAAGTGATATAGAGTTACGTTTACTGTAACAATTTACAGTCGGCGACATTTGAAAATAGCTTTCAATTTTTATACAAATCAACTGAGAGAGTTTGTATTCAACGGTGTATCGTCTTATTTATTACCGGTTTACACAGTGCGGAATTCATAATCTTTCACACTCATCACAGATCTGACCCTATCCTCATAACCATATTATTACGTTAAGTTTCTTGTTTGTCCAAGCCTTTGTCTGGGCGAGTTGCTGTTGTCGTTTAACACTTGTACAAAATTATTATGTTACCTCATCAATTGACTTAAATTTTAATGCCATTTATTGGCCAAACAGAAACAGTAAAATAATTATTGCAGGTATTTAGTGTAAGAAATAGATTTTGTTTCCAAGCAAAATTATAAGTTCATAACAGATCGTATTCATTGTTTGTTATTATATTATAGTGTTCGTACAGAGAAAGTAACATATCATGACTATTGTTACAAGACAGCATAAGTTGTGATCTTAACATAGTGGAATAAATTCTTGAACGCCGGAGACAGGGAAACACACAAAACTAACAATATTATTTATCAACAACTCCTATACACACACACACACACACACACACACACACACACACACACACACACACACACACACACACACACACACACACACACACACACACACACACACACACACGCGCGCGCGCGTGTATATATATATATATATTTAAACACTTTTGACACAGTCTATTTCTTGATGCATAGATAATATAATATTTTAAATTAATAATTACTTTACCTCAAGATGATTTTCCCCTTATTTGAGACATGTTTCGGGAAACATATTTTTCCCATCCCCAGCCTTCTTAATTTTGAATCTTGTGGAGTACTAGTGTTTTGGTTGGTTGTTATTATGGTTTTCTGTTGGTTTTTGGTATTTTAAACTGGTATTATTGTGTGTGATTGTGGTGTGTATATTAGCTTTTTGTGTATTTCAGATGTTGAGTGCTTTGAAAATTGTGTCATGTTTTGTATTGATTTGTATTTGTTCAGGTATTAGTTTGTTTTGTGTATTGTGTTTGTATATTTGTAAATTTTCCATATGTTCATTATGGTTCCTTTGTGTGGTATGTTTTATTAGTGTCATGTTGGTTATGTCTGGGAATTCATGTCCTGTGTTTATTGCATGTGTGGCCAAATTAGATTTACATATTGCTGGTTTTTTGTATGCGTTTAGATGTTCAAAATAACGTTTATTTAGTTGTTTTTTTGTTTGTACTATGTAAAATTTATTGCAATCTTGTCATTCAATTTTGTATATACCATTAGCTGTTGAGTGGGTTATTTAGTTTTTTAAATTATTTTTATTAGTTTTGTATGCTATTTTAAAGTATGTGTTTTTAAATAGTTTTGTTAGCTTTTTCATCTTATTATTTATGTATGTGAATGTGGCCCATTTTTTATTGTTGTTATTATCTACGTGTTGTTCATTTGATCATTTCTTAATTGTTCAGGTTTTATTTTATAGTTGATTGTAATTTCTATTTTGTTTATAGTATTTTTATTGTATCCATTTTTATAGGCAATTTGGTATACTGTATTTCTTTCTTTCTTTGTTCTTGTTTGTTTAGGGGTATTTTGTACATTCTGTTAAATAGTGAATAGAAAGCTGCCATTTTATATTGTGGTGGGTTTGTGTGGTGATGTTAGTGGAGGTTGGTTTTCTGTATATTGCGTATTGTAGATGGTTATTGTTTCTTGTGATAGTTATGTATAAATAGTTGATTTTGTTTTGTTTTTTTTCCTTCTGTGAATTGTATTTTTGGATGTATGTTATGTAGATGATGGGCTATATGTATCTAATAACAAAAATACAATGCAGATAACAGATCAATAACGTCGGCAGAAAGATCGTCAGTTAGGACAATAACTTACTCTCCATACTTTAGTATTGTGTAACAAATACTGTATATAGAATTCCGCGCCCATCACACACACAGGCGTTTAGATTCAGTTGAAACTTTTATAACAAACAAAACACCTATTGACTTTTAAAAATATCGTTCAAAATGCTTACCAACACATAGGCCTAAGTTTACACATACTCACTGAGCTCAATTTAAATTCACAGTTATTTAGTGTTTTTGTTTGTATAAGCAATAGAAAGACTGACTTCTTACTCAAAAATTACTAATTCAAACATTAATTGATATTTCATGAGCAACAAGATCTTTAAAGAAGATACAAGTAAAAATAGGAATATTACCATATATTTACTCAAGTACACGCTCTCAGACACGCGCACGCACGCACATATATGGACTTTTATTTATTTACATACTAACGATAGGATATTATTGTAAGCCTATATCGTTAGTAAATGTTTGTGAAAATGTAAGAGGATGATCATTTACAAAAAGGGGATCACATATTAGCAAAGTATCGCATTTGATCGGTTTTTTCAAAAAAGTAACATTTTATATAAAGTAATCGTAAAGTAAATTGGTTCACAAGAAACGTTTTATACGGAAAAGTTATAACTTGAAAAGATATTAGTCTCTAGTTGCTGTCATGCATCGAACTACTACAATCTTATTAAATGATCACGTTGTGTACAAATCTGATATGAAGGACAACGTTATTTGTTCATATTTTAACGGCAAAACGACGATCTTTGTCTGTCGTGTACATCTACGGTAAACAAAACAAAACTTCTCACTGGTTTATTTCTAACTCAGGGAATACAACTGTTGGTCTTCTAGGTTTAGGTCACTCCTTGAGTATTCTTGAACATTTTTGTGCGTGTCGTGTTTCACTGAGCTTTTGTAGTGTCTGTGTGAATATTTTCGTGCAACCTCTGATACCTATAAAGTAAATACTTTTTAAAATAATTTATTCAAATTTTTAAAAATAAGTTGAGAAAAAAGTGTACAAATAGTTAAGAAAATTGCATGGATCTTCTGAAAAAACGTTTTTGAAAATGTTCCAAAAATAATAACTATGGGAGATAAATGATAGTAAACATTTAAAAATGTATTGAAAGCGAAAATGAAAATATTCAAATAGTTGGCGAGCTTCCTATACTTTACAGTAAACTAGTGGAGCGCACTGCGCAAGGTTTACACGTAACTAAATCTACAGTAAACCCAAGTTTGTATATCTCTGTGTACAGTATTTCAATGTAGTACATGAGTTCATGGATCTACGATTAATATACTTCTTTATTATTTAGTCCCAACAAGTGTGAAGCGACATTGTTTGAAGCGCTGCTTTAAAAACATAAAAGGGGTTCGTTTTGCACCTTACGTGAAAGTACTTTTCCTTCCGCGGTTATTAATTTTTACGTTTCACATAAATTTCGAATAAGAAACTACCAATGAACACACACACACACACACACACACACATATATATATATATATGTAAGAAAACGAATGTACAAATTACATTCTAAAAGAATCTTTTCTGATGCTTGATTTATTCACAGTAGCTCTACAAAGTTTACACTCGTATCAAAACGTAGAAAAACACCGTTACTTTTTTGGATTTCAATGCACTGTGAAATAACAGTAACTCCAAAAAATATGAAACTACGTGGTAGGATAGAAAAATAAATGAGTATTGCAGGTGTGCATTTATTTTTTACCTTAGCTGATGTGAAATTTATAAAGTTAAAAAATCAGGGCTCTTCTTTCTTTGAACAGAGTATAAACATAAGAAAACAACGTCTCAACGTAAGATAGACTTATCTTAAAATTCTTGTACATACGAATACATGCCTGATATACGTTCAAATCGACTTGTGACCTGTCGACATTCATCGAGCGACTGTAAACAAATAAAACTGAAATTTCCATTAGGCTAATTATTCTTGTCGATAAGTGTGCCAATTAGTAGATGTGAATAATTTCTACTAAGTATAGATTTCTTTCATTTAAAATTTCTTTTAAGCCGTTTTTGGCTAATCATAGCACTGTATAGATTGTGAATTCATTTTATATGCTTATAATCCTTGGCCGTTTACCAACACAATTGAATGCAACCCTTTCTTATCTCTAAAAGAGAAAGAAAGGGTGAGAACGGTAAGACGTACGAGCTTTCCTGTTGGTGACAACTTGCCGTAACTAGTGCGGTGTTCTTACCAGGCAGAAAGCTAAATCTACTTTAAATGAATTTGAGAAAAAAATTGTATTTTTCAGTTTAGTAAAAATGAAATTCGATGGTTTTCATTCGATGGCAAGGATAAGCTTGCCACAGATTTTTGTAACTATACTCCATGTTTTCACAAAGATCACATGGTTCATTATCTTAAAACAGTGGAATGTTATTATTTAACTTCAAAGAAATCAAAACTCACAATACACTATGAAACAATTGACTCACGCATTACAATAGTTATCTTCGTTATACATTTTCCAGTACGCATTATATACAAGCAATATTAAAACACATCATATTAAATAAATTACAATAGTCAGCAAGACAAAAAAAAAACCAATCAATTGACGCTTCCACGAATACTATTCTCTAATAATATTTTCAGGTTCATGGCATTTAGTGCTGACGGGAAGGCATGTTTGTAACTAGGGTTTGAGGCACCAAGTGCAAACATGAGTACTGCGTTCTCCCACAGGTTAGTGATGGAGGTGTTGACAAGTTTTTTTATTCTCTTACACTGATTTTGAATCATTTTGTACTTTTGTTCAATCTAACAACTTAAGCTACTAAAATATATTAAATCCATGATTTTATAAAAAAATGTTCAGTCTTCAGGTAAAAGTGATATAATTTAATTTTGTATATGTCGGAGTTTTCAGGTTTAAGAAACAATCGACAAAATAAATATACAATATTTGCAACATTATTTATTTGTTATTATACAACTACATTAATGTAATTCTTTTTAGTCTACCATTTTTAACATTACCTACTTATTATGAAAATTATTCTAATAAATGAACCCTATACGTCTTTCAAAGATTCAACATGCGAGGTTTCTTGTATTGACTGTCTCGTTTGCATTCAGTTGGAATAATACTCAGATTTGAAAGTCGATTTTGTAACATGTTGCTACTTAATTCATTTTTAGTCATTTTCAATTTACTAAAACTTCTTTCTTCTAAAGAAACGGTTACAGGAATAGTTAAAAATTATCGTTAAGGGTGTTGTCAAGTCTTTAGATCTGTCACGTCCATCTTGTGTGTTTTAGTCCCATTCAGAAAGCTAAACTTGTCACTAATTTCTTTATAATTTCTTCATTCTTCGTTTCTTCTAGCTCATTCGTTAAACTGGGAATTGTTATAAGTGCCAGGAACAATCAGTATACAAATTTTTGTGTGACTTTGGCACCCCGAAATATGGCGCCCGGAACACATTTCCCTCTTGCTCCTCCCGATTTGTGACCCTGCGAGAAGGTCCCACAATACTTAACGTCAACCAGTCTTACCAGACGTTAAATGTGCTACATTTCTGGCACAGCAACTACGTTCTAATCATCTCGTAGGCTACGCGTGTTATTCATGTAGCAACGCCAAAAGAGTTTACGTAGATAAAGAGTAAAAGCGTCTTATTGCCATTGGAATCTCTATGACGAGATCTGGAATCTCTATGTATCCGTTTGGCTCAGGTAGCTCACTTACCATCGTTTGCGCACAGGTTGTCCAGCTTGCCCGAGCATCGATGAGCAGGAAACATAACTTTAACTGTTATTAACTTGGAAACAAAAATCTTACTAAAAAACAAATTATGAACAAGTAAAAATAAAATTAACAACTCCAGAAACTGACAAAAGAATCTACAATATATAAAGATATTTAATAGGATCTGCAATTGAGAAACCTACGTAGTATAATTGAAAGAACGGGAAAATTAAAAAAAATGAAAGAAAACATGCAGCATGGCACAAATGTTACAAGTTTTATTGCTGAGAAATATTCCACTAGATACAGTTATCAGTGTAACTAGTATACACTTTGATACAGTTAGTTCAGTACTACCACCTACATTTTGATACACATGATACAGTTAGTTCAGTACTACCACCTACACTTTGATACACATGATACAGTTAGTTCAGTACTACCACCTACACTTTGATACACATGATACATTTAGTTCAGTACTACCACCTACACTTTGATACACATGATACAGTTAGTTCAGTACTACCACCTACACTTTGATACACATGATACAATTAGTTCAGTACTACCACCTACACTTTGATACACATGATACAGTTAGTTCAATATTACCGCCTACACTTAAACGTAGTATACAGTAATTAATACACATTATTCAGTAACTATTGAGGCGGCCAGTACGTATGAATATCTGTCCAAATTTGTTGAAACCTCCACCTCTTTGTGGCGATAGCTCCACACAAATTCACAAAAGTTACGAATCTAGTTGATTCCGGCTAGTTCCGCATTGACGCTTGTTGCGACGTTTAACGGTCGCCCATAAAGACTCGGTCGTCTGCGTATGTGCCCACTTACAGTCTCCACAAAATTCTGACTGACTGACCGTCAAATGGAAGAAATTAATTCCTGGCAAGTTTGGTATTCCATTGTATACTTTCCACAAATCAGAAATAATGGTTGTACCAGACCTTATATCCTGCTTGTGTCAAGCAGGATTTAGCGGTTCTGTTTGGTATAGCATAAAGAAAACATTCTTTATCTTCGCGGCAGATACCGCCAAACACCCACTGTTGTCTATATACACGGCCGACTTCGAATTTCCTGCGAGAGAAGCACGACTTATCTACTTTAAGCAGTTTTCCCCGGCCCTCCGATTACTACGGGATTACAGAGTAGAAAGCTGGCGCAAACTTCACTCGTGTAACTGTAACAGTACCGCTAGACATACCGAACTCGTCAGCACAGAATTTGCTGGACGTATACTCCTTTACCCAGGCGTACGTAAATAATATAACAATATTAAATGGTAATTTCGATTTTTCTAACCAAGTACTGAGCAGAACTGAGCTTAAGAATCTGCGTGCTACATATCATGTAAAATATCACTTACTTGTCCGTTAGGTTTTTCTGAGAAATATTTAACGTGAGATAGAGTGACAATAACGCACCGACTGCCGGTTGTTATACAGTCAGTTTCATGAAAAGGCCCGGGATATTTTTGCCGTGACTTTAAACGGGCTAAATTATTTCCACTTTTTATGCAATTTTATGTTAAAATTTACTTTTTTAAATTAAATTTCGTCTGTGTAGTTGGAAAACATTTACAAGCTCTGCAGGTACGTTACAGAAACTCCACTCCACTGCGATACAGTAGCCTAGAGTAATTATAAAAAAGCCTAGCCTGTACGCCCTGAAGCAGTTCGTAGAGGCATCTTTCTGAATTCTTGAAATCCGCCTCAGATTGACATCATTACGAACAGGGACGTATTTACGGGGGGGGGGCCAACGGGACCGGACCCCCTCCCCAAGAGAGTCGAAAAAGTTTACGAATTTCGTTGATTTCTTAATTTTAGGCTATTTTATTATTTTTTCACTATGTATGCTAATATAGAAGTAACTATTTATTGAGTATACAAGCATCTTTATTACATAGCAATTGCGTATAAATTTGAAATATGAAATATAGGAAAATCAATTCAGTCAACAAGTATCTTGTAAACAATGTTTCAATAACGCATATTTTTATCGTGTTATTACCATGTACTTTAATGGGATTGATTTCAGAATCTTACCATACGATTTTCAACCACTTTAAACATCGTAATATTGATTAGTCTTCACTTGTTTTTTCTTTTGTATGAAATAAAAAACACACAAAACATATCTTGACCGGACCCCCCCCCCTCAAGACCAAATTCTAGATACGCCACCGATTACGAATGTTAGTGTATAACGGTTGCCATGACAACGTATGCCCTCTACATATAGCTCCCGCACTCAAGTAAACCAGGTCGAATTCTTGTGTCTCGCAATTGTATATTGCTTACCTAGTCAATGTAAGTTTGTTTTGTTCGTTTTCGTCGTATTAGGTACGTTTTTTCACAATGTTTCCTCCATTCGAACAGGTATGTTTTATTAGAACAGTCATTTTCAAGCTGGAATAATGATGATAAGAAAATTTTTTTAAGCTGTGAAAAAGCTATGCCTATATTGCCTATTTACAAGTAAATAAAGTTGCAAAAATCGAAGACAAGGTGTACAATAGAAACTTTAAACAAAACTGTTTTCGACTTTCGAGTGGTTGTGTGGCAGTTATTATTTAAATAAACTTGTTTGTGTGCCCTGATTAACTATTTGTGTTAAATCAAGTCAGCAGAGTAAGAATGGTTTTGATGATTTCTGTAACGTTACTCGTACTCTTTACAAACATGAAGGTTCTGAGCACATGCAGTGTGCGTTGAGTTTTTGAAAAGTGAGGAAAAATTTAAGTACTAGGAGGATGCTTTGAAGGGAAATTCTAGGTTATTTATTAAACACTTCAATGACAGTGTTCTGCTCAACAGACGTTTCAAGCACCAGCGTATTCGTTCAGTTCTTTAGTAGGGTAAAAATGAATTAGCATTTCGCGGTCATCATGAACATTTTATCATCTATTAATCGCAGAAAGATTAAAGAACTGTTAAAAACCTTCGTACCGATAGACCCTGTAGATATTCAAGAACACTGCAAATAATAATCTCACCCATCTTTGCCGGCAATTCTGCTAAGACTATTCACTGCCGGTTCCACATCTAAGTTCCCCCCCCCCCCCATAATTTGTAGTCCCCGCAGCGGGAGCTCTACTGAAGCTCAGAATCTCTAAATGAAATAAATGATTGAATTTTACAATATATTAATGAGCACGTCGAAAATGAAATTTGTACTTTTTTCTATTCAGGTGGATGATTCCACAGACATTGTCCACCAAATATCAGTGTAGCATCATAATTAGATACGTTATTCTCGGAGGAAAGATAGTGGAAAGATTTTGGGGATTTTATGTTGTTAGTTCCAGTCGGACTGGCGAAACACTGTTTAACGTTGAGTCAAGGCCCCAACGTTGCAATAGCACTTCAAAGTGTCGGATAGTTTTTGCAACTGTTAGCGATTTTCACAATTCTGCTATGCGACTTACGCAGTCGATACGGCCGTTGAAAGACGAGTACCTACTTCGTTATTACGCGATGGACCCGTAACTTAAACATTTTGAGTACGGTACTATATATAACGAATGGGGCTCATTGAAAGAAGTATTCACTGAAATTCTAAACGATCAAATTACGATTAACCATCAGTTAGGCAGAGTTTTGACTTCTTAAATAAGTTAAAGATTTTGAATTTATGCTTTTGGTTGTTTTTAACGATATATTTGAAGCCACGGATGTTCTATCAATGTGCTACAAAAAAGTCATTTAACATTAATCTCTTTATCTCGAAAATTAGAAATAACAAAACATCATAAACAACAAAAGGACTGAAATTCGTTTATGAAAATTATCACTTTAGCTGCTTGGAAAACAACAGTTCCAACTGAATACCATGAGTGGCAGAAAGGAGTTACACTCACATGAGATCAACTTTTTGAAAATATAGTTTTTTATTATGAAATTTTAAACGCCCTTTGACTACTTTTAAGCAACCACACGTTTTCAAGATGCGGGAAAGCTTCAGTTTGCTGTATTAATGGATACTTCGATATTCGTAGCACATTTTGAAAAATTTTCCACAGCAGCATTAAGTTACTTAAAGATGCGTTATCTTAATCTGTTTACTGTTTTACAAAGACTGAAAAATGATTTACGCTTATTTATAAGGATGATCAGTACAGACGAAAGGAATCACAAAAATGTGTGAAACTTTTAGCTGACAACAGGAACACCATTACAGAAGCTTATAAAATGTTTGTTTAATAGTGGCTATTCCATCCATTAGAGTTTCCTAAGAACGAAGTATTTCTTGCTTAAAAAGATTAAAAACATACCTGGGCGATACAATGACAGAGGACAGACTTACCGATTACCAAAAATGTGTATTCAAAAGGAATTACTAAGCGAATTAATTAATGTACAACCATTTAATGATGACATCATCTACAAGTTTGCGAATTTGAAAGAGAAAGAATTGAACTTCTGTTCAAGAAATAAAATGCAAATCTGTAAGTGTTAACCCGTTTTAACTGCTATTTTATTAGTAAATACTGTTAAATATATATTGTAAATATTTCCATTTTTATAATCTAATGAATTATTTAATTATTCAATTATTTTGTCTCCATATATTATTCATGATTCCAAAACAGAATGAATGAATTTTCTTTGCAGAGGGGAGGGACCTGCTACGGATTCTGCTTCACCAATCCGTGAAGTCACGATCTGCCACTGATACGTAGCAGCAAAAAAAAAAAAAAAATCTGGAGATGAACAATGAAGGAAACAGCAGTAAAAAAATTCCATCACCGTTCTACGAACCACTAGACGAAGCAGTATTACAGTGGTTCAGAAATCAAGAAACCTGTAATTCCCAATTAAAAGACTAATACTGAAAATAAACACTGAATTCTTTGCAAATAAATTAGGAATAACAATGTTCAAAGTTTTTGAAGTTTGGCTGCACAAACTTGAACCGTTGTTCAAGACTTAAACACATAAGACATAAACTGACATTGGGTAAAATATACAGCGAAGTAAAAGATGTTAACATAAACTATAAGTGACTGGATTCAAAACAAGTGGCCTAAATAAGTGAAGTTTATGAGAAAGGCGACATCTTTAATGCTGATGAAACGGGACATTTTAAAAAGATAAGTCTTTGAAATTTAAGGGTGAAAAGTGCGTCGGCGGAAAATTAACAAAACGAGTAACTGTTTTTGTTTGTGCTAATATGGTATGAACTGAAAAACGGCAGTTATTTAAGGAAATACAAAAACCCAAGATGTTTTTAAAACACAAAATCTTTCCCTGTCAAATATTGAAACAATAAATCCGCATGGATGACTGCTAACATATTCGAAGAAGAAATACGGATATGGGACGATGAATTAAAGAAAAAGGGTAGAAAGCTTCTTTTATTAATCTATAATTGTACAGCACACGCAGATATCCAAGGACTAAAACAAATTAAAATTGTTTTTTTAGTACGACTAGTGTCCTCCAACCGATGGTCAGAGCGTCTTCAGATGCCTGAAAGGCCACTACAAAAAATAAAATTTCTTCAATCTCTTCGACGCATTGAAGAGAGGGAAAAAATTTAATTTAATTTATACGATACAGAGTGCTTTCTTGTCAAAGTATGGGGTCCTGGTTACGCCTTCAACTGTAAAACACGCGTTTAGGCATTCGGGACTTCTACTACAAAGGAATTTTTCTGATGACGATAATTATAATAAAGAAGACGATCTATCTCAAAGTGAATGAAAAAAATAGTTCAATGTTCCACCGTCTGCTATCTAATGCCGACGAGTATCAAATGGCTGATGACGAGTTAACCACCGCAGAAGCACTTAGTGACGATAACGTTAAAAATATTCTTTACCCGCGATAACGAAGAGAGCGAAGAGGAAGAAGAAATCCTACCCGCTACTTCAAAAGAGAGTCTGAACGCAATGAGGCTGGTATCAATCTATTTTAGATACCACGGTATTAACATTTCATTACAGCAACAAGTAATAAATATAGAAAATAAGAGTGGCAATGATTATCACAAAACAAGACGCAAACAATAAAAAATGACGCAGTACTTTAGAAGTCAGTAAAAATATTATACATCGATTAGTGAAAAATTTAACTGGCAATTTTATTTTTAAAAAAACTTTCAAATAACCGCTTCCAAATAAACAGATTTTTATTGCAAGTTTTTTTTTAGTTCTGTATAAGTAAGAAGTGTTTCAAAATTTAATTTTAATAAAGTGAGTGGAATTATGTAGTAGCGTACTTAATTCGTGTTTGTTCTCTCCAAAAGGCCTTCTGAAAAAGAAACCAGTAAGTCTACTCACTTCTATTTTATTATTACCATTATTTATATTATATAAGAAATAGAAAACCGTTTTAATTAAGCTTCAATATTGCTTTCTTTATTTAAATTATTTTCGCGGTATAGTTTGACAGCAGATTTTCTTCTTCTATTGATGTTAAAACCCAGAAAGGGTTCTAGTCTCTTCAACGATTTTTTTCCATTCAGCCCTCTCATTACACAGTCTTCTCCATCTCCTTATTCCCATATTCCAAAGAGTCTCCTCAGCATCATCGATCTATCTCTTCCTTGGCCTTTCTCTTGATATCCTACCTACTGGTCTCCATTGTAGAATTTATCTAGGAATTCTGTGCTGTTCCATCCACACTGGATGTCCCAGCCAGGTAAATCTACTATTTATGAACCTTACTATATCAGTTCTGTGTATTGGACTATTGTTTGACAGCAGATACAGACAGTCAATTTGCTAACTTTTCCAGTAACGAAAGGTATAGTGGTATCTTAAATTTCGTTATACAGAGCTTTTATTGTGTAAGATAAGACTTCACGAAACGTAAAGTGTAAGTTTCTCAGTTACGTTTTTCTCCATGAATTACCGTCTTTGCTTCGTTTTCTTGTCTGAACTCTACACAACGTAAATACCACATTCATCAATAGTAATCTAGATCTGTGGAATGTCATTGACAAAAAGTAACCCGTGGTTTACAAATGTTCTTTACGTGGATTACAGCTCTTACTCCACAAACCTCTTATAGAAGAGAACCAGGCGATGGTCATTTTCTGCTCAAACGAAGAAGATGACATATGTTACGCATATGATTCCATGCAGACACTTAAGGACGTATAATTCCATATATTACGCATGTGTGACCTTCCACTGAACCATGTATAAACTAATTAGCAAACTGAACTCAAAAAACACACACAAATGTATTGAGTACTAAGACCATTATTATGCATGTAGGTAAAGGCAGGTTCCATTTGACAGGTGTACAATATATTTAAAACACAGACATTAAATTTATGTAACAGTTTCCCTTGGCAAGTTGAACTCATGACCTTCACACGCGGCCCGGTATAATACAGGGGCCCAGCTCCACGAATTTACTCGTAAAACGTTCCCAGTTTATATTTAAAATTCATACGCTAAACTACCTAAGTATTATAAGTAATTAGGACATAACCATAAAGAGTAAAGAGCATACCTTGTTGGCAGATATAGAACTGCATTTAAATTACAGTAAAACTCTGTTGAAACGCTCTTCATGGGATCGCATAAGTCAGGAAAGGACCATAGAGTACATATTATGTACCATATGCATAAATTTACCGTAGAGGCTACTCATATTCCATATAAATGCTCAAAAACGTATCCCTTGGTTCTATAGTATCGCGGTGAAACTAACTGTTCCTAACATGACCGGAAACAGTATTTCAGAATCATCAAAAATTTGCAGGAACGAACACTTTCATATTACCTACGTTAATTTTTCACCACGGCACTTTTCGCTTTAGAAAACGTATGATCTGTCTGGCATAGGCTACGCTTAAACGTATGATCTGTCTGGCATAGGCTACGCTTAAACGTATGATCTGTCTGGCATAGGCTACGCTTAAACGTATGATCTGTCTGGCATAGGCTACGCTTAAAAGTATGATCTGTCTGGCATAGGCTACGCTTAAACGTATGATCTGTCTGGCATAGGCTACGTTTAACGTATGATCTGTCTGGCGTAGGCTACGATAAAAAACGTATGATCCGTCTGGCATAGGCTACGCTTAAACGAATGATCTGTCTGGCATAGGCTACGCTTAAACGTATGATCCGTCTGGCTTAGGCTACGCTTAAACCTATGATCTATCTGGCATAGGCTACGCTTAAACGTATGATCTGTCTGGCGTAGGCTACGCTTAAACGTATGATTTCTCTGGCATAGGCTACGCTTAAACGTATGATCTGTCATGTCTGGCATGTCTGGTATAGTATGATCTGTCTGGCACAGGCTACGCTTAAACGTATGATCTGGCATGTCTGGCATAGTATGATCTGTCTGGCATAGGCTACGCTTAAACGTATGATCTGTCTGGCGTAGGCTAAGCTTAAACGTATGATCTGTCTGGCATAGGCTACGCTTAAACGTATGATCTGGCATGTCTGGCATAGTATGATCTGTCTGGCATAGGCTACGCTTAAACGTATGATCTGGCATGTCTGGCATAGTATGATCTGTCTGGCATAGTATGATCTGTCTGACATGTCTGGTATAGTATGATCTGTCTGGCACAGGCTACGTTTAAACGTATGATCTGGCATGTCTGGTATAGTATGATCTGTCTGGCACAGGCTACGTTTAAACGTATGATCTGGCATGTCTGGTATAGTATGATCTGTCTGGCACAGGCTACGTTTAAACGTATGATCTGGCATGTCTGGTATAGTATGATCTGTCTGGCATAGGCTACGCTTAAACGTATGATCTGGCATGTCTGGTATAGTATGATCTGTCTGGCGTAGGCTACGCTTAAACGTATGATCTGGCATGTCTGGTATAGTATGATCTGTCTGGCATAGGCTACGCTTAAACGTATGATCTGGCATGTCTGGTATAGTATGATCTGTCTGGCATAGGCTACGCTTAAACGTATGATCTGGCATGTCTGGTATAGTATGATCTGTTTGGCGTAGGCTACGCTTAAACGTATGATCTGGCATGTCTGGTATAGTATGATCTGTTTGGCGTAGGCTACGCTTAAACGTATGATCTGGCATGTCTGGTATAGTATGATCTGTCTGGCGTAGGCTACGCTTAAACGTATGATCTGGCATGTCTGGTATAGTATGATCTGTCTGGCATAGGCTACGCTTAAACGTATGATCTGGCATGTCTGGTATAGTATGATCTGTTTGGCGTAGGCTACGCTTAAACGTATGATCTGGCATGTCTGGTATAGTATGATCTGTTTGGCGTAGGCTACGCTTAAACGTATGATCTGGCATGTCTGGTATAGTATGATCTGTTTGGCGTAGGCTACGCTTAAACGTATGATCTGGCATGTCTGGTATAGTATGATCTGTCTGGCATAGGCTACGCTTAAACGTATGATCTGGCATGTCTGGTATAGTATGATCTGTTTGGCGTAGGCTACGCTTAAACGTATGATCTGGCATGTCTGGTATAGTATGATCTGTCTGGCATAGGCTACGCTTAAACGTATGATCTGGCATGTCTGGTATAGTATGATCTGTCTGGCATAGGCTACGCTTAAACGTATGATCTGGCATGTCTGGTATAGTATGATCTGTTTGGCGTAGGCTACGCTTAAACGTATGATCTGGCATGTCTGGTATAGTATGATCTGTTTGGCGTAGGCTACGCTTAAACGTATGATCTGGCATGTCTGGTATAGTATGATCTGTTTGGCGTAGGCTACGCTTAAACGTATGATCTGGCATGTCTGGTATAGTATGATCTGTCTGGCATAGGCTACGCTTAAACGTATGATCTGGCATGTCTGGTATAGTATGATCTGTTTGGCGTAGGCTACGCTTAAACGTATGATCTGGCATGTCTGGTATAGTATGATCTGTTTGGCGTAGGCTACGCTTAAACGTATGATCTGGCATGTCTGGTATAGTATGATCTGTCTGGCATAGGCTACGCTTAAACGTATGATCTGGCATGTCTGGTATAGTATGATCTGTTTGGCGTAGGCTACGCTTAAACGTATGATCTGGCATGTCTGGTATAGTATGATCTGTCTGGCATAGGCTACGCTTAAACGTATGATCTGGCATGTCTGGTATAGTATGATCTGTCTGGTGTAGGCTACGCTTAAACGTATGATCTGGCATGTCTGGTATAGTATGATCTGTTTGGCGTAGGCTACGCTTAAACGTATGATCTGGCATGTCTGGTATAGTATGATCTGTTTGGCGTAGGCTACGCTTAAACGTATGATCTGGCATGTCTGGTATAGTATGATCTGTTTGGCGTAGGCTACGCTTAAACGTATGATCTGGCATGTCTGGTATAGTATGATCTGTCTGGCATAGGCTACGCTTAAACGTATGATCTGGCATGTCTGGTATAGTATGATCTGTTTGGCGTAGGCTACGCTTAAACGAACCAAAACATTGTCGCCGTACTAGTTTTACTTATTTCGAACAGTGAAGAAAATGAATCGAAAAAGTTAGTAAGCAAAACGTATTACGCGGGATTCCAATGCAATGAACGAGGTATTTTATAAAGGCTCTGTATATGCTGTCAACAGCGACATGGCAAAAAGGTGGTTTATATGATATATCGTAATAAGCGAGAGTGTTTTAACGGTATTTTCTTGTAGCTATCACTCAATGGACTAATGAAATCTTGTAATGGGGTTTGACAAGCTGCGCAAGAAATCTTAAAAGTTGGCATACACGCCGCGCGCGAGCTTAGCAGACTCTTTGACGGCGCGGCGGTTAGTTCTGAAGCCACACGTGAAAAAGAAAAGAGGCCCAGTGTTTTATAATTTGTTATGTTGTAATTTTCGTGGTTGCTTTTAACTACAAAATTCAAAAAACTAGTATAGTCTGTACTAATTAACTTTGATTGGATTCGAAGTTATCATACATACACTCGCGCGCGCCCACACACACACATATATATATATACACACATATTCTTACTAATTTTAATCTAGGGACTTTATTCTTGTCTAACTGCGACTTGATACTACTTAAAATCTACAAGTCCACAAGGTCAAAAGTAATTTTATTCGGATAATAGACATATTACATAAAACATTAAAGAGCACTTCATTATACTAAATTATACGTAAATTTCCCTACTTATTTCACTCTGAGCCCAGTTTATGGAAAAAATTATATAATTTGCTTTTTACGAAAGAATTACATACATTTAAAGAAAGTATGTTAATAATTGTTAACATAATTTAATAATTATGTTAACATGTTAATGATTGTTATTTCTTTTATGATACAAAAAAAAATTTAACTTTTATATCATTCGACAAAAAATTATCAAAGTACGGTGTTTACATATTTATCTGAAATTTACTAAATTTTGGCTTAGGATTGTTAAATAATCAAATCAATAACACATTACAGAAGACTATAATAATAATATTATTATTCGTTTATACTTCATTAGAGAAAATATGTCATTATGAAATGAGATTGTCAGAGTACAGAATTTTAGATGAATGTTTCTTGAGATTTTGAAGTATCAAGCACGTCCTACTGCATCGTATCAAATGGGAAGCTAGCACCACCCCTGCTATAGTGAGTAGCACCGCTCGTGTTAATGGAGCTAGCAGGCCTCCACGGAGAGGCTCAAACGTTCAGTTCTAAACAATAAAATGGTGCTTCACGCGCCACTTGTATAGACTCTTCTGAGATTGTAAAAAGTACCTTCAAATTCCTTCAACCGCCGCGCGCAACTTGTATAAACCCATTGAAATTATTGTAGTTTTTCCGACACTTGCAATGCAAGTGATGTTTGTTCAGTTTTGCGAACAGAGTATAACTGAACAGAGGGTAACCCGTATTTTTTTGTCATAAGGTACTGCATTTTGAAAAACAACAAATTTTACATGTATCTTATTGTCTATTGTTGTATATTTTAACTATTTTCAGTTAGTTTTGCTTTTGTAATCGCTGCTAGGGGTTACTGAAATAGTTGTTCCGTTTCAAAATTTCCACTGAAAAAGAAATCTCCTTGAGGCTTCCTTTCTCTAGTGAAAGTGAGTTTTGGCTAAACTCTTCACTCTTAGAAATTGTAAATAAGTTTCACTTAGTAAACAACTGAACAGTATATAAATGAAGTGAAATATCCGAACGATTATCAATCCCAAAGGGTTGCAGTACGACGTATTGTCAGTGACAGGCTAGTGACTTGTTGTAAACTAAGTAAAGAAGAGAATTAATTTATAATTGTACGTAAAGAAGTTGTTAAAGTGTTTAAATTGAATAAAGAGTCAGTTTTATAAAGTAATAAAGAGTAGAGTCTCAGAAGAGTTAATGTAAAAGGAAATTAAATGTACTTATTGTGAAATAGAATAATAATAATAGAAACAACTAGTAGCATTGCATTGTATCAAGCAATCTTCTGATTGTAGAATAAATTATTCTTTTGGTATCTTTTAAATTTCTTAATTCTTAATCAGGCAACGTACTCCTACTAAAATTTGCTTAGCCACTCGACCAAATAGTAAACTGTCATTATCATCGTACAGTTGGTAACACTATCATACAATGTCCAAACCTCCAGTCTTTAGTCAAACAAATTTGATTGCAACATGCTATCATAAGCTCAGAGTTAAATTACTAATTCATATGCAAATGCTACCTATTTAAATATATGTACGTATGTATGTATCTATGTATAATGATAGCATAAATTTTATGGATATTCATGAAAAACCCGTTAATTTAAATAACTTTCGAGATATGGGAATTTCGGAGATGGGACTCATGTCAGAATACTCATAATAAAAGACATATGTGATGACAATATTTATTTTAAAATGCAGTAACTAAATGTGTCAGTTTTATGACCCATAAATTTGGACGTAAACATATCCAGGTTCTTTGAACAAGAATTATTCCGGTCCGAAACCTACTTGTACAGGAACATTTATTATATATAGAAATATTGTGAGTAGTGGTTACCGAAAAATCAATAAGATTACGAGAATTGAGTCGTAAAATGATTTTGAACGGATAAAACACTTCTCGGAATCAGTAACGTGTAAACGCCGCTCTGGTATTAGACGTTTGGTCTGCCAGTCCCGACAGACACAAGTTAGAAAATTCTCTTGAGTTACTGCGAAATGTATAATTGTTCTAATCCGCGAACGTTCAAGATTTTCCGATTAGGGTGTATAGACACTCGAAGCTGATTGGCGGTATAAGCTCAATACACCAGAAGCAGTAACAGTATCGGTTCGCGGTGAAAGTGTACGTAACCGTGCCCGTGAGAAATATCTACACGCTCGAAAGCGACCCTGCGACCCACGTATTCCTCCAGATAGGAACAACGCGTCGTCTGAAAGACCTGCGGTCGACATTAAAGGGAAGTGAACTTATATATGTAGGCTTACAATTATAAAAAATTATTTATTATAAAGACTTTATAGTAAATAAGGCAAAACGTGCCGGGACTTTTAAAATATTAATTTATTTCGTTGTCCAGAGACAGTTTATTACAAAGGTCAACAGAGACAGATTATATATTTGTATAAACTGTATCAAAACCTCAGTAGATTGTCAGAAACTTACTTATTGTAATAATAGCATCACTTATAAATCCACTTTATTCTAATAACATATATCGCGACTACTTATGCTATGCGACACCTGTACATGGCAATATATATATATATATATATAATTTGATATTTACTACTAGATTTCAATCAAGGTGTATTGTTTTCCTTACTAGGAACATGTTTTGGGCATCAAATAGTTTGTCCATCCTTATAATTACTACACCACCCTACAACTCTACCTGCACGAAACAATTCTCATCACTGACCCATCTACAATGATAATTTATCTACTGTATTTTTAAGTTGTCGTTATCGTTATCATTTAACAACCGTTTTCATCATAATCATCATCATCGTCATCATCATCATCAGCTTCAAGTATTAATCCGAAGGTCTGTCCGGGAATCATGAAAATTAATAAAATCACAGTTTTTGAGATCGTCCAACACTCCTTTCCCAAGCAGTATGAAGGCCTCCTTCGGAATTCTCTTGTCAGCAGTTCGACCCAAACTATAGCATCTGGCATCTATATTTAGAGATTTCATTTAAATTAAATGCACTAATTCTTCCCGAATATTCTTATTATTTTTCCTGTCTAGAAAGGTTTATCCGGGAATGCAGATTAGAAGTTTCATTTCCGATTCTTAAATTTTCCTTTGTTGTTTGATTGTTAAGCTATTATATTAAGCGGGCATTATCATAGCTTAGTAGAATTTAAATTTTGTATCTCGCCGTCCGTCTTTGAAGGGTTTTTAATTGTTCCACACATTTGATTGAATTTGTTTATTTTGTCATAAATACGGAATTATGCGGAGCCTTAAAACCAAAGTAGCTGAATATATTTATTTGCTCAATAGGTTGAAAATTAATTATTATTTTTGCTCTAATTATGGGTGGTTCACGGAAAGTGAATCCTTCTGAAGAACAATTCAGAAACAATAATTCTTGATAGCAATGATGAATGGAAAACAAGTATGATCAAATACTTATGAAGGTCAGATTGAGAATGCAATTGATTTACAGCCAACGCCTAAAGTAATTTGTTACTTTACTTTAGATAGTCTTTCTAAACCTTTTGCAAACTTACTATCGTGTTCTATTCACAATTGTAAAACCAAATTATTTGAGTCTCTAATTTGAAAACTGTGTTTTTACTAACACTGTGTAATGAGCCAACACTGTCAAAAGTCTTATTACGTGATATATTAAATAAAGACATACTAAATAAGTAACAGTATGATACACAAATTGTCTGCTTAGAGGTAACACATTTGATCCTTTACAATTTGATATTTCTAATTTATATGGCAATCAAAATATAGAGTTCTGTTTTTGAACGTAAGACTCCTTATGGTTCGAAAATCGGTGGGTTAAAATTTCAGAAACAATTATTCTTAATAACGTCTATGGAGGGAAGAAATATACCACGTTCGATTAAATAATTTTGAAGGCATAAATATTTGTGACGTACTAACGTAAGTTTAAGTTACGTAAGTTCATGTTGTTTTACTGACATATTACATAATTTTCTAAGTAACGATAAACGTGTCTGCTATTTTGCACTCCCCTATTGGCTTTTTAACCTATAACTTAGATCAATCAGTATCGTTTAAATTCATTTTCTGTACATTAAATTTGTGTAGGCGGTTGACAGTTTTGTAAACGACTTAAGTTTAGTTAGTTTAATCTAAAATAGAGTGAGCTGTGATGGCTGTAAAAGACTTTAATTGCGGTCGTTATTGGTTCCAACGATTTGTCAACATTTTGATTAAATTTATAGTGTTTAAATAGAATTTCCTTGTTTTTGTTTGCACCGAATTACGCAATTTTAGACTGTACATAATGCGATGCGATAACACGCTTCAGGGTAGATCGCTAGTAACTGGCGGTTCTGTGACAACTACAATATTGATTTGAAATTAACATTCAAAATTAGCTAGGTCGTTTGGGCAATTGCGTTACAAGCCTACCACGTGCACGCATTCCATACTTTGTTTGCAACCAGTAAATACCTCTGTTCTAATTGTCTTTCTTTCCTTAGTACTTGTAAGACATAAAAGTATCTTTGCAATTATCTTTGCATGTAAACACGCCGTCCTCAAATGACAGCCGCATTATTTGTGTTTCTTTTATTCTCCAGTGCCCTTCGCGGCTCATCTGTTATTACTGTAAATAGTAGTTGAGCCGATATACAGCTTCCCATTCCCGCATTAAATACTTTTGATTCTTCATTATTTACTCTCATGCAGTTCAAATCTCTTCTGTATTATCGGCATAATAAGTACCTTATTTGCCTCACCACTTATTCCTCTTCTATCTAGCTCCATCCATACACTTTATGCCCGGTGGAAAACCGTACATATAAACAGATATTTCCTATACTTGCTTATAATCTTCTCGCTAATAATCCAGTATACTCATACCCCCTTTAATCAACATTGCTTGTTTAAACTACAAATACTAAAAAATGTTTCACGGTATCTTTTTTTCGAAAATAAACAGAAACTCTGTCATGAAACCGTGAAATTAAATGTATTAAAAATAATTACTTGTAATCTCAGATTTTACAAAATACGTGTTTTTCCTTCGAGGTGTTGAAACTAGAACACAGATGTGTCTTCGCCGTTATATACAGTGGCAGTAAATATAATCTCCTTAAACAAATCACGTGTCTTCTTTGTAATGAGGGAAACCAGATTTCCAATTTTACGATAGAGTGGATCCTGTATTAGGTATTTTTACTCTCGTTCAGTTAACCCGCGCTTTGTTTGATATTAAACAAAATAATTTGTCAAATTATTGTTAAAAGTGTAAATGTAACTGTTACTGTACAATGAAACGACTTATAATTAATCATCATCATATCGAACTTCGGTTTGTTTAATTTATTGTTTGTTCCTGCTTCAAGCGGACTATTTAACTTTTCCTGTGGCAGCTAACATTTCAAGATTTAGGGAATCGATCTTCAGATTTTCGTAAAATATGTCCATATCCATACCAATTTCTCCCGTATTCCTCGAGTTTCTCTGTCATGTATGTAACTCCCAGTTCTTCTCTGAATTCACTATCCCATTTCCGATCACACAATCTGTATTGGCTCATTGGCATAAGAGATATCGTTTCCGCTGCCTCAACATATTCCACTGATATATTTGTTACTCTTGTCCGTTCGGGATATGAAATATGTACAAAAACTATTGCAAACAGAGTAAATGTAGACGCTGAAGTGTTTGCTGAAAAGAAACAAAATCATTTGGAAGGAGAAGGTTTGGTATAGATGGTGTTTCTTCAGTTTGCGAGATAACAGAAATATAGAGAATATATTAGTCTCACATACAACAGTTACGTAAATTACAAGAAAGCATTTGACAAGATGAACACAGTGAAATATGCCATACCCCGACACTTAATAAACAATTCAAAGTCTGTAAATATGTATATATACAGACACCTTAATGAGAACTTTAAGTTGCGTACTGGCAGAGCAGCAGACTAAAATTCAAAACTTATCTTTCAAGGCGTGATAAAATAATATTCATAGATTTGTTGAATGCATGTATTAACGACGCCATGAAGACATGGCGTTTAAAATAAGACATCATTATTTGATCCACGACATAATTTTAAACTTACTCTTGTTTCCAGAAGATCAGATAATCTTTACAGATTCGAGGGACAACTTACAGAAAGGAATGTGGTCTTGTCTAAACGTGACGTGGCAGAAGCATGTAAATAAAACCAAAATAAAGGCATTCCAGGGTAAAAACCGTCTCAGAATAAAAATAATATTTGACATTCAATCCTTGGAACAAATATATTGTTTTAATTAAATAGGTTGCAGTGTTTCTATTTCCAATTTAATGGACGTAACATAAAATTACTGCGGATCTAGCAGTTGATAGGTACAATAATACGTAGGCCTACCCTTCTTAACACAGTTAAACAAACAACTTGTAATTGTTCAGGTAATTCCTTTTTTAAATTAAAAAGAATTGTTAGACGGACTTTACAGGTTAACAATCGTTTATACTGTTGGAATCAAATCATCGTTTAATTGATGTACCCCGCGGATTTAAAATATGAACACAAGGTTGTCTGCGAAACTCCTTTTGTACCAAATGTAAATGTTATATTGTCTAATATTATTGAAGACAATTTTAGTAACTAATGAATACTTTAAAATTTATATTGGTTACCTTTTTTTGGCCCTATGTTTTGTTTTAAATTAATTAACAGTTTACTAGCACAATTGTTCACAAACATAACATACCTGTCCGCTGTTCGTGACCTGACCTTGTTTAATACAATCACTCTGTAATAGACTGTCACTAACAGACTAATAGTATCAGTTCTGTCTATAACCATTTACGTGCATCATGCGCCAACATATTGGAAAACAAGGTCCCCGAACGGATGATACCGTTTTGTTCTAGCTGTCCTTTACGAATTGTCGAGTTACATTGAAAAGCGAAAATTGAAAAATTTGCTTAACTGTGTGTGACCGTCAATTATTGTTTTGATAATTCTATCATACCAGTTAGTTCATCTCCCGTTTCACAATACTTCGCGTACTATATCAAGAACTTCTTCGTTACTGATTTTGTCGAACTTCAATAACTTCTTATGCCACCACATTTTAGATTACTTTCTTTTCTTCTGCCCATATTGCACAGGTCTCACAGACTTACATAAGTCCTTAGGAATGTTTTCCTCTAAGTTTTTACCTTTGGCAACTGGATGAAAGCAACTTTCGTCTCTCCAATTCTGCTCATAATATCTGCGGCCTCTCCAGTAATCGATTTAGGGACAGAGCAAAGCCTCTCCAATGCCGAGATTATTTTATCTTTACACGCTACTACAGTCTTTTGTGTTCGTAAAACGCTAAGTGTCTTTAGCACATTAGTTTATTTCAAAAATTGTGTTAGTGAGATTTATAAATATGGGAAATTTAGTAAGGAAATTAAAAGCGGACACTTCTTTTGGCTTATGACGTTACCAACGTGCAAAACCGTTTGAACCGCATACATAAGGAAATTAGATATCTCTTTCATCTTCAAAACATTTGAACTCCGTTTATTTCCTGTAGGAAAATTTTTGTTTTAAACAGATAGAGGTTTTTACATTTTTGTTTTTAAAACTTCAGTCTAATATATTTTCTTTTAATTTAAAATTCAATGTATCAGTCTCAATAAAGTTACCATGCACACCCAATGATTAAAGTTTGTTTTAAAGTATATGATTATTTATAGTTTGACACAAATATAAATAATGTGTTTTGTGTGTAAGTGCGTGTAATAGACGTGTCTCACAAATATCTGTTCTTTTCAGCTTCTATCCGTCAGTGAATTTAAACTGTTAACTTTTTTCTTTGGCCCTTCAAAGTTTTTTATAACTCTGTCATATAATTCGGCCTTTTAAAGTTAATTGTTTTCATGCCGAATGGGTTGTACAATTGAACACGAAACCACCAGAAGCGGAACAATGAATAAGCATATTCTTACATCATGTGAATCAATTTTTCCATCAAATCTGGCGGTAATTAACTTTAGACAATACAGTACGGGTTTCACTGAACCGAAAATAGTATGGTGTGCGATAGTGAAGACAACAGTACCAGTTCGTCTGCTAGTAATAATCATCATCTAATTTTAATTGCCGGTACTCAATTAGATGTCGTAGGCTTAGTGTTTTCTTCAATACTTCACAGTAGAATGATTTTTATAATCATTTATTACAGGCGGGAAGTATATAATGTATTGCTATTACAAATCAAATTATTTTAAATACTGAACAGATTTTAACAGTGTTACATCCAGACAGTTCTACATGTAAACCATGTATCACATGGTATTTGCTATGTGACGGGTCCACACACTACTATCATCTCCATTTATATGTTTATTTCGATACCCAGCCTTTATTTTGCATACAGCTTCACACATTGTTTTATGTTCAAGAGGGTTAACCGTTTCCACACACCCTTTTTCACTCCTTATACTTTTCCTTCAGACACTGTTGGTTGACAAAAAACAATTGCCCTCAGGATATGTTCAATTCAGTTTCGCTTTCTCATCTTCATAATCCGCAGAAATGTTCTGCCCTTCTTGACACCTCTTCGTTGATTATTACATCTGCCTACTGTTTCCTCACATCCGTCTCCAAAACCAGACTTCCATTGCTTCAATCATGTCTCTATTCCTTTGTTTACCCTGCTTTTTAGTCAAAATATTCCAAATCTACCTAATCTAGTTTCCTCTTCGGCATTTCCATCCCCTCTACCTTCAATGTGATTAATAAAAAAAAAGTGTGCTAAAGTGTTGCAAGCAAAACGGATCAGGCCTTGCGAAATTAAATCAGACATATTTCCTTCTCTCGTATACATAGAACACATTTAGTTGCTTTAGTGAACACAAATATTTCCCGTAATAATTAATTTACTGAAGAAGATGAGGAACAGAAAGCTTACCTTTCATTTTTTTTAAGTTATCAAGCAAAACATCGTTAAAAAGTTTAACAAAACCCCGTATTAAAATTTTCCACGAAACAGCACGTGGACACTGCGATAATCCACAGTGTCGTACGCAGGAATGTGTGGTAACCCGAGTACCATATATATAATACGGTCTGTTCTATACTTTATAGTATATATCTATCACATTTTATTGTAATGTAAGAGTGCAGTACGTAATAATGTGCGCGCGCGTGTGTGTGTCGAGAAGCGGGAGGGGAAGTGATGAAAGATCGAAATAGTTAGATTAATCTTCAATGTAAAACAAATCGGCAAACCGAAACGCCCTGTAAAAGTAATCACTGATGACGGGAACAATATTGTAATCACAATTAAATTATTTCTGTAGGCGGGAAAAGTATCGTGGAATACATGACTGACCGCATTACTTGTTATGACATCTAAGTATCGTGGAATACATGACTGACCGCATTCCTTGCTATGACATCTAAGTATCTTGTTTATACGTTCTCCTTTTTTTCAATTCAATGATACAATGAATTCTAAGTAATATAAGTAATAACATGTTTCTTTTTACATCTACGAAATGGTTTAACAAAACGGAGCCTGTTTCAGGCATACGGCATACAAGGAAAACAATGTGGCGAGCAATGCATTTTCACATCTGAGCTGACCTAACTGGGCTCTGTTCATGAGAAACTCCCGTCACTTTATGTTACCCGAAAATCGAACCTTGCACCTCAATGATAATAGCCAAACTCGATGACCTGCGTACAGTAAAATTAAACCACAAAGTAATTAATTTACACCAATCCTTATAGAGAAGTTAAAGTAGGGAATATCTGAGTTTTACAGAGATTCGGGAAGAAGTAGGGACGCAGAAATAAATGTAGGATTGTGCGCGCGCGCGCGATGCGTGTGTGCATAAAATGTAATGCATAAATTATATTAGAAAGACATTTATTAAAAACTTTTAAAACTGTCAAGTTTGTTTAGTAAACAACCCTATTTAAAGATAGTTTCTTGCTTTTCGGGTTTCGGTCGACTTGGCAACGATTACAGAAACGTGTACAGAGATATTGGTGTAACTTTGCCATCCCTCTCCGAACGTCACACAATTTAAGCCCTTACAATAGTTCGGAATTTAGTAATTGCTGTGGAAGATTGTAACAAATGTTTTCGTTGGCTCAACCATTACATGCTGTTTCATTACGGACATTAAACTTATAAGTTCACCGTCATTGCATCGTTCTGAGTACATGAAGTTAATGCGCGTACATACGGACGCGCGCAAGCTCTCATACTTAGTGTTAGTACATACATCATAAACATTCTGTCAATTGTATTTAATACGTTGGGCCAGTTATACTCAACTTGCAGCTCCAAACCTCTTGATTTGTCACTTACGGTGCTTAACCAACTAAGAAATACATGGTTTTAGTTATTATTGTGAGATACTACGAACTATGTCGTAAGGTTTACTGTATATCTGTATTTTATTTGGTTTCAAAACTAAATAAAATAAGCAAAATATTAAATTATATGTAGCGTACGAGCACACAACACACGCATTCAAGCAGGCGCGCGCGCGCGTGCACACACACACTTTTTCATAAATGTAAATTAACATATTAAGTTTTTAGATCATGTTTTCAAAAACTTATTTTCCTTAATAATTTTCCTGTATAATTGTAGTTTTAGAGCTTGTCATGTCAGTGCTTGATATGACAAAATCATACATAGACTTACGTATTGTAGCAATACAGATCGAGCATGATTATTTAAACTAAAGCTGACATGGAATGTGTATTATATTTTAAAACAATACCGTACACTAAAATGTATTATCTAAATTGTTAGTAATGTGGGAACCCTTCATAGTTTTTACAACAAAAAATCTTCTGCAAGAAAAACGATAATCTTTATTGGAAATAAAATAAAGAGTCTTCTCTTCCTTAATTAACAAAATGACAAATACCACCGGGCAAAAATAGTCGCTCTTCTCTTTTCTGTATGAACACTTCTCGTATGGAAGTATCCTGCGGAATTCGTATCTCACAGCAATGTCTGTGACTGGGCGAGAACGTACACTTGCTCTGTGTGTACGTGCATAGTATCAGTCAATACCGACTTCTTCTGCAAGTGTAGTCTGGCGAACTAATCGCTTGTATCAGAGAACGCAGTCTATAGTGTAAAAGTCTCTATATGATCTGAACAAGTCTGTTGTCTAGTTTCTACAGAATTTTATCTTCGCTGATTCGTAAGAAATGTCACCCTTTTCAGGACACGAACTTTGAAAGGTTCACCAATGGACTTTCAAAGTTCATGTCCTGAAAAAAGAGTCATTTCTGACCAATGAGTGAAAATAAAATGGTTATTGAACAGAGTTTTCTGTACGTGAAAAAGAAACAGGAAACGTGTATAACCAAGTTTACGGTCCATAATACCTTTTTATATAAAAAGTAATATTAACAGATACGGAGTCTTCAAATAGATTCTCTCACACTATTTGTTCTTAAAATCTGTATACTTTTGTGTAAGTCCTACTTCTACATCACTAGTATTAAAGAGTCACTCGCATTAATGTTAATTTGTAATGTATCCCTTTAAAACAAGTCACTTTTTTGCACGCTCCATATATATAACGGCTGTTTCATCAGACACCCTTTTACAACTTTGGGCCACTTTGATGTTTTTAAAAATCGTTAAATTTAGTAAGTTTACAACGTTCCTCATCAGCTGTTTTACAGTGACGTGGCATACAACTCTACTTATTGTCATACCCTCTTATTACTAAAAAACTTCCTGATGTGACGTGACGCTGTGACCGTGAATCATAAATTACCCGCTGACAATCTAGGACACGGCTTATTCAAACGACAGAGACCGAAGATTTCTAGACTGTGGGGAATCGAAAGTGTGGAAACCTTACATTTTTCGATGACGTTACATTTTTGTGGAATGACCCCCAACCTAAAATCTCTCTCTCTCTCTCTCTCCCCCCTACACACACACACGCGCGCGCGCGCGCGCGCGCATAAAGAATTTCGACGAAACCGAAACATCGAAGCATGATAATGTTTTGTAAACAAAAGATTTCTAGACTGTGGGGAATCGAAAGTGTGGAAGCGTTACATTTTTCGATGACGCATCACGCATTTTGTGGAATAACCCCCAGCCTAAAAACATTATCATGTTAAAATGTTTGTTACATATACGTCTGAATCCCAATTGAACATACACAGTGGCATTCTATATGTGTGTGTGTGTGTGTGTGTGTGTGCGAGCGCGCGCGCGCTCGTACGTGCATGTGAGGGGCAGTGGTGGGGGAGTTTGAATGATTATCTTGTAAATATTCTAGAAGATAATCTTAATTTCAAATATAAATATAATTGGAAACAAATTGTAATTTCTTCTAAAATTAATTTTTATAACATTCTACATTTCAATGAATACACATTTATTCACGCGAAATCCTAATATAATTAGTTGTCTGTTTTAGCGCTTCTCTTACGCGGTACGCGTCGTACACTCCCAAAATAACACCGTGTGGACAAGTTGGTATATAATTAGCTGAAGGAAACGCTGTCACCAGTCTGAGTCTTGTAACCTCGTTCATTTATACTGAAATATAAACTGTGTATGTACTCGTATTGTACACTCTCTTTGTATCGCCACTGTCTTTCCAAGACTGCCAGACACATGTGTGTCCAACGGTGAGGCCAAAATAATTTTAAGTAAACAAGAGCACACGTTCTACGACTCCCGTATAGACCACTGGACTGGACAGATTAACTGTTCATCACGTCAACATTACGCTGATTAAATTCAGTTGCGATGATAAAACAAGTTTCAAAAGTGATATTTATAGTTTATATACATACATTGTAGTTTAGTTATATAAGCATGAAATAGTAGAAACACTTAAAGAAAATTACTTCAAATGAAACTAATCAAGACCCAAAGAACATGCTGGTATGGAAGACGGCTCCAAAATAAGGAAGATCACGAACTGGAAGCCAAGGCGAATCTATCTAAAGGAAGAGGAAGGCGAAAGAATCTATAGGAGGGTCAGGTAACGAGGGACGTTAAAAGTGTAAGACTTGTAAGATCAATAGAGGGAAAGATGAAAGAAGATACCTTTATGAAGCAAGAACACGTACAAACGTAGGGCTATAAGTGATTAAATGAAAGACAATGTTGTCTAACGTAATAATGGGACTACGGAACTCAAGAAACTGAGAAACCCGAATGGAAATTAATGTCTTATTATTGGTCTAAGCCCAACAAATGTGACAAATGTAACCGTGGTTGTTTCTCGCCTACTACACAATTTTAAAATGAAAATTGAAATTTGTACGCACATAGTAGCAAAACAATTTTGTCAGACCGATATAGTAAACTTGTTGCTTTTAGTTGTTGTGTCTATCGCTAACTGTTCATTGTCAAGGTCCTCTTTCATGTTACCTTTTTACTCCGTATCTCTGTCTGAGTCCGATAACCCCGGTAAGAAGATTACAGTTTTCAATTATGTGTCTCCGCCGTCTACGTAACTACATTCCTGTCGTTCTTTTCGTAATAGGAGGTAAGAAGACGTCAGGTCTGTGTGCCCAAATTCCAGTGCTGTGAATTCCACATCTATTGTCGCACTTTGATAACGACAAGGTTGTGGCAGCTACCTTTGCGTCATCAGGTCGTATTGTCAGCTGCTACGTTACCTTCACTACCTACACGACCGGACGCTAACCAAAAGTAAAAGGTGAACCTAGGTTGTCTAGTGCATAGTGCCACTGTCTGTTGCAATAGTGGATCCACTGTGCCCGGGTTATCTAAGACAGTTAAAAAACTCAGTGAATCCTAACGGTAACAGATTGCCTCTTACCTTGCTCTTCATAGTATCGAGGAGCTTGCCACGTTGCACAGAGTTCAGCAGTGTGTACGCTCGCCGTCCTAGGCAGTGTATACGAGTGGGGGGCACCCTCGAAGACAAACGGACTACCCACTCCGTTTTCCGTCTTGGAACCATCGGTCTACACAATGGTATGATCTTCAACGTATTACTTTAGAAGTGATCGAAAAATAAGTCTGAGTTCAGTCGGGTGGCATAATTTCTGGCTTCTACCGACAATGTGGTTTGCGAAGAAGCACCTCGCATGGAACTTGCGCTTAGACCATCGGCGTCTGGATCTTATAACGCCGGGCTACTTCGAGCCGACTGGTCGAGTAAACGAATGTTCTTGCATGTCGTGTTTCGCAATCTTCTGGTTTACGTGGCTCGGTAGCGATAAACTTTCAGCCACATGTCCTAGCAACAGTAATTGGCATCTGAGATGTAAAGACGTCATTCTTGCTTTACAATATAAACTTTGTGCTGAGCTAGTGCGGAATGACCCCCCCCCCCCACAATAACGCAGTCCAGCATTGTGTACAGTGTCTAGGGTTTTCAAGCACGACCTCCTGGTTGAACAGTACACAGCACACCCATAATCCACTTTGGATAACACTAATTCGGTGTACAGACGCAATTAAACATCTCTATCAGCTCTTCAGATTATATGAGGGATGTAGTTACTGGCATTATTGACTATTTAAGCCGATATAAGACTCGGGCTGCTGATCGAAAGATGATAGATCGGGCTCATTCCCAGCAGTAAAATGAGTGCTCGCGCCTATATTTAAACGTTGTTAAGCAACAACTCTTCAGTTCTTATTCCAGCGACGTTAGTCCTATAACTCCAAGTGGTACTGTAGGCGTTGAAGTCCTCTACCAGGAGTAATTAAGTAGCTGCTCATCCAGTCGTGTTGATCTTCTGCTCGGCATGTGACAGCTGATGTCACATGGTGAACAGCAGATCGTCACATTCAGTGGCTGTAGCAAAGCTACTGCTTGCAGAGACGTAGAGAACGGGATACGTCTAAGAGGATATGTTTATCTAAAAAATATATCAACGCCTCCCCCAGCCTTGATTGGTGGTGTAAAATCACAGAGGAAGGACTCGCATCCCCTTATATTAAATGTTTCTCCAGGCCTCAGATGTGTTTCCTGCAGGCATACACACACACACACACACACACACATGGATGCATTTTTGGCCAGTAGTATCTTCAATTCACAATAATGCGTAGTGCAACCGTTTTCCACTGAAGAATGCTATCCATGCTTGATGTCGAAGAATCAGTTGCTGTGGACAATGTTCTTGTTTCTTTGGGTCGTTTTAGACAAGCCTTTCTTCTCCTTTCTTAAATTGCCGAGTTGTGCCAGCTTACGAAGGTCGGTGAGATCACTGGGGCCAGCAATGGAGCTGAACTGTGATCCAGACCACATCTCCTTTTAAGAAGTCCTCTGTGGTGTACCTGGCAAGTAGGGGCGATGGACAGCGGTACCATCTCGCAGTCTCGGCCCCATTGGAGGTGGCTGCAATCACATCCATAAGGATTGATTTCGTCCTTTTTGCGGGCGAACTGAGTGTCTTGGAGTAGACCCGCTGTTATTAGCTGTACTCACGTTGGATACAACTGCTCTGTCTTTGCTTGTTTGCTATGCTGAATACATTTTCGCGAAGCATATCTCGACGAAACGCGTAACTGAAGGCATTATATCCTTCAAATATTGGTATGGATGTCACTGCTATGAGTAACTGACTTTGACATGGCTCGCCGGATAAAAACGTTCTTGGCTTCGAGGTAACTGACTTTCATTACTGTTATAATTCATTGTATAAACACAGGACAATTACGTGACCTGGAAGAGTGCTGCCCACCATGGGTGGTGTTGAACCCACTTCCCACAGAAGCATGTCTGGACTCGGGCACATGTGGATGCCGTGTGCCCAAAGCGTAAACACTGGGAACACTTCATGGATTGGAGGATAAATGGTCTCACGCTCAGCCCATGGATTCTTGCTCAGATCTTCTCTGGCAGTATTACCTTATTGAAGTTCAATATGTGGAAGGAGGGCGGAAGTGTCTGTCTCTCCCTGCACACCAAAATGTTATCACAGAGTCTCATACCTATCATGCTCAGGCTCCTTGTGGTGCTAATTCTGTAGCAATTTGTTCTTCAGTGCAGTTGAGTAAGTTACGGCACACTACCACCTTCTTTGAGGTATTCAGAGCCGTGTGGGGATTCACCTGAACGTCAGTATCTTCTTCATCATTAGAAATCTCACCCCTTGTTGATCGATTAGGGTTTCTATTAAAAGACCACCAGCAGTTTTTCTGATGTCCGTGGCAGCTGATCTAGAACAAGTGGTTACTGCTTTCTCTATTAAAAAGGGACTCACTTTTGAGACGTCCCCTTCTTTAGCGATCAAGTACTTTGGAACTACAGTCGTACTAACTGGCGATGCCCAAAACCTTAGCATCTACAGTTGTGTATTGCCTCCTCTTCTCCCTCCGACGAAGGCTCTTTTCAAAACGAGCGTTTTTAAGGTAGGCTTCAATCCCTGAAATCGTATATGACAGTGGCATGTAGGTCCAACGAGTACTGGGGAGCTGAACAGACCACCATTACAGAGCCCTCGAGTACTGCAGCTAGGACTAAATTCACAAGATGCGTCCTAGTGCTCTGAGGCCATCATTCGCGACTAACGTAGAGCCAACCTCCATTGGCACGATCTTTCCCACCGTGAGTTGCGGAGAGTTTTACAGCAGATCACATATCCTTGTTTCAAAAAGCGGCCTGTTTCACATGTCCTGTTAGCCAGCTATTGCCCACCTCCCACGAGGCCAAGATGTTTTAGGTTCGTGCGTAAGGTTGGGTTTCTGGGGGAGAATTATTTTCATTATTACTATTATTATTATTATTACTTTTTTACTTTGTTGTTGTAGTTGCTTCTGCTGTTCTTGTTTTTGTTGTTGATGTTGCTGTTGCTCCTGTTGTTGCTGTTATTGCTGTTTCAAAATGCGTACTGTACTTGCATACATACACAATACATAAAAGCATTTCCTTATCTAACCAATGTTTAAGTTGGAATCTATTATCATTAAAATGAGTGTAAAGTTTATCCACACATTTTAGGGGGAAGGGAGTGACAATCCTCTACCGTCCGTCCATGTTACTTCTGTTCTCTTCAGATTTGATGTCATTTCATTATTCCCCGTTTGCTTCGAGCTTTTCTTCTCATGACTTATTCTGCTTTCCAAACACATTCTAGCAAGATGACCAAATCACTTTATTTGCTGTTTTTCTAGTCTTTGGTTCGACTAGAAGATCTCTTCTTGTTATTCCATTACGTTCTAGTTATAACTAACCCCACTAGATGTTTCGTCTCCATCGCTTGTATATTATTTGTTACTGGGTTCGGTGATGCCGAATTCCTACACCCGTAAATTAAGATTGGCCTAAAAGATGTTCTGTACGCTGTCATTACTACTGTCTTCCCCAAAAATTGTATTAGAGTACGATACGTAAGGCAACGGTAGTTCTCTTGTTCCCTTTGTCCCTTATGACTCTATTTCTGTTCATCAGTACTCCTAAATAGTTGTTATAACGATTCATAATAGCGTCCTATCAGAGCGTTATATGAAAGCTATAGACGGTACGAGTGTAGCGCCGTAAGGAAGAGAGAGAGCGTATAATCGCAGCCATCTCACTCTAACCACGTCACCGCTACATCAGAATCCAGTTCAAACATGTTATTTTACTCAAAGCGAATTATCAGTTCAACCTGCGATAACTTCAAAAGTTATAAATATACGGCAATTCTGAAAACAGCATGGTATTCAGCAAGAAAAGCTTTATAAGTAGCCGCAATCTCAGTTAATATAATTAACAATTGAAGAAGTTATACGGATGACGCACGCCAACAGGAATAACGAGAGAATTATGCTACGTAGGAATAAGGTGTTTTCACACACACACACACACACACACACACACACACACACACACACACACACACACACACACACACACACACACACACAGATAAAGACCTAAGCAACAATATTCTGTGGTCAGATCTTTGGAAACACATTTGCAAATACCTGTAATCAATCGATTTGCAAATACAGGAAGTACGATTTTGACAAGAAATTCTCTGCCGTTTGGAACCTGTCACGGAGTGTTTGACCGACCTGTTCGAGATTGTCACAACTGGAGAAACGCATGATTTATTTGTACAACCAATCAGCAGCCCGTATTTAAAACAGACGCCAGCTCAAAGCGAGGGGTAGCATCACTCTTCGTTCGGTACTTAAACACACTAGACGTGTATAATTCACATACAGAAATTTTTAAACCACGCAAAAGTGCAATTTAAGTTCTAATTCGAGAAGTAGTCCGCAGTGTAGATGAAGGACCTGTGCTACAGAAGGCTACAGCATCTGTAATTGCCAGGGCATCTTCAACAGCATTGATCAACATCCATTCTTCTGTGCAACACCATCAAAAGGAGGACCTCTACAGATTCCTATCTTCGGTCTACGCATCAAACAGTAAGAAATAGATTCATTGATCAATGATATAAGCACTAAACAAATAATAAAACAATAAACAATTTTAAAAAGACACTAAGAAAAGCACACTTTGTATTTAACCATAAGATTAGCTCTAATATAGTATAAGAGTGTTGAATGGAAAGTGGTGTGTAGTATTGGACGTGCAAATTATTGCAGACCTGTTCTTTAGCACTGGTTTGGGAGATAGAAATCTCTTAATCAAACCAGATAAGAGCTATAGGTCGTTTGAGCGTCTTAATCATTACTTTTCACACTCACTCAGTAAATATAAGTGTTAGGGTAGAATTAAGTCCTACTATTAAAAACTTAAAGTTTAAAAATCATTGATTAAACATTGAATATAATAATCAAGTAAATCTTAAAGTGTTATTTGTAACGGTTCCCCTTGAAAACCACAATCACTGAACGAATCCTGAGAAAGAGTGTCTCCATGCGCTGAGCTAAGCTGAAACCGTGTCATTTGTATCTGGGATTTGTCCTGGCGCCCAGGTAAAGTAATATTACGGGTAAGTAACTTTTTATCTAACATCACAAATATTAGATAATTGTGTTAGACGAAAGGTAGCGTTGTATTGTATACATTAAATAGTTCTACTTCTTCTTTGTTTAGCCTGTTATGTGAAACCTGTGAGTCCGTAAACTTTTAATCTCGACTTTAGTTCTGCGACGAAAGTTGTTACACAGTCTGACCATATTATTAGTGTTTAAATATCTTTGTAAATTCATTCATCAAAGAGAATTTATTCTACGAATATTATGTCTATTATTAAATCATCAAATTATTATGAATTAT
Source organism: Magicicada septendecula (assembly GCA_034769895.1). NCBI lineage: Eukaryota > Metazoa > Arthropoda > Insecta > Hemiptera > Cicadidae > Magicicada > Magicicada septendecula. Next base: position 195,268,177 of record CM068376.1, read on the forward strand.
ACAAAACTTTTAATTTCAAAAACAGAACACGACGCTAAAATTAAAGAAGTAAAACCATTAACAGCAATAAAAAATATAAAAGTAATTGATCAAGATTAGGGCAGCCGTCTACATCAACTAAAACTTACGTAATTATTATTTTTATTGTTTTTGTTATTATTATTATTAAAGGTGGAATTCATAATAATGACAGTTAATAAACTCCAAAAACTCAACAAAACCATTTGACCGTGCCCACGGTGGTCTTCCTCAGTAGTGCGGGAAAAGTTTGCATCCTCCTCGTAAGACAAGGGAGTAATCGTTATACTCCCATCTTATTATTATAAATTGTACCTTTAATAATAATAATAATAACTCCAATTTTAACAGATTTAGACTAAGATCGAACAGCCCGGATAATTTTAACCAATCCGATTCCGGCCGTGAAAGACTATTAACTATAGAAGTAAATTTAGAAATGTATAATTGGTTAATACTGACAAATACAGTTAATTATTAAAACTGAGTCGACACTGGATGAGGCAAATGGAAGGAATGTCTATGCTCCGTGCAGGGAAGCAGCACTATCTCGGTTTCTGTCTCTTACAGTAATTCTTCCGCAAGCTTATACGGCTGCACAAGACGAGGGGCGAGCTAATCCCGTGCCCGTATCCTCAAGTTGGACTCTCGTCACGGGAACTGTACAAACTGCCCGGAATACCCCGACCTGTACGCTAGTTTGTGAAGCGACGAGTTATAAACTGACTTCCTTGCGCTACAAAAACAACATCGTGCAGTGCCGGAAAAACTGGCGCTCATCGGGTGAAGTTTCGAATCACCACTACCATGATAACATTCTAGGTATAACAGTAATGAATTATAAAGCTTCATATATGGTAGTTAGCTCAAAATCGTAGTTCATGGTAGCCAAAGAATTAACATAAAAATCAAAACTTGATGTCAACACAAGTTAACATTTAAACTGATATTGCTTCTAAAAAAATAATCATACGCACATAAAACGTGAAATTATCAGATGCAAGTCTTTGCTTGTTATTAGTCTCCCCCAAACTAAAAAGAGGTCTCAAAAACTTGTAAATGAATAATGTCCAAAATTGATTAATATTTTTTTTTTTTTTTTTTTTTTTGCGGGGGAGGAAAAATGCATTATGCACCATCAGGAGACACCCGACTGGTCTCCCGGTGTATGGGATTCGCACCCACTAAAAAACCTCCACTTTACAGGCAGGGAACCCCCCCCCCTGGAACAACTATTCGTATGGCTTCAGGGTGGCACCTCGTATTGCGCCTACTAGGCTTCTACAGCTTTATCTATATCATCGACCTGTGAGACGAAGTTCAGGCTTCTTCTAACGCAGGACCATCCTCACGAAGGTCACAACCATGTCCCAGTTCTCTTTGCTGTTGAGCATGACGCCTATGATGTTATCAGGTGTCATGGGGCCAATCTCCGATTCGAGTCCTCGCCTCTCCAGCACCCACCGTTGACACTCGAAAAAAGTATGATGAGCGTCATCAGAGTCTGAGTCGCCATACACGCACGACGGATCCTCCATCTTACCCATCCTTCGCAGGTATGCACAGAAATAACCATGCCCTGTCAGGAATTGAGTAAGGTAATAATCTACCTCGCCGTGCGTTCTGTCCACCCATTCAGGGAGGTTCCCAATCAGCCTCGCCGTCCACCTAGCTCGACTCTCCTGCTCCCATCGTAGTTGCCAGCTCCGCATGGAGTGTGCCCTGGCCACTGCTCTTGATTCTACAAACCCCAAGTTTTCCTTGGTTGTGTAGACCCTCCTTCTCTCCTCAGCCATCAGATCTATTGGCATTACTCCAGCGACGACCAACACTGCTGGTTCCGACACCGTTCTGTAGGAGCTTACAATCCGAAGTGCTCCTCTTCGTTGTACCGCGGCCATCTGCTTGCGGTATTTTTCTTGCTTCAGTGCGTCGGCCCAGACCTCGCATCCGTAGAGGAGAATCGAGTTGGTCACCGACATCAGCAGTCGCCGTCTTCCTGCAGCTGGGCCTCCGACATTTGCCATTAGTCTGCTTAGCACAGCAACGACCTTAGCGGCTTTCTCCGAGGAATATCGAATTTGCTCCCAGTAGGAAAGCTTAGTATCCAGGTGCACCCCTAGATACTTCACCGCTGGCTTTGATATTATCGCCTTTTCCCCCACCACGAACTGTGTGATTGTGGGTATACGTCGTCGAGTGAGCAGCACAATCTCTGTCTTCTCCGTCGCAAGGCTCAGATCGTGTTCTTCCATCCAGATGCGGACCCTGCGCATGACCTGGTTCAGCATGCGCTGCGCCTCCTCTGCGTCTCTCGCGGTGATCACGGCAGCCACGTCATCAGCATATGCTACCAGAAAGGTATCATCTGGCATCTCCATCCGGAGGATTCCATCATAGAAGGCATTCCACAGGTCGGGGCCCAAGATAGAGCCTTGAGCTACGCCTCCTGTTATCTCTCTGCTGCGTGGCCCATCTGCTGAGTCGTACCGGAGCTCCCTGTCCCTCAAGTAACTTCGTATTATCCGGAGCAGGTAGTCCGGCGCTTGAAAGACGTCCTCCAAAGCAGCTAGCAAGTCTGTCCACCTGGCCGAATTAAAGGCGTTGCGTACGTCCAGTGTAGCGAGTAGCACCATCCTTCTGGAGAAGTGATTACCCCGCTGGGCCACCTGGACGGCATTCAAGATCTCCTGTATGGCTCCAATGGTGGATCTGGCCGTTCTGAACCCGTACTGCCTCACTGACAGATCTCCCGCATCCTGAATTGCCGCTACTAGGCGAGGCCTGAGTAGACGTTCCAGTAGTTTCCCCGCCGTGTCCAGCATACAAAGAGGTCTGTATGCCGACGGGGAATTCGGGCCGCCCTTCCCTTTGCCGACTAAGACTAGTCTCTGGATCTTCCACCTCTTCGGGAAGACTCCGTCTTTGAGGCAACGGTTGTACATATTGAGTAGCACCTGGGGGCAGGATCTAGCGACCACCCTCAGCACTTCCGCAGGTATACCATCCGGCCCTGGTGCCTTCTTGTTGCGCAGGGAGCTAGCAGCTAGTGATAGCTCGTCCTCGCTGAAAATCGGGACGTCTTCCAATGGGCCTGGATATTCCTCACGATCCCTCAGTGGGTGACGAGGAAATAGATCGTCCACGATGAAGCGCATCCAATTTTCGTCCATCCTTGGGCTACGAGGCCAGGCTCCAAGCCTGTACCCCAGGGATCAGAATCTAGATCACTTCTGAGGGTCTCCCACTTGAGCCGCTTGCTTCTGTTGGTGGCCTCCTTCAGTCTTTTCCTGGCGAGCCGATATTCGTCTTGCGCTTCGGCTGCTGCAATCGCGTTTCTCCGTCTGTTTCTAGTCGCCATGCGACGCGAGCGCAAGCAACGTCTTCTGAGGTCAGCAATCTCGTCTGTCCACCAGTACGCCACTGTCATCCCCCCGCGGCGTCTCCCTCTCCTGGGCATAGACACATCGCAGGCATTCCGTATGAGGCGCATTGTCGCACCGACGACTTCCTCTGTCGGACCCAAGCTGTTCATCACCGCCTCCTTTCCGATCGCGATGACATCCCGCAACAACTCCACGTCCAGTTTGGACACGTTCCAGCCAGGTGTTCGGCTGGGTTCAGCTATGGGCGAATGCTGAACTCTCCGCAGGGTGAAAGTGATATACTGGTGATCACTACCAGTATAATCTTCCAGCACCTCCCAGTTCATGACGCTGTGCGCCAATGCGTCGGACACCAAAGTAATGCCCGGGATTGTCTCGGCGTAACCAGGTCTTCTAAAAGTTGAGACACCGCCCACATTGACCACCGCGAGCCCGACTCTTGCTGCCATCTCTAACACGACCGTCCCCTGGCGCACGTCGCAGGCATTCCCCACTCCACCGCTTTGGCGTTGAAGTCTCCAGCGACCACGCAGGGTCCTTCCATCTCACGAATCGTGTCTTCCAATTTGTCCACTTTCTCACGAAATTCGTGGATGGTCTCGTTAGGGGTGGTGAGGTAGCAGCTCACATAAGTGATGTCCTCGCATTTCACCCACACGAAACCACTTCCGGCACCATGGCTTGAAGGGAGCGGCACGGTCGAGTCGGGAATCCAGATTGCAGCCGTCCCGAGAAAGTCAGCATACCATCCCGGTTCCTCTCTATCGTGGTGCTGCTCGCTGATGATCAGAAGATTGGCACCCACGTCCAGCTTGCTGCTCCAGGAGGGCGTCCGCCGTCCTGCTCCTATGCAGGTTTCCCTGGAGAATCTTCATCGGCCAAGCTTGCGCTGGGCCCTCCCAAGCGCCTGGCGAAAGACCGCACAGATACCCGACCCGGGAACATGTTTCAGAGCATCGGAGTCCAAACCACGCTCCTCGCAAAGGAAACACCTCGGCTCAGCTTGGCAGTCTTTTTTCAGATGGCCTGCACAGCCACACTGTATGCATATACCCGCCTTCTTTCTGTCGGGCCCTTTGCAGTCCGCCTGACGATGGCCAAAACCAAAGCAGGCGTAACAGCGAATCACCAGGGCCCTTCGGCGCACTGTGCCACACCCATCCGATCTTTATGCGGCCCGTTTCGAGGAGTTTAGCAGCTCCTCGCTCCCCCAGCTCCAAAATCACCATCTTCTGCTCCCTGGTGTTCGCCTTCGTCAGCGTCACTCTCATGTCCCCAGCCAGGGACGTCATCTGCATCACGTTTGACGGCATTACGGACCTCCTCTTCTGTTGTGAGGCAGTCAAGGTCCCTTATCTCAAGAGTTGTCCTGGGTTCCAGGCTGCGGACAGAAGCAGACTCGCCCAACACTCCCCGCAACGCCTCACAGAAGCCCTCCTTATTGGTGGTCTTAGATCCCAACTCCAGGAGAACATCCCCATAGCGAGTGCGGCGGACGGACCTGATTTCAGTTCCCGTCGTCTCCGGGTTGGCATCTCTCCTGATATGTGTCAGGACCTCCGCAAATGTCTTCCCCTCTGCAGGCTTGATGAGCAAAGCATCGGGTCGAGCCTTCGGTGGACGCGTCCTCCTCCTCTCCGTGGTCGCCGGGGCCTTGCTCTCCTTCCCGGGCTCCTTCTTCTGTAGCCGTCTTTTCGCTTCGCGGACCGATCTCCTGGACTGCACCGTCTGCCATACACTAGGTGTGTCTTCTTTTACCTTCTTCTTATCTGTGGTCCTCTGTGGAAGGGGGCTGGTGGCAGCTCGCTTACTGCCACCTCCCGCAGAAGACGAGGCCCCACTTTCTTGGCCCTCCTCCGTCTGTGTGGCACGGTCTGCTCCCTTCACCTGCTTGGGTGCTCGCAGGAACTCGAGGACTTCCAACGCCTCCCGTAGTTTTGACAGGCCAGATTTCTCCTCCATTGAGATGTTTTTCTGCCTGTCCGTGGCAGTCTTCATGCTGTTGAGAAGAGAGCGACAGTATCGCCACATATCCCCCTCGTTGCTCGTGTCCGGCTCCCTCTGTTCATCTGCAGAGCTCTTGCCTGCAGGCATCTTCTGGGCAGTTGTTTGCCCCACCCCTCTCTGTGTACTCACCGGAGGAGTCCTTTGCACCCACGAGCTCTTCTCGAAGGGGCTCGGCGTTCCTTCCGCTGTATTGGGACTCTTTTCCATATTATTATACTACAACAATGACCCTAATACCATGCTTAAACTTATTTAGATTAATTCAACTTTATAATAAAGTCACAATCCGAGACACACAAAATTTAAAGCTCTCTATAGAGCTCAAAAATTTAATAAATTGTCTTACAACAAGTATTCCTATTTAATTTGATTACTATATAATTTGATTAATTTAATTTTGATTACTATACAATTTAATTAATTTATGCTAATTTCTTTATTACATTAAATGTAATGAAAATTTAGTTTTACTTGTAACTCACTATGACTTACTTACCAAAGGTCAATGCGTAAAATTTTATAAATGCGAGTCTATAAAAATCGTACTTGTGCGGTGTATTCTGAGGTGTTGCTTTCCCCTCGATTCGGGGTAGAAATCTATTCCGACATCCGTGCGCAAAGTATAGCTACAGCACGGCGTGCACCAGGTATAGATATCAACATTTTTGTTCGAACCGACTTGTGTTTAGCTTTCAATGAGGAAATGTTTCTTGCGGGTTTGTGTGCTTTATAAGGAGGCTTGTTATGTCTTATAGCCTACACCAACAACCTGTATAGTTAGAGACCGGCTGAAGACCTCGTCAGCATGCGACGGCACTCTAAACGTTCTAAATAACAACAAGTGGCTCACGAACCCTGAAATTTAAAATTTTAACCAATGTGACGCTGGTCGCAATAACATGAGGCGGGCAAAGTGTTGGAAAAATAAAAATTATAATATTATATTTTATAATATAATATATTATATATAATATAATTATAATTATATTATATATCATAACTTATTAGCAGACGATTATCTCATAATTTCTTGACGTAAACAGAGGGAATGTAACTCCGTAAAATTCGAACGTTAAGCTGTTGCAAGAACAGACGTTAAATCGCTAAATACTATAATGCCAAACAATAAACTATCTAACGTTTTGAGACAGCAATTATAAACACTTAAAATACATAAATTTTGTAACTATAACAATAATCGCGTGTGGTCGATGGGAACGCCAAAACGATACTCAATACTTTCTCTTAGAATATAACAGCTACGCTATAGAGCCAAAGAAAGAAGAAGAATAAGATTAACGGTACTTTGTTAACGTCTGTTTACGTAGACACCAATTAGTTGCCGAAATCATGGTCTATTAGTAGGCTACACCTTTTCGACAGTAGAAGAAAAACGATTTAATAGAAACTGTAAGCAAATTTTATGAAGTACGAAAAATCATTCGTTTTTAATAAACCGTCCTGCCATTCATACTGTGTGTTTGGGCGGGGGAGGGTAAGTTAAACAGTCCATTGTAAGAGTATATTCTGCAATGTTATTTAACTTGCACAATTATTGTGATGGCATTCGAAAAGGAGTTGTTACTGTTATTCAGACGACCTTGTGTGTTTTTGCTAACGAGGTTCAGTTCCATATAAATACAGACCACGAAGGCATATGCCTTTACACAGTTCAAGTTAAAGACTGGCAGTTTAACCGAATAACCTGTAATTTAACACAATTCAGTTAGTAAGCTTTAACAAGATTAAAAACATCAGTGGGTGGCGTTTGTTCTCCAACAGAATCTGGGCCCAAAAGAACTGCCGAAAACCTTTGGGAGCGGCTGATATTGAATTACGTCGAACTTGTCTTCCGTAAGAACCTTACAACCGTCTCTCACTTTTGTTTTTGAAACATTGCTCGGGCGTTTCTCACCTTTACGTAATATTTTTGTTAATAAGTATGTGTATAGAATCGAAAGCTGTTTGTCAGTGTTTGTATGTGTTCTTCAATAAAATTTTTGTAAAATATGTCAGCGTCATAAAGTTGTTTCTCAGTAATGTCATAACCACTGTACCTGGCAACATTTCTCATTGTCATCAGTCGGTATTAGTATCGTGATCAAGTCTGTGAACTCAAAAACGCCTCAGACATTAAGAGAAGTAGAATAATTATAAATGTTGCAAACATATTACATTAAACATGGCAGGAAGATGATCCAGTTCCTTATTAACCATCTGCGCGTTCAAATGGCCCAATTTTGAGTGTTCAGACATTATACTCACTGCGTGTGCGTATTGTTCAATGTAAATTTTACTTTAATAAAAGTGAACGTGTGTGTTAATATTTGTGTGTGTTACACTATCATACTCATCACAAAACACAATTCGAACGTAACACAATCTCTAATAACAAACAGAATTATCACTGTTGCACACCACTATAGAAAAATTATTCCGATTAGTGCTTTCCAGCTCATCGTCAGATCGGAGCTGAGAAGCTTGAAAGCGCTAATGAGAATAATTTTTCTATAGTGGTGTGCAACAGTGATAATTCTGTTTGTGATTATAACCACTAACACAACTTTCTTAATTAAACAATCTCTAATGTCACTTATAAACTCTGTACTGGAGTAGCACATGAAAAGAAGACTGAGATCAAAATATGTCAATTTGATGTATTTTCAAAATATATTGATCTATCAGCCAGTCTAAGCTCACCTCAAACTCTTGGAGGATTCCCACGGGACTCTCTTACCTTACTTTTAACTTCGCTTAGCATCGCGCAGATACAGGTCGCCAAATATTAAATTTATAAACCTTAATTGATTCACTGCAGGTGTTCCGGTCATCAGATGATACTTTTAAACAGTTCTAACAGCAGATCTGTGGTGGTTCCTTTAAGAGTAAACACAATGAGAGACCCGCTGCGGCTTCTTTCTCTTCTTGTCACCGTTGCTGTCCAGTGCAGCGTCAAATTGTCGGTTATAAGTCACCCAACGAATCCTTTCATCGAACACTAAAATCTCAACGTGTACCTACATGGCGATTTCACTTACTTCCGAATCTTTCACAATTTTTATAACTGTTTTTGTAGTTATAACTGTCTTATAAATATAATTTGGTTTTACCTCTTGTTCTTTGATCAACTCTTCAACTTTAGGAAGAATATTTCTATAATGTATGTAGTTGACTCTTTTATAACTAACACATCTATTTCAGATATTCTTGATTCAGGCTACTGCAGATCACCATACAATAGACACAAATCTTTAGCGTGGCATGTTCCGGTTTCCGTTTCTTTTCTTGAAACAACGCCTTAGTGTGCTGTTTTTGTTCTTCCGTTTCACGCTTTTGTTCCTCTAACAGCCATTTGTCTACTTCTTATAACATTTCATTGCACCTGTTGCTTTCTACTTCAGCACACAGTTCTTCTCCTTCTGTTTTGCTTTTTTTTACCATCAGCCTTCATTGATTGAACGGTTCTGCTGTTCCTTTGCTTCCAGAAACCACAAAAATTGTATTCTGTATGTAACCAGGATCGAACAATTTAATATGCTAACAAAGTAAGCGAGAGTCATTCCAGACACTTAATTTAGAACTATAACACATATGGATCAATTATTTATCATATTACGTAATTTCCCTTACTTAAACGTTTCTGTACTGTATGTCATTCACAAGAAATTACGATAATTGAATTTATTATAAAAATTGTTTACCTACGCAAAAATTCCTTTTCAAACGCTTTTCAAGTCCTTTTCATTTTAAGTCCTTACTTCACTTTTACTTTAAAATATCGACAAAACAGAATTGTAGAATAGGGCCATTTATGAAAGCGTAACACATTTCTTTTACAATCGATGTTTCCTATTCTTTCGAGTTTTGGAATTGTTTTCTAAACGTGCTTTAATTTAATTAATTCTGAAACAGTAAAACAGTTAAATGTGACAGACACTTTACAAACGTTCTTCGTATTCTCCAGTTCGTACTCTCCACTTATTTCATTAAGGCCTTATGCTGGCATTTTCTTTCACTGAGAGAGCATTTCTCGTTGACATTGTAAACAAGTGACTACACACAAATGTTTAGTCTGGGTTGTTGCTTTCGTTCATTACGCTACTCATAATAGGTCTTCGTGCACAAAACATCATTTGTTATGTAGGCGTTTTGTTGTCTAGCCTGTTAACTGATCCATGAAACGTGAGAGTAGAAATTGTTTGAAAGACCCTTCGTCAATGTGTTTAAAGGTTATAACTAGGGAATTAATTTTAAGTGATAAAAAACTGAAAATAGTTATTTTTTATGTGCTAAAAAAACAAAACAAAAAAATATGTGTAAAAAATTGTTTCTTTTAGTTTAACATAATCAAACCGGTTGTCACAGGGAAAATGTTTATAAGTGCTCTCAAAACTTGCTGAAACTCGTCAGTTCCTTCTTGAAAATGTAAGTGAAGTTGCAGTGCACAGTAAACGCAATCTCTAAATTGGCCATTACAAATCTCTGCCGATTATCACGGAACAAAGATTGATATTGGAAATGGACCATTCTACATCACATGAAGTCAGTCTGGCATACTTCAAAAGAGGTAAATGTCACAGACACTCACGCTTTCAATAGCTACTATCTGACTTTCTAGAACTTGGGCAACTTTATTTACAATTTCAAATCCAGTGTTTTTTCCAACACAACTTTGAATTTATATTTTAAGTTTTCCATTTTTAATTCTGTGAGAAAACTTACTTTGCTTTCAACAAAACTTATTTTATTAACAGTTTCTGTTAAGAGGTGTGCTGTTTCTTTTATTCGAGTTTCTTTTATAGAATCACACAAGAAACTTAAATTAGCAGAAATATATGCCAACTTATTTCTTACACTTCTGTCTTTTGACAGATACTTCTATTGATGAAGTATCCTCTTTTCCCAGTTCGCCAACAACTTATTTAACACTTCAAAATTATCTGCATAATATAACACTGCAGAAAGCCAAAAAATGTTTTCTAATGTTCTTAAAGTTTTCTAAAGTTCTCATGTTTTCTGAAGTTCTTCATAGCAGTTTGGAAGACAGTGTTTTCTTAAAGTAGACTCATCCGGAGGATCTAAGTTCGTGCATTTCACGAGAAAATTTCTAAACGCTGGATTGTTTACTTTGTGTAGAAGAATGTCTGCTAAAATGAAAGCTCTGCACAAATCAGAATAAAGATCACAACACTTCGTAGGTCCCGAATGTGAGGAGGGAGAGGGTTCTGTTTCACCTGTAAGTACTTGTTTTGAATTAGAACGTAAAGCCACAGCGATATGTTTGTTGCCGAACTTGCAATCGTTCATCCGCTTTAATGGATTTTCTACAAGTTTGGCAATATAGTATATTTCCATCTGAACTGAATATACCTTTAAATTCTTTAACATACTGCTGAAACCGTGCACTTTCACTACATTTTACCTTCGGCATTCTGGCAAGCACAAGAACACTATCGTGTAACACGAGAACTGATTTACAACAAGGTAGTTAACTGATTTAACGCTTGCAAAATGAACAATCGTCTCCCACCCCTTATTTTGACTACATCACTGATTACAACAATTTCCTAGTTAAAATTAAAGAAACTAAAGTTACTTGCAATCTACACATGAGTAATGGTTTTTTAAATAAATTTCTAAGAAGCAACTTTCCACACCTGTTTAAAATTCTTTATTTCATCTGTCTTAGGCCATTCAAATACGAATAGAGTGTATTAAAGTTGAAATTTAATTGATTATTAAGTAGGCCTACGATCCTATTGTTGTTGTCCCCGTTGTTGTTTTTAAAAGCTCTGTATATTTCAAGTTCTTCTATTGAATCAATGTGTCACCTTTTTTGCAAATATGTAAGGTTTTAAGGTTGGTATTAAAATCTGTATAATTGGGTTATTTATCCATCATACGGGCATATTGGTTTTTTATAATTCAAATACGTGCAGGCATTCTTAAAATCGTTTTTAAACGGCCTTCCGATTTTGCCCAGATAAACTGACACAATCGTCAAAGACCTTATTGCTTAGTTTTTAAGCGATTCTTATACTAAATTTTTTGAAAATGTTTGAAGGTATTTTAGGCATGGAATTACCATATATGATACGAATAAACCTTGGGAACCTCTGTTTTCTTAGATACTTCTGTTTTTGAAAGAGGTTTTTCAGTCATTGAGCTCTTATATACTGCATATACTTAATCATGTTTAATTTGTCTCTATTCGTTGTTCTTGAGTGGTACTGCTAACAGTCAATGGATGAAACAATGAAACGCCGCCATTTTTTGATGAGTGGATGGATGGTAGGTACACTGTGTAGTGAAGGCCGTTGTAGTAGGTTTACGAAGTATGTTGTACTGGAATCTATTATTCTGTTACGTGATCGTTAAGCCAAGGAAATTTAATTTGTTCTGTGTTTCGATCTCCAGCATAAATTGTATACTTTCTTTTATATTATTTACTTGGATAAATTTCGTTGAAATAAACTAATTTGAATAATATCAAGAACTAATGTATAAAAAGAAGGCAAAATAGTGATATCAATATGTGAACAATTATAGGCCTATAGAAATTATTCATTCGATCATTGATGATATTCAGTAAATACCAGTTCAGTTAATAAATTACAAACATGCTTAACGAATGGAAAAAGTCAGATGTCCAAAACAAGTTTTCAAATTTTGCAATCAAAGGCAGAAGGGCGCAAAAAACTAGAATGCCAGGCACAAACAAGGACATGAGGAAGAGGAACTTAAGGACGATTTAGTGAGCGACCGAGGAAGAAGGAGTTTGGAAATCAGAAAACTTCAGAAGACGTTTTAATGGTGATGCATAACACAGTATTCATATTTTTAATTCTCTCTACTCCTCTATAATAGTTCTCTCTATCTCGTCTCTCTCTCTCTCTCTCTCTCTCTCTCTCTCTCTCTCTCTCTCTCTCTCTCTCTCTCTCTCTCTCTCTCTCTCTCTCTCTCTCTCTCTCTCTCTCTCTCTCTCACATCAGTCGCGAGACAGTCTTCATGTGCTCTCCAGCACCTCTAATCCTGGACCAGTGTCTTCATCTCTGTGTGCCTACAACGCCCCCAAATCCTTCAACAACGTCAGCAATCTGCTTCAGATACTCCAATCTTTGCCTTCCCTGTCACTGCCACTTCCATCCCTAAAGTCAGTGACCCTAGTTAGCATAACTATTGCCCTACTAGTGTCTCATCTTCTGCTGCTTTCCCCCACTGCTTCCAGGACTCGTGCATTTGTTACCTTTTCCGCCCATTTAATGTTTAACGTCAAGCACTTCCTCGCAGGAGAGCGATTTTCTTCTAATTAAGAGGTGGTTGCAGCTGCACAGGGGTATTTTGCGGACCTTCCAGAGAATCACTGCAGAGATGGGATAATGGCATTAGAGCATCGCTGGAACAAGTGTATTAGTCTTAAGGGAGATTATGTTAAAAAATAAAAACCATTTTGAAATTATAAATTTGTTTTTTCATTGTTAGGCCGAGAACTTTTCAGACCACCTACGTACTTTAACCATACACATTTGCTGTGGCGAGAATGATTCACTATTAAGAAATTTCAGTGACTTTCTGAAAACGTATTCTATTTATCTCATTCCTCGCGCTGATAAAATAGTAGAATTTACTCAGAAAGTGTAAACACGATACAGTTGAAAAAATATATAATGTATTAGTTTAATAACTAGAAAATATAAAGTTTACACAGATGTTCTTGCCAGATAATAAAGGAAATACAGACTGTAGTGAACTTGTTTGTTTCTGCTTACTACCAAATATTCACATTTCATCCAATTTTAGGAAGGTTTGACCTATTCCCCGGAAACAACTCCAATCTATGTTAATACTGACTCCATGCAGAAGAGACAACCTGACACCATAATGACAACCACCCTTATGTGTGTGTGTTACCCCAATCTACTATTATAGAAGCCAGTGTGAATATTTTATTGCCCTGACGAGCGTTTTCTATCGTCGGTATGTGACCAAAGGTTAGTATAAGAGAGGAAAACACGTGTAATATAAACAGTTTTATAAGAACTCAGGAAAACGTTTTGAACAACACTCCTTCACCGGATATGCAGTGATGAAAAGCCACGTCATTCGCCCTACATTGTACTGAAATACGGTAGGATTTCAATCTTTCCAGAAAATGTTTGCATGTTCTGATTTACGGCAGCTAATCAGTCATTCAATAATCAAGTCTGGACTGAAGTAGTAAAGAATGGTTTATATAAGAGTGTGAAAAACGGAGTAGGAAAGTATTATTTTCTTCAATGACAGGACTACAGGAAGAACTAAGGTTTTTATAAGCCCTCCGCATTAACAACGATGAAATGTCAGGACCCACTAGATAAAATTCGTTTCGCCATGAAGCTGAAATAAACACTAAGGAAGCAACACTGACAGAAATACACGTTGCTTTCGGTTGTAAGGCGTTTCAAATACGATTCACTTTACACGATATTTTTTTATTACAATTTTGAACATTTAGAAGCATTTATTTCAAAAGGTACGTTATCCAGAGTATTAAAACGTTTAAGATCGATATACGATTGTCTTGCCTATTAACTGTAGCAGAATAATAGAATTGCAATATATACTTTATATCTGATTTAAAAATAATATTTAACATGTTTTGCTTTTAAACGGATTACGTTACTGAAACTAATATAAAACCCGGTTTCTTCTTCTTCTTCTTCTTCTTCTTCTTCTTCTTCTTCTTCTTCTTCTTCTTCTTCTTCTTCTTCTTCTTCTTTTTCTTTCCATGCATTGATTGAATCTTGGCACTTTAAGGAGTTGTGTACCCTAGCTTCACCTCAAAACCACAATTTGATCTCTCAGTCATTTCTTACTCCTCCAACGCTTTTTCGTTTTGTACAGTCTTCCAAATATTTTCTCTGTGGTTTCATTCGTCCATGTGACGAAATCTTTGGGGGCGACAGCCTTTAATTTTCTCGTCCAAAGTTTCTACATTGACCTCCTTAAGTTTCTCCCTTACTTTGATGTTTCTCTTCACGTCGTTTCTTGTCTACAGGCTACTCGTCTTCAGAATTTCATTTTTGAGCTTTCAATTCTTCTTTTATTTGCTTTAGTTAGTGGTCAACGTTTGCTCCCATAGAGAAAGGGAAAGAAGGATTGCAAGTTATAGTATTTTACCTTTATTTCTGGCCAACCTACGTCTAAAAGTCCCGGTAAAGTAATTAAACTTTTGCTGTATATCTAATTTACGGCTCCAAGAGATTGTGCAGCTACATAATTAAAGGGGATTAATTATTTTATCGTTCGTTTATACGTTTGATATTATTTTTTATTTTTTGCCTTAACATTAAAAGCCACATCATTCGTCTTGGGAACATAAATTTTTAAATTCATATCTTTTGTTGTTTCTTGTAACATAAATACACGTCGTGGAAGAGCTTTTCCTGAGTCGGCAACTAGGATCTGATTATCCACGTATACAAGAGTTATTACAACTTAACTGCAGTTCAATTCGTGTATGTAAAAATATGTCGTGTATGGCTTCGTCAAATTTAAATAAAACTGATTCATTAAACACTCGTGTAAGAAACAAATATTATTACTTTTTTTTATTTCACAGGAAAGTACACAAAATTTGATTGATTGATTCAGCATTATCAGAATATGGCTTTTCAAATACTTTCCTTTAAAATAAGTGTTTACCAGTCACACATATTGTTAGAAACTGAAATATAAAAACACATTTTATCGTTCGTTTTAGTGTACACAATGTAAGTGTTTGATTCCACATTGTGTGACTGATATCCACCGATCTGATAACATTTTATGTGAAATTATAAGTTATAACATTTTATAAGAAAACAAATTTTTTATTGCCGTTGAAGTCTTAAAATTAAAGGAAAGTGGCAGCAGTTTCAAAAGATTATAGATTTCTAATTTTCTTTAATAGACAATGTAGGCCACTTAGTTTCACTACTGCTTGTACCTTGGTGATAGAAACCGCGCTATCACTGGAAGTTTGAGGTGTAATTATACCCCTGAATACAACACTGCATAGCTTCGTCGTCTACTCTATTCCACTAAATTTACAATGTATTCGCTGAGTATTACCCTATTTGCGTTCATTTCAGCCTTCATTGATTTGTTTGATTTAGAGTTAAATAAAGTCAAATTTTGTGTTATAAAAACTGATATAACAGAAAGACTCAGTTACAGGTTACATCAGTAAAGACTTTATAGTTAATTAAAACAAAAAACCTTCTTAAATATTAATTTATTTCATTGCAGAGAAATTAAATTTTAGTTTTGTTACGAAGGTCAACAGATACAAATGACTTTTTTAATAAACTGTATTAAAAACACAGTAGATTGTCATAACATAATAGCATCATTAATAAATATAAATATATATATTACATTTAATATTTATAAATAAATTTACCTCAAGGTATACCTTTTCTTCCTTATTAGGAACATGTTTCGAGAGCTCCCGTGCTCTCATCTTCCTTTTGAAGATGAAGAGCACGGGAGCTCTCGAAACATGTTCCTAATAAGGAAAAAAAGGTATATCTTGAGGTAAATTTATTTATAAATATTAAATGTATTATATACATCAAGAAACGGACTGTAGCAGAAAGTAATTGAAGTATATATATATAGGAATGTTAATTATCGACCGTATTATTATACTGTTAATGATTTCGAGGTTCGGTCATTAATCATGAAAACTCAGTTTTGCGACGTTTCGAGATTTATTCTTCTCATAATCATGCCTACAACATTAAAATATAGTCTTACTACAATTATATTATTTGTAAGTGTGTATAGGTGTGTGTAAAGTCATTGTATAAAGTGTAAAGTTTAGTGTAATGTGGTTGCTGTAGCTCATCTCACAGTTAATGTAAGTAATAGTTATAGTAATGTATGACTTTACACACACTATATATATATATATATATATATATATATATACTTAAATTACTTGAATTATATATATTATATAGTATTTATAGTATATTATATAGTAATTATTATATAGTATTATATATATATTGCAACGTTACAAGTATTATAAAAAATGACACAAATACAATACCATGTAGGCCTACTCAACGCAAATATGAAGTGTATCACATCGGCCAGGTCGCAGGATTTTTTTATTCTCGTTGCGTCAAGTATGTGTAGTTGCACAATAAAACAAGTAATTTTCAAAGAGGAGTGACATGTTGATGACATGAAATAATTAATTAAAACCGTTTCAAAATAATCATTCTATGATTTATTAATATTAACAGAAAATACGCAAATATTCGAATTATAAAAATAAAAAAAATATTCTCTTTTATAAGTTTACAAAAATACAATATAACCTTCTATGCTGTTCATGACATTTAAAAATAAACAACCATATAATCTTACTAGCTAAACAGACATGTTAAACAAATTATCTAAACCCTTTTTATTTCAGTGTGTCTGACTTTGACTCAAATTTTAAATAATAATAGCAACTCATTTACAAACAAAAATAATATTAAATCTCAAGAATAAAACTAATTGATGCTATAAACAAAATATAAAAAAATACATTTACTTCAAACCTATTATTTATTTCTACTGATACACCCAAATTTTAACATACAACAGAAGATTAGTATTTTAAAATTTTCTTGTTAAATTAAATTATTTTCTTCAACTACCATTTAAATTTATGTACAGTGATTACATTTAAAACTTTAAGTCTTTACTGTTCATATATAAGTTTCTTTTTAAGAGTTCTTTTCACAAACAAAAAAAATATAATTGTTTATTCATCACCTGCGTACTGCCGACGTTACCGTTGCGCGCGCGCGCGTGTGTGTGTGTGTCCTGAATCCTGAGAATTTGATGATGATGATTATACTGATGCTGTGTTCTCTGTCTCTACGGTTTGTTGTTTGTGATGGTCCAGAGTTCCTCCATAAGTCTTGGTGTGTGTGGTAAAGATGTTCGATCGGTCGGCAGACCAGCAGCGTGACGTTGTGTGAAGATATCTTGAGTCTGAGATTGCCCCAAAATTGCTGGTGGTATTTATACTGGACGGCGATCTGACAAGTCCAGGACTGTTTTCGACCTGTTAGATATTGTCACTTCGTGCAAAGCGTCCTTTTAATTACAAAAAAAGTGTGTGTGCGTGTGTGTGTGTGTGCGCGCGCGCGAGAAGGAAAGCTTCATGCAGCCATAAAAATTGTTATCAAAAAATATAGCAAACAAAAATTACAGATTCATATGTGTTAGCGCCAGCAGATCTGTCTTTAACACGTTACATTTTGTCATTAGGATAAATTCCGTCCTAAATGTGTGGAGAGTAAATTAGTTTTGCGCAATTTAAAGTTTCAACTCGCACGGTGTATAGCTGAAACAGTAGATTTTTCAGAAAACAATGAACTACTTATGTTCCTATTCCAAATTTTTAAACTCTTTCGTGTCTAATTGGTTCAAGTTTAAGCAGTGTAACTGGCTTTTTGGAACCAGAGATACTCAAATACACAACCAAAGAGGGCTCGATTAAAGTTTATGCTTTGTCTCTCGTCGTGCATCCAACTCTCTTTACTCTTTACTTCGTAATTATTAACTGTACCGATACGGAATACGTTTAAAGTCGATGAAGTGCGAACTCGTAAGCACAGTGTAAACGCTGAATCTCATGACAATAGCGGTGGCCTTTTCCACAACGCGACACTTGAGCCTCGTAGCCCGAGGTGCAGTTTTCTAGTGTCATTCACTAGCACACTGCGTATAAGTGTGTGTACCTTACCTTTCTGAAGTTTTTGTTTACTTTTCGTTTGCTTCACACCAAAATGTTATCTTTCTCGTAAGACTTTAAAACTTTCCTTAACAGCCTGTCTCGCTTAGCTACGTGTAACAACACATACTACTAAAAAAGGCTTCGTACAAAATTGTTCGAGGAAAACGTATTTACTGCCCTGTTACCAAGGCTTCTTTGAGTACTGCAAATAAATGACGAAGTCTAAATTATCTATGTATTTAGAATAGGGAATCTAACATGGATTGCTGAATTGAACTGCAGTAAGGAGAGTTTTAAATCAGCTGCTTTACAAAGATGACAAACTTTGTTCTCATTCAGGCAAGTGAGAACATGTACAAAAAGCAGCGTTGTACTGAGTAATATTTTAAGAGCAATACTAGTTGAGGATATCCTCCTTAAAATTGGAAACAATGGCGTTTATAGGTAAATATGATTTAAGAACATAACGCATAATAGGAAATAAACTACTTGAACAAGTCAGTAACATTAATTTTCTCGTGTAAATATGTCTTAGACTTGCGATAGTGACGTATACAACAAATTAGCGAAAATTGTGAGCATCTTTGAAGCGGAACACAAAAGACGTAAGAGTAAAACAGGAAAACCTTGGCCTTCTCCGTTAGTAATGTACAAGATAAGTTTCTTGGATTTCATTGATAGTAAATCATCCATGAGATACTGCCATGGTCCAGAAAAGAGTAGTTGCGCGGAAACAGTTGCCCAAGTTACCATTTCAATAGTATTTACTGCAATTGGTTAAATGGCATCATTAGAGAAATCAGCACAGATAGAAGAATACGCAGCCCGCACATCGAGTGCACGAGTGTTCTTGTTAGTTTTTCTACTGACTTCTGTGACAATTAATTTAATACTGAATTACAATTAATTTTAAAAAGTACACCATCATTAAAAACAAAGAGGAAAAATTTGGTCATGATCTGGATATCGCCATTTCCTAGACTGATTTGTCTTCTAACGATATTCTATAAATAATGTGTGCAACCAGTGCTTCAGGGTCACATATTTTTAGTTCGTCATCGATCGCCAGCTCTATTTTTAATCCATAAATTATTATTTTTCTTTATCTGTAGGGTTACCAATACATTCAGCGCAAACAAGCACTGACTTCGTAAATCGCCGATTGATAAAGACGTTCACAATACCCATCATCAGTAACATAAACATCATTACAAACAAGACCATCATTATCATTACTGCTCTGTCTCCAGTCATTCGTAATTGTCGTTGTTGTAATCTGTCTGCATATCTACTTCCTCATCTTTATTTCATTACTATTTATCATAATCATCATCGTCGTCATTATTGTTATTGTTATCACCATTGTTATTAATATATGACATAAATTTCATTGCTTAGATAATGCAGTCGCAAGCTAAAATATCGTTATAGTTTTTCAAAAGTGTGAAAAATATGAATAAAATGGGTATTTTTATATCACCAGAAAAAATATAACATTAAACTTAAATATCGTAGCAACTATACGAACACAAGAATAATTAAAATAACAAAATTAACAAATACTAACGATATTACGCTCGAAATAAAACTTAAACTCGTGAAAGAAATTAGACTTCATACATCCCATAAGTTTCTATCCAAGCTAGTACAAGGCTGACGCTATATAAACCAACAAGTAAAGCTGACATAATAATGCCCATGAATACGTGGATATGAAACTTGGACGGTCACAGGAAAGGTCGAAAGAAAGAAACAGGGACAAGTTAAAGACAACGTTGCCTACTGAATTAATTATTAATTATAAATTTATTGATCTGTAATTATGAAATTGTTGCCGGTACGAACTTTGTCGTACTTACTTGTATCTAACTCTGAGCTTGGGTTAGCATATACGATGTAATTAATGTCATGTGTTGATCTCCCATATGTAATGTTAACAAATTCATTTCTTTAAATAACGAATAATTGTATGAATTGAGTTAGAGTTAATTATTTATTCACACTCCAACTTGCTACATATGAATTTACTTTTGACTTTAACTGTCTTCGAAACTTCTATTTTGTGCATCTTTCTGATTAGTTGAATTGATAATCGTTACCTTGAATTATTAATATAGATACTGTTAATGAAAGGTTAAGTTGTGAGTCAGGTTTGTTACATAAATCAATAGAATACTAACGAATCCATTCTAACTTATATTTATTAAATCATATTCATTCTTCTTCATGTCAGAGCATCAATTTAAGAGCACTTACAATTCTTCAACAAAACAATAAAATTCTATTCCACATTTAACAACTCAATGAACAAATTTAAACAATTAGGTGAGCGATCAAATATTGACGCTTCTTCGTCTGCAATGACGTTACTAACTAAAATGTGGCGTGCTCATAATTCGTATTTAGTATTTACGTTAAAACACATTGAACATTTATATGCATGAAATAATCATAATTAATAATACACATATCAATCATATACATAGATAAAATCCTGCTCCTGCAACAAACACATCAAAATACATACATAGTACAAAATATATTAACAAGAAGACATGTATAATATTCTAGAACATAATATTCCCTACTTATGGATTCGTATCTATCTGACTCATATTTATATAACTTTCTCAGGTGGTTTTGGTTCTAAGTGTCAGGTCAGTGGTGTTTGATAAATTACTAATTATAAGAAGAGATTAGTTTTGTACTTTACTCGTTCTGCCGTGCTGTCTCCCTGCATTGGTGAGTGAAGACAATCCATAGGACACTTGATCGTAAACACTCCCGCACTCCGCGACAGTCACTTCGAGCTTTGAGTTTAATATAATACAAGTAGTGGCATTGTACTCGTAATCGGTCGGTTAAGTTCTACGCGCGTATGTGTCTATTTCGCGGTACACAGTTCGCTACCGTATGCTTCTAATAACTGTCTATGCCGCACGACAACTCTTTTCGGCGCCTAGGTCGTTTTCGAGTTCATTAGGCACTTTTCACAATTCTATTTATTTGAGTTAATTACTAAACATCGTAGTATCACTACTTTTTCTGTAATTGTTCAAGAATATCGCTTCACAATGTCCGTGTCTTTATGACGATGAATTACATAGAAATTATATAGATTGTTACTCGCGTTTCATCACGAAAGCTACTGTTCCGTTTACGCTCTGAGTTTTATTCGCGCACTTCCATTTATTCGTAATAATGTCTTAATCGTCTCCACCGAAATGCATTTTAACTTACGCACTGCTTTAAGTTCTTATAACTGAATCATTATAAAATGAAATACAAGTTCAATAGACTGTTCGAGACTCTGAGTAAACCGAGTTAAGAATTACAATACAATTTGTAATAAACTGAGACAAAATTTGTAGTAAACTGAGGTTAAAAATTGAATGAACTGGGCTCGCGTCTCCCCGTGTAAATGGTTTCTATTTCTTCTGCTGTTCCCACTCTTGGGACTCTTATGAACACTCAAACTTCCCACCAATTCATCTTTGATAGGTTCATTCCATGGACCTCCTTGTGTCCCTTCGTCTCCAGTCTGTATTTCCAACGAATTCTCCACCCAGTGCCGTTTGGAGAGGGACGTTCATACACGAGATTCGCTCTCTGGTCTCAAGCTTATCTCTGAACCATCCCCTACGGAAGTTCCCTCCGGAATTCTCGTTCCTCATTGGCTGGTTGGCTTTTTCGACTTGAATTTGACATAGTCCACGTGGACTAGATGAGTCGCTGTCTTACGTACGTTGTTCCGTTCCTGGAATCAGTGTTAAGGCTCTGTTTCAAAATCACATCTGCTACTTCTGGTGTAGCGTGTCGAATTCTCTTATTGTTGGTACGCTGACGATTTCCTCCGTCGACTTCCGGGTGGCATAACATCTGTGCTCTCCCTTAGCGTCACTTAGTCGCCTGTCCTATTGTCCTTGCATAAACCATTGTCTTTGAGAAGTCGCACACATGGTTTTGAACAATACTCTCGCCGTTGGTTCTGTGTTTTTCTCGCTACTGGACAGATGTAACGGTAGCCTCCTTTTGTCCTAATTGTGGAGTCGGGCATTCCCACGCATGGTCCAGCTGGCTGCAACATGTGCCGTACAGCTCATTGTTCGAGAATAGTTTTTACGACGTCTTAATGGAAAGGAAAGGTTTGTTCCCTTTCGCCGCCCACCCTCGAACAACGCTAACAAGTGTCCCTTTTAACAAGCTCTAATTGCTGGTGTACTTCCCTCCCAATAACCCAAAAAATTAAAAACAAATATATGAAATATTAATTATATCACAAGACCATAGTTTGGTGAATTTTGTTAGTTACTTGGGCATGGCACATAGAAAAGATGGGAAGACGATAAATTACCAAGGAGGTTGACGGAGGGACAATTTCTCGAAGAAAGAATAACGAAAGACACGATGAATCCATGGCGGCAGGACAACATCATAAAGAATGAAAGAGATTTGTTGGGCGTGGCTGAATAAAAGTCAGAGTCACTGAATCTAGATGTGTGGAACCGTAAGTTGAAGGAAATTACGGTACACTAAAGAATTATCATGGCACAGGTAGAAGAAGAAGAAGTATTATTCTCGTCTTCTTCCTCGTGATTACTTTAATACTTTTTAAAAAGGGAGATTTAGGTAGAGGTTACCAATTTCCTAATAAAATAAACGTACTATAAATTGTGCTGCACTGTGAACCCTAAAGCACGTCGTTCTAATTAGATGGAAAAGATGTTTCCTGCTGCCTGATGAATTCACACGAAGAAACAGAAAGATTTGTCGCGGCAATTCAATGCTAAGTGGGGCTGATTTTTTGCCCTGCCATTGAGTATACAGAAAATATCGTTTGGCCTGGCGGACACACACTGCACAAGTAGCCCAAAAGACCGCCAATCTTCTCTATCTACTCCGTCCCGTGTTATGCAGCAACGCCATGACCCGCCGTCTAGGGAAGCTTATCGTCTCCACCTATGTGGTGCTGATGGTTACCTACGCGATCCCTGTATGGGGCTACTTGGCCAAGACCCATAAGCGAAAGCTTCAGTCTCTCCTCGACCGAGGATTGCGCTGGGCGTGCAAAGCCCATTATCTGACCTCAAACGAAACGATCCGTGACTCCCTGCGTGTCCGTTCCCTGGACGCCACTATACGGACACTGTCCCGCAAATTTTATCGTCGCTCCGCCCGATCCCAGGGCAACCACCTCATTAGCGCCCTCGGTCGCTACCAATCTGTGCCAGGAGAATCTTGGACCCGACCTCGGCGTACACTCACCCTCAATTAATTAATTAATTGAAAACGCACGGCCGGTAGCAGGCCACACCCTACATCCAGACCCTGTCAATAGACCCTGCGGCAGGAGCTCTATCTGAAGCTCGGAACGCAGCACATGAGCGGGCGACGGGCATGCCCTTCGCCCCGCACAGCCCCCTGGTCCATATCGTTTGTAAGCCGAGAAACAACGGAGCAGCAGGCGCAAAATTTTTGTCTTTTGTCAGCTGAATTATTTAAGCAAACAATGTTCGTTGCTATAGAATCCTATGTTGACGGTGTGTTTCGCCTTTTCAAGTCACAGGCCAGTCCTTCCTTCACGCGCTCTAATTACTCAAATAGAACTTCCAGTACCACTACTGGAAATTTCATAGGCAATTATCAACTGTAGTTCTAATGTGAGACATCTAAAAATACGAAATATTTCCTTCGCAGAAAAAAGAAGCTATGAGAAAAACTTTGGTGAAAGTAAAGAAATGGCATTTACTACAAAATTTTCCAAAAATCATGAGAAGTCTGATGATCAGTATGCAGACTGTTTTTCTGTGTGGCAGGTCACTTTTACACAACTCTAAGGAAGAACAGTGGCTTAGATACATTGGGCATATTAAATTATGTCGTGAGGTGTGTATTTCTAAGTAAAAGTATTTACGTAGTTTTTACACGCCATTAGTCACAATAACTAAAACGACTGTTCTGCACACGATCGCGAGTAAACGTTGACTACATGTCCATGAAATTTTAAGAAATAACAAACACTTATTCACATAAGCAAAAAAGATAATTAACAAACACACAGAACATAAATTAGACGTTTCATACCATTATAACCTATATAATGGTTATTATTTGTGTAAAATTCCAAAGGTTCCGAAAACTACAGAAAGTAATGTGATTTATTTTAAAAGAAGTAAAATATTTGGACTGAGTATATATTTGTTTCATTAAAATAAAAATCAGAAAATTCTCACCATATTGCAGTATTGAATAAGACATTTTTACCAATATGAATTTGTATTGTTTATATTCTGATTAGATTGCGTGGTAAACATGTTTTGTCAGCATTTCCAGCTTCGGAAAAAATTATTTTTATTTGAAGAATATTTTATTTTATTTCGCCACTGGATAACCTGGACTGAACTTTAAGGAATACCTCAGACCATACCCAGAGGGGGATTTATGCATAGGCAAAGTAGGCAATTGCCTACGGGCTGCGAAATTTGAGGGACGGCAGATTTTGGAAAGGTGAAATTTGACGGCGGTTATGTTGTTCTTATACCTAAGAGATGTTTCAAATCGTGCTCCATTTCGTACCAATATGATAAGAAACTTTTAAAAATATATATTGTTTAGTAAGTAGGCTTATTACATAAAGAGAATAGTTCATCATTTACTTGTGATATGTATATGAAGTACATCGTTGTTTCATAATTACATATACTTGCATTATATATGTGATACTTCCATTGTATTAAATATTATTATACTATTAATTCGTTTACATTCAAATTTCGAACATCCTTTATCGACTAGGTAATCTGACGTGAGTGAACGTCAATAGGTGCCACTAGATGCTGACAGTCATAATTTCGTACCCAACCCTGACCGGCACCGCGTAGAGCGTGAGTCTGATCACTTTTTCTTTACCCCACCACCGTCCCCTCTTATGTTTGCTTACTTATTAATACATTTTCCTTCAGTTATTATTCTTTAGTGCGTTGATTCGCATTGCAGACGAAACATCGGAAGTAACATTAACAGTTGATTTTGTGCACGTGGTTTATTATTGGGTGTTATTCATACCAATATTCACCGTAAAAAGTATATTTAAACATCCGTCATCACAACACGGTGTAGTGGACATAATTTTGAGGTTACTTGGCGGTACTTATTTTCATTTTTATTCGACGCAGAAAATAACGCTAACTAACTCTAATTTCAACTTTGTCACTACTTATTGCCACACTGCTAAATACTTCGTTCTTGATGAGGCCTTTCGATGTCTCCACCATCTTCAGGTCTACTACAGATTTTTACCTCTACAAACCCATATATATGGGTTTAATATTTTAAAACCTAGAGACCCCCCTAATTGTTTGAATTAGACCCCCTAATTCCCCTAATTCCGAGCGAATTCAAACAATTAGGGGGGTCTCTAGGTATATATATATATATATATACATATATATGGGTTTGTAGAGGTAAAAAATTGTCGTTTAAGACCTGAAGATGGTGGAGACACCAAAAGGCCTCGTCAAGAACGAAGTATTTAGCAGTGTGGCAGTAAGTAGTAACAACGTTGGTGTTAAGATGGCTGCTAATAAAACTAACAAAACTGGTAATTCTAATTTATTTAACATTTATAATGGCTTTACCTCAAGATGTTTTTTCCTTAATTGGAACATGTTTCGGGACATTCAGTGTTCCCCATCCTCAGCCTTTCTAATTTTGAATCTTGTGAAGTACTTGTGTGTTGGTTGGTTGTTGTTATGGTTTCCTGTTGGCTTTTGGCACTTTAAATTGGTATTATTGTGCGTGATTGTGGTGTATATATTAGATATTGAAGAATTTTAAAAATATTATAAACAGTGTTTTTAGTGTGAATCTTTAGAAAATGGCTGACGGAAAAAAGCGACTAAGTGGCAGATAATATTTAAAATTGAAAAAAGAAAAAGAAGCTACAATGGAAACTATTGTAAGTAAAACCCGTAAAATTGATCGTTTATTCAAATCGTGTACTGTTAGTGATACGCAACCGCAAGCATGTGGAAGTTTTGATTTGAAGTTTAATGATGTCGATAGCACTAGTGTCAACAGTGTTAGTGAAAAAACTACTGAAAGTGATCATCGAGAGATTTTAGTTGTGGACAATCCAAATCAAACTGAGAAATGTATATCTGTCCATGTAATACCGAATTGTGGGTTGGTTCCAGAAACCGAGAAAAGCCTAATATTTAAGGAATCGAGACATTCTAGTGATATCGACAATAGTGATAGTAGTGAAGGGGAAGATACTGTTCACAGTGTTCAGCCAGAGAGGTCCGTTGTGGAGGAAACTTCATTTTTGAAGAATGAAGAGCTAGTTCACATCAAAAATCCTGACGCAATGTTATCAAATCAGGTAGGGAAGGTCTTAGATTCTGATCCTATTAATTGGCAAGTAAACGAGAGCAAACGCGATTATGTAGCAAAGTTTGGATTTAAATAGAACACTAGTGTGGACTTTAAAAATCAAAGAGGGAATATAATGATGGTACAGTTAAATACCTTACCTCAAATATGTTTCAGTGTAGGTTTTGCTAGCGGTGAAACATTACCTCGAACTTGGGTAGTTTATTCTGAAAGCACTAGTTGCGTTTTTCTGGTGTCAGTTTACTGTTTTCAAGTCAAACAGCTCTAGGGACAATATTTTCCACAAGAGGGTTTAGTGACTGGAAGAACGGTTTTTCTAAATTCAAAGAGCATGAAAATTCTATGAACCATAGGAACAGTCTTGCCACGCTTAATGAAAGAGGGCATTTAACAAGCCGCATAAACAAAGAGTTGGCAGAACATTTGGAAGCAGAAACTACTTATTGGAAGAACGTTCTTCATCGTGTTGTCGTTTCAGTCAAAGCATTAACATCACGCGGCATGTCATTGCGTGGGCACGAAGAAAAGTTTGGAAGTAGTCGCAACTACGCCTATATGATGTTACTTGAAGCCATAACAGAGTTTGATACGTTCCCTCCTTCTCATGTAGGCAAGTTTGTCCACACTGAGAGCGGTAAACTTCTAATTTATCATCAACGATTTGCTGAAGAAATTTTATTTATCATAGCTAAGGCAGTTACAGACAAAATTATTTCTGAAATTAAAAGAGCCAAGTACTTTTCACTAATTGTTGATTCTACACCACACCTTTCACATACAGACCAACTGGCTATAATTATCAGGTATGTTAAAGAAGATTGGTCGCCTGTTGAGAGGTTTCTGAAATTTCTTCCCAATACAGGCCACAAAGCAGTAGAAATGTTTGGTGCTGTTTGTAAAGTCCTTAACTCTCCTGACTTGGACATTAAAAATTGACGGGGACAGTCGTATGACAATGGGAGTAACATGTCTAGAGTATATTCAGGTCTCCAAACCCTAATCAAAGAATTGGATATTCACGCTGAGTTTTTCCTTGTTCTGCTCACTCATTCAATCCTGTGGAAATATATGCAGGTGACTGTTATAATGTGGGCTGTATTTTTTCTTTTTTTGCAAGAATTGTACAAATTTATTACGTCGTCTATCAGCAAGTGAGAAATACTTCAAAACCCAGTGTCTGTCACGGATGATCCAGAACTTCAACATCAACGTTCTACACTGAAGAACGTCAACTCTACACAGTGGTCTGCACAAGATGACGCTTGCCAAGCACTGTAAAATATTCTTCATACTTTGCAATCAATTGAACAAGATACGACGCAGAAACCTGTCACTCGCGCCGAGCCAAGGGGTCTAATTACAAAAATAAACACCCTAGAAACTGCATTCATGGCAGAACTATGGAGTTTCATTCTTCAAAGACTCAACGGCACAAATAAGAACTTACAAAGTATTGAAATTGACCTGAGATCCGTGGTACAGTTGTAAGTACGACTCATTAATCAAATTCCTCGAGTCAACAACCAACAAGTAATCATTACGATTACTTTGAAAAAAAATGGTCAGGTACTATAAAAAATAATGACATACAAAGAGGACAAGTGTCGGGTCAAGAGAAAAAAGCACGCTGATGAACTACGTGGAATGGATAATGTTGAAGAAGAAGTAGTTTTTAGTCCTCGAGAAAACCTAAGAGTAAATGTGTTCATCATTACTATCGACAATCTAAAGTCCGAACTGAAAAAACAGAGGTATGCATTTGTTGAAGTAAACGAAACGTTCAAGGTTTTAAGTGAAGTCTTTATTTTACAACTCTCTTTATCTTTTTAATTTTTTACAAACTTGCTTACAAAACTGTATTAAAATTACTATGTTTTAACTTCAGTTAAAATGTTTTGGAATAAACACGGCTACAGCAATTTAATGTCTTGTTGTACTCTTCCTAGTACGTTATGTAAATTTTTCTATAGAAATGTAATAAGAAAAGTTAGGAAGAAAATATTATATAAAGAATAAATTTTAGTGAACTGAAAATATGAAGGATTCAATTAAACACGTAAACGCACCCCCCCCCTCCTCAACAGAGACTTGTGGGAGGGCGGAAAATGTATACTGCCTACGGGCGGCAAAATGGTAAATCCGCTCCTGACCATACCAGAACAATTCCATCATCGAAAGAGTTGTTTAACTATTATTTGATAACACCATTAACATCATTTTCAGGGTTGTACATATGTTGCAGAATATAACCTATTTTTTTTCTTCTCAGCTTCAGTCGTATTGACACATCACTACACTCAGTTTTCCATTCCTCTTGGCCTCCCACTCCAACCTTTCTCGAGCATGTTTCATTCACTTGCCTTATTCATTCAAACATTATGCTCGTCTAATTTCTCCTCAACCTCCTTATTTGGTAGTCTTCTACATACTCTGTCTTCTCTATCTTCTTCAGTCCGTTTATACCTTTTATCGCTTTTCTCCTTAATCCTTGACCTTTACTGTTTTCTTCTGGTGAGATATATGTCTCCACTGCGTATGTTACCACTGGTCTAATCATTGCTTCAGTCATCCTCATTTTACTGGCTCTGTCAGTTCTCTTACTTCTTGTAATGCCTTGCTTCTGTAGTGTGCGATATTACAAAAACATAGTTTTTATACAATATTGTTACGAGGATAGCGTTTATCGTGATCTTACAATATTGAAATGAATCATTACACACCGGAAAAATATAGTTTTTATTAACACGGCTACAAAACAATAGCACTCGTATTATATTCACTCTCCTATATTATACAGCTTTACAATTCACAATATATACAGAAAGAAATAACGCGCCTAAATTATTAATTAAAAAAATTGCAACTTAACACGTAACACTTATACTAATACAGATTCAAATCTCTGTAAAACAATTCGCAGAACTTACTAGCTCACTTTGCCGCTGTCTGCGTTTATGTAAGCCTGATACGCAACATGTGACGTAATAATAATTGGAAGCTCTTAACATGTCTGCATTAACTACAGGGAGTCCAGAATGTGTGAGTGCACGTCTATTTTCGACAGATAGACAGGTAGGCAGAAATACACCGACTGTCTTAGAATAGGCCTATGTGTCGTACTGAGCGGATCACAACCCACTGAACGTCGGGCGCTGACGGAACCGAACGGTTCACAGCACTACAAAGTTAGGATGCGTGTCCCTTTAGCACAATTTACGTACAAGAACCGATAAGGTATTTCATGTTTCTTAGCTCTGGCCTGACCCAATGCGTCACTTAGGCTCCGTTAAAAGATCAGCCGTAGGAGCATAGAGCTGCACTGGTATGGGCGATAAGTGTAGTCGCCGGATACGTGTATCACCCTATGGGTAATAGGGTGTCGGCCGGAGCAGGGATCTGCCACTTTGAGGCAGCCGGTTCCCAGAAGGAGAGGCTTGCGCAGAGTAGCGAAATCTCGTATCTGGACGACAGCGCCAAGCCGACAGTGGGGTAGTCATAAGTCGGATGTTCTCTGGCATGTGGCAGACAAACGAGTCACGGAAAATGACTTGTTAACAGATCGCTGACTAATGAACCACCAGTAAGGTGATAGGTTCCAATTATGCCGCATCGCCCTAACAATACTGGGTTAATGTAGTCGTTTGTTGGCGTTGCAGAGAACAGAACATAAATTGCACAGTGATTGAAGTGATGTTTTCCAATTCAATATATGGAAATAGTTATAACAGTGCTAACGACTTTTCAAAAAATTCATGACAACCGAAAGCATCATGTTTTTGTGAATAAATTGTTGTTATTACAGTAGACGTCAGTTATTGCGTTCACTGGTTAATCTGATAAACCACTCATTACGATTAAATTAATCGTAGGCTGAGATTGTAAAGAAGTCATGATTTTGAATTCTTTACAATGACATCTAGAGGAAACTTGGTGTAGAAACTTGGAGAATTTCCTGCTTTAAAATACTGTAAAAAATCTGCTCCACAAGAGACGAGAAAACCAATCGAAAGTGAAAGCCCAGTATTATAGAAGAAAATCAGTTAAATGACTGGATATAAATTGGCAGAAATCGTGAATGACGTATACGCTGTCCAGGCAGTGAAGGCGGCTAGAGGATTTGGAGACCCTTGGCTCACGCACGCACACTGGCAGGCCACCTAACAATAGACTGGGGCCGGCACTTGACCTGCGCTGCTGTCTTTTTAAATACAGTTTACTATAATAAATTAAATTTTGTTATTCTGCTTAATCTTATAGTTTTGGTCGTTCCATTTAATTCAGACTGTGATTTCATTTAAAATAAGTCCAAACACGAAGTTTTTATGGCGATATTCAAATGTTTTACATTTATTTGTTTATTTTGAACTATTGTTATTGTTAAACTTTAGAACACCATCTAAGCGACTATTATTAAAAATGATGATTATTAAAAACTAAGTTACTGATCATCTTATTTATTTTTGAACTATTTTTCTGTGACACTCCTTTTAATATGTAATATTTTTACAAATTGATTTTTGATTTTACAACTTGACCTCGAAATTACGAGAATCTTAAAATTCCTGGCGTCGGCCTTGGCCATTTCTTTTTTTTTTTTTTTTAACTGTTCCGATTCACCGATTGTGATACTCGATAAAGAGCAGATTGACGACCCACCTCTTTATTGTTATAATACTGAAAAAATTAATCAACATATTTAACAGATTTTAATATACAGATATAAAGATTATTTTCAAACCTCATATTTTTATTTCAAATAAACAATATATGAAATAATAGTTGTTATACGTAATCGAAATAATTGTTTGTCTTTTTACTAGCACGAACTTTTAAAAATGTTATTTATTATAAAAATATTATATATTATTGTTTTGCAGACACATAAAATGAAATGTGATATGTATCTATGTAAATATATTAAAAATTTACTGTCCATGTTATTAAACTTTAACTATAACTTGAGAGGACGAGGTAGCGCGTCAGGAATTAAATGTATATTACTGTCCCTGTCTATTGTTAGGAGGCCTGTCAGTGTGTGTGTGTGTATGAGTGAGGGTCTCCTAATCCTCTAGCCGCCTTCGCTGCCTGGACAGCGTATAGACCTCTACTATCCTGACGAAGCCAGGATTTTCGATGGGGATTAATAACCACCTTCCTTAGAGAGGCTAAAGACCAGCATTTTTCGTGGTGGCGGGTTACTGCTGACAAAAGGGGGAGAAGGGTTGACGGTAATACAGAGTGTCTGCAGTTACAGCTACTGTGTTCATCGGGGGCTTTACAAGGTGCGCGCTGCGGTCAGTTCTGCTCGCTGTAAGCCAGATGTGAAAAGTAAAAGAGGGCCGCTGTTTTATAATTTGTTGTGTTATTATTTTCGTGGTTGCATATAAACTAATGAAGCTCAAAAATTAATATATATGCTGTGGTTAGATTCAAAAATTAGCAATTTGTCCTTTGGAAGTGCTAATAGGAATTAAAAGGCATCCGTGTTCATCGTTCAAGTAGCGTGTACGTGAATCTGTTTTTATTGTTGATTTGTGTTTCACTTCAATTAAAATTTTAATGTTTGACGATCTCATATGAGGGATATATAGTATATGTCTGAAGATGGAACGATCGTTGCGAAACGTGTCACAAAGCAACTAGGAGAAATCACAAGACGGAACTTAAATAAGGTAATATACTAATTATTATATAAAATGTTGCCTCGCGAGCACCTTATACAGATCTTTTGGAGGTTGTAAAATGTCCCTTCAAATTCCTTCTACCTATGGGCGCACCATGTATAAACCCGTTCATTATATCATTGCCGCCAGCAAGCTGATATACCTACTACCTGCCTGTAGGTTTTTACCCACAGCGACCGACTCAAAGGTGTAAACCCACTATTACCCCTTCTTGTCTACGCCAATATTGTTCATATGTATTTATTTACGTAGCGATTCCGTGTGTCAACCAGAATAAACTAGCAAAGTGAGTTCTCAGTTTTAACTCGATGGCATTTGTCTATCTGTCTCCTATATATCTGTTTGGGGTATGTCTCACGATAACTTTTGAATGCATCAACCGATTTTCGTAAAAATTGAAAATCTATGAGGATATCAAATTTAAGAGTATTTTAACGGAAATCAAAATATAGAATTCATTTTTTGAAATTTAAAATTTTTTAGGTCATCAGGACCGAAAAATAGGATCAAAAATTTTACAAAATTGTAAAATACAATGCTAGGTATCAACATAAAGGAATTTTAACCCAAATCCAAATTTAGTGTTTGTTATCAAAAAATTTTAATTCAAGGGAACCGTGGGCACAAAATGATACTCAACATTTTTAAATTGTAAAAAATTGTATTTTTTGTTTAATTGTAGTCTTTGTGGGGCATTAAATTACAAGGAATTTTATTTAAAATACAAACTTAGTAAGGTATCTCATAATTTCATAATATTAATAGTTCTCAAATTTTGGATCACCTTCAAAAGTGTTTGTAATGGTTGCAAGAAAAACTTAAAATAATTTTATCAGTTAGAAAGTATTAGCTCTAGCCCTATAAATATCTATGGAAACATACATAAACTTAAAAGCTATGGTACAACTAAACTATTTTGCTATTTTGCCATTTGGCTAAATTAATTTGTCATATTGTTATAAATTCACCTAAAACATAACAATGCGGTAGTTTGGAATTTTTAATGTTTGTTATATGAGTGTCTTATTTAAATCATTATTTTACTAAACAGTAAACAGGTTTTCATCTTTTTTTATAATGGAAGAATCGTTTAATATTGAAATTTATGTAATAATAAATGCATTTCCTTCAAAATTGTGAGCAAGTACTTCAGCTCAGGGAGCTTAGTAGTGAGCAGAGCAGCAACAGCAGCAGCAGCAGCAGCAGCAGCAGCAGCAGCAGCAGCAGTAGTAGTAGTAGTAGTAGTAGTAGTTGTGGTTGTTCTACATAGTTTAATAGGCCAATTGTACCCATTCATACAGTAAAATATTAGTTTTTATTCATATGCCAATAATAAATGTTTAATGTTTCCTTAACTAAATTCCTTTCAGACCATTTGAGTACCTGATATTGCTGACAATTTTTGCTAACTGTGTGGCCCTGGCTGTTTACACGCCATATCCAAACAGTGACTCCAATAGCACAAATGCTTATCTGGTAAGTGTAATTGATTTGTACAATTTCAGCCAACTTGACATTCTCTACACTAAGCAGACATAAAAACGTGGATTTATCAGAATTTAAAAAAATACTAATACCTCTGATAATAATATTAAGCATTATTAACTTATTTAACTGTAATAATGTTTAGATAAATAGCATAAAAAAAAATTCTTCAAATAATTATTTTTCTAGATAATGTTATTTTACAAATTATATTTAAAATGATATTATTAGTTTTGATATTAAAATAAATGTATATATGTGGACTGCTTACATTGTATTTCATATTCTTTAAAATAATATAAAGATTTGCTCACAAAATGTGTGGTGGGAATATTTAATAAAAACGTTTTCACTAGACAACCCTGTTTTATTGATATAATAATAGACACCAAACATTTTTCCATTCTTTAGTGTGGCACCCTGAATCATGAATAATGACATCTTTATTTTAAACACTACCTGTTCACAGAAACATCTCAAATCGATAAACAAACAGATTAGCTGCACTTCTAAATAATAATACCAATAAGTGGTTGTCAACACTGTGATTTTTAAATTATTAGTTATTTGCTTTTGGGGAATTTTGGTAAGTTATGTTTTATTTATATTTTTACAGATAACATTTAAAACCTCAAATATTAAGCAAGTAAAATGTTGGTTAATAAAGTTGGTAAGACTGTACACATAAACATCATAAACATTTACTTTTAGATATGTTTTCTTCAGATGTTTCTTCTGAAAAAAATATAACTTTCTCGGATGAACTAGATACCATGAAAATTTGTAGGCAAAAGATATTACTAATAATGTTTTAATTTCTGGAAGTATAGAATTCCCATTAACAATTAGTAAGTTTCATTCACAATGCAAGAAGTTTCTCATTTAATTTAATGAAATAAATTGTTTACTACCTGATTAAAGGACTGTGGGTTAGTTTTATTATATGTAGTTTCTAAAATAATATTTGTGGTAAATTCCTTTGCAGTTATCTTATATTAGTTACAATTTGAATATTAATTGTTTATTCTGACAAAACATCACAAACACAATAGATATTGCAAGTACAAGAATTAGGTGCTACAATTAATTTTGAAGGGGGGTTTCTGGAAACCATCAGAAGGTTTAATGTGTATGAAAAAGAGTGGATTCTGTTTAAGAAGGAAAGCCATTTCCTTTCCATATAATTTCTTTGCTTCATAAAGAAAATTCTAAATATTTCAAACTAAACATCACCATCAGTGGCCCTTAATTCATGCTATGGGGTATAAATAGTCCTTTATGGAAAAATTACTATGAGAATATTTTTCAAATACAGTAAAACCCTATTATAAAACTAATCAAAGGACCATGTGAAAACCGTATATTAAGCAGGATATCATATGAAACACGGATTACCAGGTAGCATAGATGTATACAATATTACTATATAGTCATATGTTTCACATGTGCATTAGACCTTTTATTGAAATAACGCATGTAAGTACAATATTTTAAGCAGAGTTCAAATCTGTTTCGGTAATTATTTTGCTTAAGAATTGAAATTGAATTATTTAATATTAAGCTAAATCTCCAAAAAAAATTCATTTATAGTTGTTGCCCTTGTATGTGAATTTGTGTAACGAAAAATCATATTTTCTATATGATCCAAGTATGAATTCACACCAAGTAACATTTCATCAGAAGAAGCACTTATTAATTGCCTTATCACTCTTAGTGCTGTGAGGGCTTCCTGCCATATGGAAGGTGATTTATCATCTGATTTGTCTACACCGTCCCCATCTTTGTGACCTACAGCATGGTTTTCAATAATATCATCTACATTGAGTATTTCTGAAGTAACTATACTATTGTCTATAGATACAAAATCCCCCATGGATACAAAATCGATTGTCATCGATTAGATCAAATTGATAGTCTGAATTATCAGAACTCTATAAATTATTAAAAAAGGGTAGTAACTGTAGGAAGAGAGAAATACATTGTACACATATATTTTAATAAAATCAAGATTCTTACCTTACTGAATCTAGCTTTTCTGAAGCAATGATGCAAGGCTGGACCCCTTCCCATGCAGCACTGACAAAATTTAGAGTATCCAGAAGAGTAACACGTTTTGATTCTCCACTGTCAATGCCTTGCAGATACTAAAGGATGATCTGCTTGCAATACAAATTCTTGAGCACTTTTATTATACCTCGGTCTATAGTCTGAAGCTTACTTGTACATGGAGGTAAAAGGCAAGCTCCTGATCTTAAAGTCCACAATCTTAGAGTGGGCAGGTCAGTTGAACAACAAAATCTTTCATCCAGCTTTCACCATTTGTTGTCCAAATTCTTTAACCACATTCAAAACCAATCATTCGTCATCCATCCATGTGCCATCAGAATTTGTAGCAATGAGCACTGTTACTCTGTCCTTACTTAATTTTCCCCCATGACACTTTTCTCCTTTGAAAATATATGATGTGTCGGGCATTATCTTAAAAAACAAACCACATTCATCTGAATTGAAAAATATTGTGGGACTCATACCATGAAATTATATTAGACACTGCTCCATTTTGCCACTCACTAACATCATTTTCACTGACAGACTCTGACTCTCTGAAAATCTGGCAATAAAAGATTCCATGTCTTTGGTTGTATTTGTCCAATCAACCATTGGTCAAAATTCAGAGTTTAATTTACTTTCTACTTTATGTGCCTTTTCTTGAATTATAGCCCACTTATAGGTATAGTTGAGCTTTGAGCATTATGAAGCCATATCAGCCAGTATGTTCTCCAGGTCCTCATATTTCCCGCATTTCACTTTCCTTCGCTTATATCCACCTGATGTCTCAGCTGCAATGATTGAGTCGTGGATCTGTATTATTGGTCTTAATTCAACATTAATTAATCCAGCCTGGATGACTGGATTCCTAATAAATCAGCAAGTTGTTTCTGATTTAGAGTTATATTTTCCTAAGATTTCTAATTTACCTGATACAGAAAGTGGTATCCTTTTAATATTCATTGTAGTTATACTAACAACAACTTCAACTCAGCAATTCATAATCATATTACAACCAAGCACAACTGGCCATATTGTGCTTCATTGCTGATCACACTAACCAGCAAAAATTAAATAACATGCATCATTGTGTGAGTAGTGAGCATGAATGTTTTTTATGGGGTGGCTGTTTAACAAAAACTGTTAAGACAACAATGTCATCAAAGTCACTGCTGAGCTGTCGGCAAACATCACTGATGGCATTCATCAACATCAAAATTTTACATCCATTAAATAAGCTGGTAGTGTACAACGAATGTTCACACATCCTGTATTGCTGTTCTAGTGATCAAGCAGCTTTCAGTTATATCACATAAACATAAATGTAAAGGATGAGGAAAGTAAATGTTCCCACAGTCACGGTAATTTACTGTAAAGGTTCTATAAACATCCGCTTTGAACAAGTTTTACCATGAATAAAAACCCGTGTATTATGCAGCATTTGAGTATAATAAACGTTTTTTTTTATAATGTCTATATATGAGATGTACAGGGACCAGCCAAAAGAGCATCTTACCTGGGATAGTGTAATAAGTGGGCACGTTTTAATGGGGTTCTACTGTTATTAATCTAATATAAACAGTAATATTAATAAACACTGATATTCAAGATGTTAAAAATTAAATACACAAGAATTAATTGGCTTATTTTAAATTAAATTAAATTCATTTATTTTAATTTGTTTAAAAAATACATTTAAAATTAAATTTTTTGTAATTGTTATTGTGTGTTTACTTTTAGAGAAAATCAATTCCACTTGAAAATACATTATGGTGAAACTTATTACAAGAAAAATTAAAAAATAATTCAGAAAATGTGAAATGAAAATTAAAACTTAAACTAAAATCATTAAAAAAGGCAACCTCAACACAAGAAGAGACACTCGAAATATATATGACTTTCTTATCTTATGTATAGTGGGTGGGTCCCACATCGCACAGAAAGAAAAAAAATAAATTTTAAAAATTTTCCTTGACAAACTGGT
This sequence comes from Magicicada septendecula, assembly GCA_034769895.1. Taxonomy (NCBI): domain Eukaryota; kingdom Metazoa; phylum Arthropoda; class Insecta; order Hemiptera; family Cicadidae; genus Magicicada; species Magicicada septendecula. The sequence goes on from CM068376.1 coordinate 195,305,950, forward strand.
GGCTTTGTATTTTAGTGGGCCAATGAAGTGGAATACAGTTTCACTTTACCTATAAATACTTTGTAAGGATAGCAATGTTTTATATAGTGTTTCATACACTCAAGAAGAGGTTTAACATGAACATTCAACTTGAACATTGAACACTGAACATTAACATTTATTATTTATTTCTTTTGAACATGCCATGTTATTTTAATGTTTAGTTTGTTTTTACATCAGTCAGTTTTGTGTCTTTATAAATTTTTAAAGTTATAAAACTATTTGTAACATAGCTACATAATATAAATCTGGCAAACATGGTTTGCAATGTGTGTAAAGAAAAACAGAGTCATAAGTGAAGGACAAGAACAGATTTTGTAAACCCACAACTGATTCTCAGTTTACAATTAGACTTGCTTTTTTAATTATTATTTTATTATTTGTATAAGTCTCTGAAGAGGAAGCATACTTCCTTTACTATTATTTTCTTCAGCTCATTTGTGCATACTGTGTTCTGTCAAAGACTTTTACAGAAACCAAGATTTCCATATGCAAAGTATGTTTAAAAATTAAACACATGATGTTCTCAATAAACTATGCAATTACAGGCTGAACAACCTTCACTCTTGCTGAATTAAAAAAAAGTAATATCTAGCTATGGCTGATGTCAAATATACTCTTCATTGTTAGGGTTTTTAGTTCATTCACACTTTTTATATTACAAATTGATCCCATCCTTTGGTAACATATCTTCATCTCATACATGTTTGCCTTAAGTAAGCACTCCTTTCATAGGCGTGTCCAACGAAGGTGCCACCGGTGCCGTGGCACCACCACTGGATTGAGAATTTTTGTTTTTTTTTACGTGCAGAATATGTTTTTACGTAGAAACTGCATAATTTCCGTGACAGCACTCCTATTAAACCGATAAATATATGAATCTAATCAACTCTAATTTCGTATAGCTTTTGTCACATAATCTGGCGTCGGCCGTCGCGTTGGGAAGTGGCTGCATGAATAGTGTAGTTGCCGTCGTTGCCGTGTTTTTAGGCCTTACTCAGCGCCAGGCTGGCGGCGCCAGCTATCGCGGTGCTGGTGCCAGTCAGACTGAGACGAGAGACTCAGTCGGCCAGTGGCGTTCAGTTTGGAGACAAGATAGTACTGTTCATTATGTTATTTAATTGTTGAATAAGCTTATTTTTATGATCTATAAATGGCTGATTAAAAAACCCGAGCCCACCAAGGATTTGGACACTCAATCACACACCGGTAAGTTATTTTCACTATATTTTGTAATATACTTATTACAGCCATGTCTGTCTTGTAATGTGTTACTTTCTTCTTGCTTAAATATTTCGATTATTAATTTTGTTTTTGCTAAATTAATCCAAAATTAAAATTAAATTTACTAACTTTTTGTATGTGAGTGAATAATAGTGTACAATATAAAACCTCCGCTCAACAGTCCGTTAAGGACCAAGGCGTACCGCACGGCTTTTGTGTTAGTGTGACGGTGTATGGCTAGTACTACGCGCCACCAGCCGCTAATTGCGGTATTCACAGCCAGGAGGCGGCGCTGTTATCTCACGCCTACTCAGTTTGCCTCACGACGCTGAGTGCACGCCGTACGGAACCTCCGCCGGGAATTGAACCCGGGACCACGAGCGCATCAATCGCCCGCGTTAGCCACTAGACCACCTGGAGGCTCAGTGTACAATATATTGTACACTATTACTCACGTGCCCCTAACATGCAATTTTGTTTATATTTACAATAAATGGCCATCCACATATTACGAAGCGTCAAGAGGGAAAAAGATTTGTAGGCTATAGTAAATTGTACAGCATCGTATAATTTAAAGCGATAAAAATAGGCCTAAGCCTAAGTGTATGTTCCCTTTTCAGATGCTGTTGCTGGTCCCAGTTCGGAAATTATTTATAATGATGATGATGAAAAATAGGATGATGTCGGTGAGCCAGTGAAGAGAGCAGCTGAGCTCGATGATCCTTGTCAAGACTTGCCAAAGAACAGGCAAGAAAAGTCAGCTAGGATTTCTCGTGGACCATACCAACCACGAATTTCAAACTACCCTACAAAAGAAGTTGGTAAGGGGAAAATTCTAGGAAAAGATCGTTTAAACCCAAATGGTTCGAAAATTACAAATGGCTGGAGTACAGCGTGGCAAAAGATGCTGCTTATTGTTTTGCCTGTCGTTGTTTTGCTTTAAATGACAGTTCATTTCCTGGGTTAGTTGAAAATGCGTTTACAACAACAGAGTTTAGTTTTTGGCAAAAAGCTAATGAAATGTTCAGAGCCCATGAAAAAAGTAGATGCCATGTATCGAGTATGGTTGGCTGGGAAAATTATGTTACTAGCAAACCAGTTGATGTAATGTTGGATGATGCTAAGGAAGCTGAACTAAAAGAGAAGGAGAAAAAACTCCTAGAAAATCGTGAGTACATGTCGCGGCTTTTCGATATTGTCCATTTGTTGGCTAAAGGTGGAAAACCTCTTAGGGGACATGACGAGAGCGAGGATAGTACAGAGAAAGGTCTTTTCCTGGAAATTGTTGCTATCTTGCAAAAATATGACCCTTTTTTCAAAACTACGTAAAAATGCTCCTAAGAACTGTACTTATCTTAGCAACCTCATTCAAAATGACATCTTATCGTCACTTAGAGCAGTGATACTGAAAACTATAAGTGATGAAATCAAGGGACAGCCCTTTGCAGTTATTGGCGATGAAACATCTGACGTGAGCCATCACGAGCAATTAGCAGTCGTGTTTCGCTACATACCGAAAGGAAATGCATATCCTGTCAAGAGATTGGTGTCCTTACAGCGATTGATGTCTACTGATGCGGAAAGCATATTTAAGGCAATAAACTGTGTGCTGTCTGAAGTAGGTGTGCTGTGGAGAGATGTAGTTTGTGTGTGTTTTGACGGGGCTTCGACAATGGCCGGTGAATTTACCGGAGTACAGGACAGATGTAAAGAAGTCAATCCATCCATAATGTACGTGCACTGTTATGCACATTGTTTGAACCTTGCCTTGGTAAGTGCCTGCACAAGTCACAAGGAAAATCCAATTATTTTCGACTTCTTTGGAATAGTCCAGCTAGTTTTTAACTAATCGAAGGTAGTCCAAAGAGGCACGCAGTCTTTGAGGATATTGTCAAACAAACTACAATGAAACTAAAGACTCTAAAATCCCTTTCAGACACTAGATGGGCCTGCCGTTCAGAAGCGGTGTCTGTTATTTATGTTCAATTAAACGAAATTGTAAAACCCATTGAAGAGTGTACGGAATCTACTTCCGATTCAAAAGTTCGGGCCCAAGGTAAAGGTATTTTGCTACAAGTAAAATCTTTTAATTTTATTGCGTCTTTGCAAATTATGCATCCCGTACTTCAGCTTGTGGTGAAAGTGAGCAAATCTCTGCAAAGTCCTAAAATAGACCTTTGTCAAGCAGTTGAAGATGTTGAAAGCCTAGCTCTTGCTTTGGTAGAAATGAGAAATAGTGAAGAAGACTTTGAGGATATTTTTATCAAAACAAAGGAAATGTGTAGTACATTAGATGTTCAAATCCCTAATGTTCGGAAAAGGAAAGTATCAGTCCTCTTAGAAGACACTAGTTGCCCTTCTGCTTTCTACGCAGACACAAAACAAGAGGAATTGAAACTGTTCACTTACAATCCTGTTTTAGACCGCCTTGTGGAAAATCTAAATTCTCGATTTGCTCAAGAAACAAAAAACGTTATCTCTGCCACAGGGAAACTGATGGGATTGAATCTTAATGATTGTTACAAGTGTGAAAATAAGGACTTCGAAATTCTCGCAAAACAGTTCAATGTCAATGCTGCAGAACTAGAGGCAGAATTTAAGCTGTTGAAATCAAAGAAGCGTGGAGAAACTGATTCAAACTTTCCGCCTAAAAGTGTTCCGGACTGGATTAACTGGTTATCGAAGTTCCAGCTAAGTTCAACCTTTGAAAACTTTAGTGCTGTTATTAATAAATTTTCCACGATCCCTGTAACTAGCTGTACAAGTGAAAGAACCTTCTCAAAGCTGAGTATCATAAAATCCAAGCTCTGATCTACGATGTGTCAAGATCGTTTGGAAAACTTGATGATTCCGTTTGTGGAACAAGAACTGGCTGCTAACGCAAGAACATGTGATGTAATTGACAACTTCAAAAACAGTGTTGCAATCGACCGTCGGATGACCCTGTAATGTAATGTAAAATATTTCCTTACTTTTATATTTTGTTCTGGACACTACTAACTATTAAATACTAAATTTGAACCAGTTGGAGCTTTATTTGTCTATAGTACAAATTAATCAATTTTTCAATTCTGTGTTTTTTTTCACTAATATTGTACACTGGATATAAATAAATATTCTAAAAATCAAAGTTGTTTCCGTTTTGTTATACAAATTAACCAGATAGGCTAACTGGATCATTCATTAAAAGACAAAATTCGTCTAAATTGATATTTCTAAAGCTACTTTGTTAAACATGTGTGTGTTGTCAACTTTTGATCGGTCCGGTAAGTGCAAAGAGTTGAGTCCCTTAAAAAAGTAAAAATTTATTTGAAGGCCCTCAAAAAACCTCCCTTTTCAAAATGTGTTTTATGGCCTCCAGATAGCATTAAAACACGTTTTTAAGCAATAAATTTTCAAAAATCTTCCGTGGGAGGACCCCAGACCCCCCCCCCGAAGCCATTCTTGGCACCACCACTACTAAAGTCCTGCACACGCCTATGACTCCTTTGATCCTCCACATTGTCAGCAAAAGTCTGCAATCTTGAACCCTCCTCCCTCTTGAATGATTACATAATACTTGAATGGCCCCTTTCCAAAAGGGCATACTCTGGACTGACAAATGGATACATATACATTATACTAATATTTAGAAGACATACTCTTAAAAGTTATTAAAGACACTATACAGTCTACTACAAAAATCGAATTATTCTCCACTTCTCTGGTAATTACTAAATGTATCAGCAAATGGTGAAGAGATCTGACTACATTATTTCAAATGTTTACTATATAATCTGTGCAATATGATTATCAATACCTGGTATTTCTCACATTTCATTTTTAGGATAGTTACTGTCACTTTGTTGTGTAGTAACTGTCACTTCAGATTGAGAATAGAAAAATATAGGACAATTAATGTTTATGACACTATGCTCTGTATGATGATGGTTGGCATGTGGACCCTTAGCCTACCTGCTGCCTCTTCCCCATTGTAATACTTCCGCCCGGGCTCGACAGCAGCTAATTGCCGCAAGAGTCACCTCACTGTGCGTCCAGTATGAAACAATTTCTTTTTTTGCCTCGCCCAATACTGGTAAAATTTTGTTATATTTGAAATCAGCGAAATAATACGATGAAAGTGACACCAAACACGACTAAGGAATATTAAAAATTGGGCGTTATAAAGCACTATGCACTGAAGATGTGTATTAAAGTAGTTGTTGAGCTTTTACCTTGAAACACCTTAAAATTTAATATTTTTTAGTCGTGTTTGGTGTCATTTTCATCGTATTATTTAGCTGATTTCAAATATAACAAAATTTTACCAGTATTGGGCGAGGCAAAAAAAAATTGTTTCATACTGGACGCACAGTGAGGTGACTCACGCGGCAATTAGCTGCTGTCCAGCCCGGGGGGAAAGCATTACAATGGGGAAGAGGCAGCAGGTAGGCTAAGGGTCCACACCCCAACCATCGTCATACAGAGCATACATCAAATCTTGAGTCCAGAGATACTTCAAATAGTAGAGCCATTATTCTTTATCTTTTGTACAGTTTCATCACTATTAGTGCTGTGTTGTGCCTTCCATGTACATCCCACTCAACAGCACAGTGTATTTTCCCAACTATTTTATGGGAGTACTTTCAGTGAGGTTTACCACATAATCAGTGCCGGCTTTTGGGGTAGGCAAGCTGGGGCGGCGCCCCAGGGCGCTGGACGCTTTAGGGCGCCAACTGGTTTTGGAATTTTAAGGTAATAAAATTCTTCAGAAGAATAAGAATGTAGGTAGAGTTGCAGTAATGCTATAGAAAAATATCTGCGAAATTCGGGTATTAGCTATTGAGTGCCCCTAATTAAAAATTATTTTTATTTTTATCAGCAGAATTTAATACTAAGAAAGTTTTGTGTTCTTCCATTTGGATCGATTTTTGTTTTTATTCAATCTTAACTGTAAAACTAATTTCTCAAATTTAAAAAAAAAAGTTTTGAAATAATTTAATTGTAATAATTTATTTCCTCATTCTTTTCTTTAATTGCTTTCGGGTAAATTGAGGATTATGTTATTTATTTTTTTATAAAACTTTACAAAAAATCTGCAGCAAAAATGATTTATAAAACATTATCTCAAATATACAAAGTATATTGTATATTTGGCAGTTGGCAGACTGCACCTATCACTCGTGCGCTGCGGACGACGCGAATGTTCTGGGCTAACCTAAGAGTTTTGCATAAAATTTTTGTGAGCGATACCTGCAGATTGATATTTATATAGATCACGTGCTCTCGTTGAATAGTCGTCGGATTTGCTTACCTCTTGATTCATTTAAACTTCAAACATTTTACAGGTAAGGATTAAGAGTGATATAGAAGCTAAGTGAACGATTTGATGTTTGGACGTGATACCTTTCATGCATTTAGTGATTGAGAGAAAATCAAGATAAAAAATATTATACATTTATGTTGTATTTATTTCTCATGGCGTAAAGTTATTCTAATTTACCTGAAAATTACCATAAGTTATAGAAATTTATAATTTATGAAACGTAAATAAGAAATGATTTTTTCAATCTTTCAAATCTTAATATATAAAGGAGAATGTCCTGACTGACTGACTGACTGACTGATTCGTTCACTCATCAACGGCCAGCCGAGACTATTAAAGTTAGAGACATGAAATTTATAGGATATGTTCCTATTAGTGTGTAGAGGTGTGCTAAGAAAGGATTTTACGAAATTTCAATTTTGAAGGGTTGAAACGGGGTAAAATTAACATTTATGTTTTTTACAATTTTCTCAGAAAATAAATGGTGTATCGACTTGATTTTTATTCTAAAATACTCTTTACACAAATACCGAAAAAACAGTTTCTGTTTTTTTAGAAATTCTACCCCTAAATAGGTGAAAACGGGGTAAATTTTTTTTATGACATTTTACATTTTTGCGCATTTCTCGGCAACGAATTAAGATATCAATTTAATTGTTGGACCGAATTTTCTTCATATTAATATCTAAAAACTAATTTCTGCTTTTTCGAAATTCCACAAATAAAGGGGTGAAAACGGGGTAAATTGTTTTTATGACATTTTACATTTTTGCGCATTTCTCGGCAACGAATTAAGATATCAATTTGATTCTTGGAGTGAATGTTCTTCATATTAATATCTAAAAAGCAATTTCTATTTTTTTTTCTTCAAAATTCCACCCCTAATGGGGTAAAAAAGGGGTGAATGGTTTTTGATTTTGGTTTGATCAGTGTCATGTTGTTTATTTTTGGGAATTCGTGTCCGGTTCTTATAGCGTGTGTACAGTCGACTCACTGGATAGCTCCCATGAAAATTTATACACAGGAGCATAGGGAATAATAGATTTTCAGACGATAAATTTTTCGTTATTCCCTATGCTCCTGTGTATAAGTTTTTCATGCTTTCGCTATTTAGCTATTCATGATTTCGCGGGCGAAGCCGCGACGGATAGTGCTAGTACTTTATAAATATTAAACTGATTTCATCACATCAAACTCCGTTTGGAATATTTATTAGTTTTATTAATTATTATTCCAAGTTTTTTGGCAAGGCTTTGCAGTTTAGTGAAAGGGCATTTCTAGATACTAGGTACGGAAAAAGAATATATTTCAAAGACGATTGGATGAAAGTTATCTTCGTCCATCACATTTTTTGTATTTGTAGTCTGTTCTATCCAGTGTCACATGTCCAGTACTAAATGTAGTTTTCAGATTATTATAAAATATTAAATTATATGAAATTCAAAATTATTTTTTTCCTATCTACATTTGTTATCCTTTTTTTGTACGCAGGCTGATAACATTTCATTTTAACGATGGAGAGCGAGAATTCTAAGAAAAAACCTAAACCTTCCGGATATGAGTATAGAAAAAGAAAAGCAGAAAAAGAGGAAGAAATTCGAAAAAAACATAAAAGCCTTGATAATTATTTTAAGTTACCGACTGATACAAATCTCTCTAATGACTCTAATACCAAAGCGCCTTTAGTTCCTACGGTCAATATCATTGATAATACTGTCGCTGCATCAGAACCAATTCCAATTTATAATGAAGTTAGATCTGAATCGCCTAAACCAACTTCGGATGCAAATGAGTTTAACGTTGATGATGACAAGCCCAATAATCAAGATGTGGCGGATGAAGGTACTTGTAAAAGTATAGAAGAAATATCCGAGTCATTAAACTTCTCGGATTGCGCCTTGTGGCCAGTTCATCGTAGCAATAAAGTTGTTGATTATATTCTTAAAATGGGTCCCAATCAAGTCATTTTGGATAAATACCCTATCGATGAAAAGGGTCGTCATTTTTCTAGTTTTTATTACAACCGAAAACTTTCAAATGGTGAAGCTTTTCCTCGATGTTGGCTTATTTATTCAACATCTAAAAATGCTGTATTTTGTTTTTGCTGTCGACTTTTTGAGAGAAACAAAACTTCAAATTTAGCAGAAAATGGATTTAATAATTGGAAGAAGCTATCTGAAACTCTTCGATATCATGAAAATAGTGCGGCTCATAAAAATGCTTATCAGCAGTGGATAGAGCTAAAATACGAATGCAAACAGGAAAAACAATACACAAAGAAGAGCAAAAATTAATTGAAAAAGAGAGCGCACGATGGCAAAGCGTACTTGAGCGATTGATAAGCATTACTTTGTACTTGGGAATCAATAACATGGCTTTCAGAGGAAGCTCAGATAAATTATACAAACCAAACAATGGTAAGTTTTTAGGACTCGTTCAATTGCTGGCTAAATTTGACCCTGTAATGTCAAATCATGTGACGCTCGCACTTAATGGCGACATTTCCGATCACTATTGCGGAAAAATAATTCAAAATGAACTGATCGACTTGGTGGCAACGAAAATAACTAGTACCATTCTAGCGAGAGCTTCACTAGCAATTTATTTTGCTATTATTGCTGGCTGTACTCCTGATATTTCCCACAAGGAACAACTCTCTCTCACAATTCGATTTGTTGATATATCTACCGATACCATCGAAATCAAGGAGCATTTTATAAGATTTTTTACGGTGGACGATTCTACGGGTTTTGGCCTTTCTGAAATTATAACCGATACATTAATAAAATTTGGACTCAAACTTAGCGATTGCAGAGGTCAAGGATATGACAACGGCGCAAACATGAAAGGCAAAAATGTAGGCGTACAGAAACGGGTTTTAGAGCTAAATCCTTTAGCTTCCTATGTTCTCTGCGGAAGTCATTCACTCAACCTTGTTCTATGTGATGCTGCAAAGTCATTAAATTCCATAAACTTTTTCCGGATCATACAACGACTATTCACTCTTTTTTCTGCTTCGATTTATCGATGGAGTGTCTTAACTAGTCATGCAGAAATTTTCGCTCTCAAAACATTGAGAGCCCAGAAAAAAAACTGAAAGTTGAATTTTTTAACCCACTGTTCGATACGGCTATTTCATCCATCAAAGAAAGATTTAAACAATTGAATTCATATTCGAAATCATGGAATTTCCTCTTTTGTTTGGACAAATTACCCAACAGAACGGAGCTTTTAAAATCGTGCACAGACTTACAAAATAAGTTAACAGTTGAGAACTCCGCCGATATCAATGGCATTTTGTTATGCGATGAACTGATTAGTATAAGAGCTTTTTTGAATGATAAATTAGACAAGGAAAAAATCACGCCTCTTCTTGTGCTAAATTTCATTAAAAAACATTCGTTTCAAGGATTATATCCAAACGTATGGATTGCGCTGCGCATTTTATTGACGATTCCTGTAACTGTTAACAGTGGGGAACGGAGCTTTTCCAAGCTCAAACTTATAAAAAAAATTAAGGAGTACGATGCTACAAGACAGACTCACTTCTTTAGGAACTATCTCAATCGAGAATGAAATTGCTGAAGAGTTAGATCTTGCTGATTTAATAAAAGATTTTACCGACAAAAAAGCGCGAAAAGTTAATTGTAAATGATTTATTTATATAATTAAATGTTATATACTCTTTATTATAATTTTTTAAAAATATTATTTTATTTTTCTTAGTTGTAATAATTTTGTATTTTTTTACAAATATATTATGCTTTATTATCAAAACATAATTAATAAGTATTTTTTAAAAAATATTAAACATATCCCGATACTTTACCCTCACAAGGGACGCCGAGGGAAATCTTGCCCCTCTAAACGCAAAAGCCTAAAGCCGGCACTGCACATAATACACATGTGTTAAAATATTCTACTGAAAAATACAATCTTTAAATAATTTACTATGATTATTTATTGTATGAAAAAGAATGCCTCAAATGCAGTATAAATATAATTTACAAAATGTTTCTATAAGTGAGTGATATTTTATCTCATATAACTTACAAAGACTATGTGCTGACATAAATATTAGCTTACCTTAAACATAATTAAAAATAAATTAATAATTGTTTCAATATTATTTAAATAAGAACAGGTTGTATTGTATTTGATGAATTTTTATAGTATTGTTTTCATAAAAATTTGTTCATGTTTTGTTGTTGTTAAAGGAGAGGAAACATTTGGCCAACATCTGAATGGTACTGACACTTTATTTGTGTGTGTGTGTGTGTGTGTGTGTGTGTGTGTGTGTGTGTTATGATTCTCTACAACACTGTATTTTACTTAAAAATAAAATGTATTCAATTACATTTGTTCTGCTGACAGAGAAATTAATAGAGACAAACAAGTGTTCCATGCAGCGTCAGTGACAATGTTCAACAATGATAACTGACAAACTCATGAATCCAACAAGGACAAAGAACTTTTTCAGTTTTCATTTATTAACGCGCGCGCGCGCACACACACACATGCAAAAATTAATAACGGTTCCCTGTGTGTGTGTGTGTGTGTGTGTGTGTGTGTGTGCGCGCGCGCGCGCGCTGTCAGCTGGGGCCACTTTTAACTACAGGATACTTGGAACAAAAATTGGTTCATTTTTTAATTTAGAGCCATTTTACAGGAAAGACAACAAGAAAAAAATGTTTATTACTTGAAAAACTATTTAATTTTACCTAGTACAGTTACATATTTAAAAAACTGTTTAGGTTTCAAAATAAAAATTGAAAACTAATTTCTAACAAAATATTTTAATTTTTTTGAAAAATCGTGTGTAAAAAATTTTGCTCTAGTTAGGCGTTCTGAAATAACACTACCCTGGTAGTAAGATATTTAGGATTTTAAAAATTATTGTTCACAAATTTTGCAATACATATTTTTTAACTTGCGTCTGCCAGCCATTGCGCCTGCCATAAGATCGTGCTGATTCCTGTAATCTGGCGGTGTGGTGGGGCGAGAACCGTGCCGCACGGTGGGGCGGAGAGCCCGAGAGAAAGTTAATGTGTTTCATTGCCCGATAAGTTCAGTAACAGCTGATCTGATTTTTCTTTCACCACCGTGTTTATTGAAGTTTGAGGATGGTTTTAGGCATAAATTTTAACCGATAGTTTTAACAATTTTCAAAAACAGAGTCTTCAGACGGTTCCACGTCATGAAGTTTCTTTTTTAATTTTCATGTAGTGAAATTTTCGGCATGCGACAAACTTTCGTTTTATGAGAGATAGCTACATGGTGTCAGCGAGTGAAAATTATAGAAAATTCCAAATTTTATTTTGGTTTTGTTTCAATAAAGTCGGCTTTTTCGTTTTCGAGATATTGGCGTTTTTGTAAGAAATGTAGTTGGCGGTTTTATAAGAAATTAGTTGGTTGGCACATGCAGCGATTTTTCTTGTAACGATTTTTCTTAATAATAAATATTACCTTAACGTAATCATATTTTAACATTTATTATATTATTCTATTTAATAATAAAAATTTCAATTTTCATGTAGTACCAGCTAAGCTCGGTCATCGCCCCACCAAGTCGCCAGATTACAGGCTCAGCACGATCTTATGGCTCGCTGGCAGACGCAAGTTATTTTGTAAACATAAATAAAAGTAACATTGTCCAAGAGCAAGGCTATTTTGTGCAACATTAATTCAGGTGTTGCAATGTTGTGGTTTATGATAGTTGAGGTTATATTATGGTTGTGTTGTTAAAAAGTTGAAAGGGCTTTATGACTGTATTGTCTAAGTATTTCAATTCACAACGGATATCCAAAAAAGAAAGGAGATTGTAAAAAATAATCAAGTTCAAGAAATTAAAAAATTTCGTTGAAGCATAACCTCAAATAAACATTCGTTGCGTGTATCATCTAAACAATTTATTATTCATATTCGAATTTTGAGTCGTAAATAAAAAAAATATGTATATTTTTTGAATCGCCTCGGCATCCTACAGTTGTTCATCTTTGAAGGAGAACTTGTGCTGTGTGAAAGTTTTATTCAACTGGGGGAGTGATTTGGATATCAGATGCCTCACCAAATCACTGGTAGAGAGAATGGGAAAGTTCCCAAGGCTTTTCATCATTAGAAAAATGATCTGGTGAAGACTGGGCGTTTTCTTGTTTTTTTTTTTTCAAACAATACAATGTTATATCATACCGTAATTTGCAAAAATATTAATCCATAAGGAGCATCAGTTACAGGAAAATTGTTTGTAGATTTGTTGTTGTATATTTCAAAAACTTGCGAAAAACTCAAAAGAGTGTCCCACCACCAAGTCTAATGAATTTTGATGAGTCCAATTTGACAGATGAGTTTACTCCATTATTTTTTGTGCAGTCAGTCACAACGGCATGTGTCTGTTGCTTACACATGTCTGTCATATACACGATATGGTATATTGATGGCATATTGTACAGTATATACAGTATAAGGCCACCAAAAAAAAACATTAAAATTGTAGCCCTACACCTCATCATTGGTTTAATAGCAGGTTCATTTATTTTTATCTACTGTACCTAGACGGTCACTTTTCCCTAAATGTAATTGAATGGCACAGGCGAGTGGACATAAAATCTGTGTCCTTTAACTGCATGCAGATTGAATAACCAATTAATGTTACTCTTTGCTCCATTCAACCGAACTCGGTGGACTATTCTGTAGAAGCACTAAAGTGTTGCAGCACTACCAGTAGTAGGAATTCTCAGAATTCCATTCAGAAACATTCCCAGCCTTGTAAGTAATATTAGAAAGGAAAATGAAAGCATCAAGTAATATTGTTGCAGTTTCATAGCAATGGGCCATGCCCATTCTACCATGAGGTAGTTTACAAAAAATTCCAACTTCTATAACTAATGAAAGCTGCATAGATGGATAATTGAGAACTTTATATGTATTCTAATGAATCTCTGTTGGCTGTAATTCAGGCTAATAGACAAGATTGTCACAAAATTCCCTGAAGAAAAGATATTGATATTGAAGCAGTAATCAGCCATTATCGGTTTGTAAGAGAGCGGTGAAAAATGAAAACAAAAGAAACCAAAAAGATAAACTGTCAGTGAGTCCACAGATGAACCTGTGTGGATCATGGTGCCATTAATTTACATGGTTCTGACAATAGTGAATGTAACTTAGAACATTATTGGAAACAGTTGAAGATGTAAATGAAGAGACTGTAGACAATGTTGAAAATCTACTAACATATATTCCTGAAACATGTATTATTGTAAATTGTGCTACAAAAAAGTGCTGAAGCATTATAGTGGTAAAGCACTAGATAACTGTGATCCAGGAAAAGTGTATTTTATGAGAAAACAGGTAACAAAACAAATGAAAAAATATAATTTATCTATTCTGAAGTGGATGGTATGTGAGAAATTAATAAAATGATATTTGTTGCATCTAACCAGATCCAGATGAGGATAGTTGTAGAAAATTTGCTTTTCAATTTCATGGTATCAATATTTCGTAAACATCTGAAAATTCCATAAATGTAAAATTATTGTTTTTTTTACATCTAAATATTAATAGAATGTTAATTGTTATTGAAGTTTGTAAGTAATATTACAAGGAAGTTGAGTTTTGTATATTGGTACCCATCATAAAATGAAGTTTAATTTTATGATAAACATTCTGTTATTTAAGTTATTTTTGTTAAAATAAACATTCTGTTGGTAGAATGTGTATGATTTTGTTTAGTAAATTAGTCCATAGAATTTTTTTAATGCTTAAAATTAATAAATAATTAAGTTTAATAATAAATATTAAGCTTCCAAGATATATTTTGTAAACTTTAAAAATATAAAAATAGTTGTAACTTGGCCACTTTTATAATATTTTATGACAAACCCAAATTATTTGGTAGAAAATGAATTGCTCCTTTTAACATTAGGGCAACACTGAACACATCAAACTCAGTATTAAGACACATGATATTAGTGTCTTAATATGATTTCAGTGTTACCCCCACATCACTGGGTAACACTGAATGCAAGAACATTTCTCAAAAGTTTGTAACCTGAACGTCTTTTTTACTACTGCACAATCTAAGACAGACTGAGACCTTTCAAGAAACAAAACAGACATGGTAGTTATTGTAACATTACAAAAGTTTCCTGAAAATAAAACTAAAACAGTGTTCATTGTAACCCCCATTTACATAGTATGTGAGATAAAATCATTTTGTAATTAATGTACAACTAGGCAGGATTTACATAAAGTTTTCTGTACAGGAACATAAGAAAGTTTTCTGTAAACACACACACGCACATGCGCACTAATACTGATGATGGTATAAATATAATTCTAATTTTTGTATATAAGGTTTATTTCTTGTTGTTAGTTAAAATATAAATATCACTATAGTATTGACGACTCGGAACACTAAGTTTTTTATAAGTAAAAACGTAAAGTTTTACCTTACAGCCTAAACCGGCTTTCACCTTTAGAAGGCTTCATCAGAGGCTCTGATGAAGCCTTCTAAAGGTGAAAGCCGGTTTAGGCTGTAAGGTAAAACTTTACGTTTTTACTTATAAAAAACTTAGTGTTCCGAGTCGTCAATACTATAGTGATATTTAGTTAAGTAACGGACACGTCATGGACAACGAAATCCAAGAATTAAAATATAAATTACACTGACTGACTGAAAAACAAAGCAATACATAAAAAGTGAATTTCGAAAGATTCTCTACAGTAGAAGGAATGTCATCATACTCTTCAATCACAGAATTGCACGATGGCAATGGCAGAAAGTTGTAGGTGGATGAGATGATATGCAATTTTGATTCCAGAAAATACATGGAATCATTTTATTATTTTGATTTTTCTATTGTTTAAAAAAAATGGTTAAACTACAGATTCTACTACTAAGAAAATTGTTAGAACTTAAACTTGTTTGACATGTGGATTTTATGTTTCAGATATTAAATAAAATAAATTTTTAAGATTAACTACCATAATTACCACATATATGTTTATATATTACAACATTCTGATATTCATTTATTTTTTTTTAATATTTGCTGGTCTGAAGATTTCACAATACTACCTGTTTTTTTTTTTAATTTACAGGAGAAAATTGAATACATTTTTTTAGTTATCTTCACTGTGGAATGTGTGATGAAGATAATCGCCTACGGATTTGTTGCTCATCCAGGCGCTTATTTGCGCAACGGGTGGAACTTACTAGATTTTACTATTGTAGTTATAGGGTGAGTATATTGAACTTATCTAGTTATATGTACATGTGAACAAGCTTCAGTGACTACAACAAACTGCTGTTCCAATTACATACATGCTTGTACAAAGTTCATGAGACATTTCTTACACAGACAGTCATACAGTCATAAATCCTGTTTTAAGCATTGTCAGTGCTTAATTTTTAAGACAGAACAATCTAACTAGTCTAGTAACGGCCCAAAGTTATGGCCGTTACATAAAAATTTTAAAACAAGACGCTTGGCCTAGATGGAGCGAAAATGTGCTGGAGCCCAGAGTGACAGGACTTGCAATAAAACAAACATTTAAACCGTAACAACCTTTTATTAGTGCTTCCTCATTTCATAATCAAAACATATTTTTTCAAACGATTGAATATGAGCAATAAATATAATAAGTAAGTAATAAGTTTCAGGTTACAGGCAATAACCAAGTATTGAGTATAACTATAATAACAGTGTTCAAACGATTAAATACTTGTGTAATTCATAGCAGTTCTTAGTTTTCATTTTATCAATAAATATATATATTCAATCTGTCTTAATCACAATTACCAATACTATTAACAATAAAAATCAATCAAGCAGTATAACAAGTGGATTGGACGAATGCCTATTGTCTATGTTTATATACTAAAATACACAAGTAAATATATAAGTGATAATAAATTCATATAATAACTAAATGATAATATATTATATTAAATGACAGTACATTCTGAAAATAATACTCAGTGTAGTATAGCTTAACAAAATTATTCCACGTTATTCCCAGTAAAACAACATTTTCGATATATGCCAGTACCTTCTTTATATATGTGTCAGACTGTGCCGGGATTTGAATTTTCCCAGCATGATTTAAACTTGGAAGGCCGCCTAAGGTGGCAGTGGGGCCACTCAGCTAGGCTGATCATTGATCAAGGTTGCCGCACTACGGCGATGTAATTCAGCTACCCGTATCAGCTGTTTCTCAATCCTCAACAAGTTTTTTTGTGTGAAGAAAATGTGTGAGGCTTCATTGATTCAAGAAGAGTCAGTTGTTTCATGTATTTCTCTCTAAATGTATCTTTAAAAAAGTATCTTGAAATGTTTTCAATGTGAAGATGTTATTCACTTGACAACACATGCTGAAAGCACTAGAAGCATCATCAGGTCACATTGTTTGGGTAACTGGCAGAGCTCTTGACTCTTACTCATTTTCATTTCTTAAATTCTTGATTATATTTTCATATGTCATTATTTAAAATCCTTCCTCCTCACTTCCAGCTAGTCTAATTATTTGTGTAATATATTTTTGAACCTGATTAAGTTAATTTCTGACAGTCTCACTATTACTTCTTGAAGGAGTTAAGATTGGTATATGCATAGTGCCAGTTAGAGGATGTATTGGATTTGCTAACTGAGATTGTATTGATTCCATAAATGTATAATTTCTGTAAAAATGTATGAAACATATGTGTCATGATAAAATCATTGTTGTAATTAAGTATACATCTCCTTAGGAAAGGAAACATATTTAATTAAATTTTTGAACCTAAGATTAAGAAGTATGTTACCTGTACAAGCCTATCCTGGACTTCTGGCATGGTGAACTCTAATTATATATACAATATTTTGACCACTCAAAGTCAATGGTTGTCTTCAGTTGTACAGAACACAATACAAAACACTATATAAAAACACTATACAAAACACTTGATAAAAGAATTTATACCTGGGCTGTTTGGCCATGGTCGATTGCTTTTATTGTCTAAACATTTTGGTCAACCACCGGAGGCCTTCTTCAGTAGGAAAAAGTTTATAAAGTGTTCAACCAAATGGTGGAGAGCTGAACATACCCCTAAATTAGGTAAAAGCAATAAGTTACCAAGGATACAGGTTTCCCTATATAACATATGAAGTGCTGCACTAGCTAATCAGAAGCACCACTGCGTTCTATGAGCAGACAGATAGAGTTGCAGTGTGTAGTCCATTCAGCCCTGTGGTCACAGACTTTTACATGGAGAAGTTTGAAGAGTTGGCAATTACATCTGTACCACTCAAGCCAAAGTGTTGGTTCTACTATGTGGATGACACGTTCATTGTATGGAGCCACAGGGAAGAGAAACTTGGATGTTTCCTGGTGCATCTCAGTGGTGTTCACCCTTGCTTCTCAATATGTTGGTTCTTTACAGGGCCTATGGCAGCCTGGGACACAAGGTGTATCGAAAGCCGACACACATAAACAGATACCTGCACAATCTGTCAAATCACCATCCTAGGCAGAAGTGGGCAATGCTGTAGATGCTGGTGGACCGGGTGAAGAGGATCTGTGAGCCCTGATTTGTCATTAAATAGGATTTGGCATGCTGTGTTACTGAGCCTATCAGAATAAATCTGTATTATTATTGGCTCACTTTCTACCCGTGTAACACAGTGGTGCTTCTGATTGACTATTGTGGCACTTCATATATTATATAGGGAATCCTGTTTCCCCAGTAACTTATTGCTTTTATCTTGGTTAGGGGTACATTCAGCTCTTCACCCTTTTGTTGAACAACATATAAACTTTTTTTCTACTGAAGAAGGCCTCCGGTGGGTGGCCGAAACATTTAGACAATTTAGAACAAGCCAATTGACCCTGGCCAAACAGCCCAGATATAAATTCTTTTATCAGTGACTCCAGCCTTGATAGCCTATGTAATAAATCTATATACAAATTGTTTAGTAACCAAAAAGACCTAATTAAATACAGTTTAAGATAAAATAGTACAACATATTTAGGTAAATTCAACAATAATGTCTCAAGGCTTACCTACAAACACCAATGTCCATGGTGGAACTCCAGGATATAACTTCTAAAGCAAATTTTACTTTCATCACCATTAAATAGATACTTTAGTATCTATGTCTGTGATGTAGGCAATAATATTATTCTCTTTCTTGTATGCAGTAAAGTGTTATTCATTTGCATTGATGTCATTTTTAAATATTTACTTGTTCTTGGAGATCGCTAATGTTTAAGTCGTTTTGTTTCAGAATGATAAGTACGGCCTTATCAAATTTAATGAAAGAAGGTTTCGATGTAAAAGCATTACGTGCATTTCGAGTTCTAAGGCCACTTCGTTTAGTGTCAGGTGTGCCAAGTAAGTACAGAGGTTAAAATTTCATTTGTGTGTAATGTTGCAGCACTCAGACACTACTGATTTTGATATTTTTTATGTAGATCTCTACTAGTTCATGCTTAGTAGACCAGTGGGTATGGTGTCTGGCTTCTAATCTAGTAGATATCCCAGGTTCAGTTCTCAGGCAAACCATAAAATCAAGGAGCAGATCAACTCAGCCTATGGAAATGAATGCCTGGGATAACATTCTAGGGTAATAATGGGCAACGGAAGCATAGTTCTGGGTATATTACCTTGTAGCTTACATAGTGCAGCCAGCATTGCCTAAACTCCTAAACTACTTTGGTGGTACATACAAAAAGAAGCCATGACCATGGTATCTCTACTTGTACCAAAGTATCTTCTGTGTTAATTTAGAATACTCACTGTAGCTGTTTAGACTACAACAGACTCTTCTTAAAAAACTGATTCTATCAATGCTATGAACAACCCATTTCATAATTAATATTATTTTATGAACTTTTCAATTTTATGTTCATATAAACTATGATTCATTATATGGAGTATTACTTCATATACCGTGATGCAGTTTGATTGATGATCAATATTAAGCTTATATGTAGCATGTGGTATTATATTAGATTCTTATATGGAGGTTCTGAAGCATATTAACATTCTACTTGTGGCCCATTGTGTGTCCCCATTCTTTCTCACTAGCTCAGATAGATACCTGTTCTGAAGGAAAACCTTTTTGTCTATCAGACTAGTTGATAATCTACTGTTAGCTCAGAACTGAAGAGGCTAAACCTCTTTTTATTTAATGTCATGTAGACACAAGTGATACGAAATACTTGTATATGTATACAAGTAGTAGTTTCAGCAGAGTGTACGAGGAGCTTCTCATGTAACTACCCATCCTTTTCAGAATCTGCCTCAACCTGCTTTGCTCTATAATAATATCTATAGTACATGAAAGTTACTGTTGCTTTGTGTAGTTAACATTTACTATAATAAAAATGTGAACTAAGGGAATAAAAAAAGTACATGCATATCACTGAATGACAGACTATCATACTGAAAAGGTCATCAGTTGATTGTATGCTTTCCAACTGTGAGTTTTGTAAGCATCAATGTGCATTAAAATGTTTTAGATTGTTTGTATTATGTACATAGTCAATAAATTTGTTAGTCTAATAAAAGTATTTAAATTTAAACTTTTATACGGTATACTTTTTTTGATCTTTACCATTACAATAAACACAGAAAATTTGGGACAACATGGCAAAAACAGAGTTAAATAACAGCTTACAGTCAGCTGCTGAATTAAGGTTTAAGAACACCAGGAAGAGAAGATGACAAGTGACAAGCAAAAGTCTACAATTGCAGTCAAGCATGTTGTTGAAGAAAAGACCAGTAGATGTTATAAGCACCTAATAACCATTCTAATTTTGATGTCTTGAAAATATTTTTAATTGAGAAACTTACAAACTGAATAAAAATTAAGTTCAATTGATTCTCATAATACCATTCACTTTTCACTTACATTACATACTTGTAACAACAAAAAATTGTTCACAGGTAAACTTTGTCATGTCATAATCTGAAAAACGTGTACTATACAATTTTGTACAATGTTTTTACAGTAATGAAAAGTACACACAAAAATTAAATATTCCTTCATGTTCCTAAAAATATTAGTTAAAACTTTAAGTAAAAATTGTACCTTTGTTTTGATTAATATGAAAACACAATAAATTATATTTTAAAGTTCAATCAATTCTTCAATCAAGTGTTGAGGTCTACAGTTTACTTCTTAAATATAATAGACCTTTTATAATAGTCAAAATAATTTTAAAATCTGTGAAACTGTGGAGAATAATATTTTGACATAATAAAAATTTTAAATTTATAATGCTGCAAACATAATTTTTGATAAATAAAATTTCAAGTTTTGCATTTGTTTTAATTTGACTGTTCTACCCAGTGACAAAACTAGGAGCTGATTCTGTAAGGTGGATGATGAGGTAGGAGCTTCTGGGGGTGGGGTGCGAATAGCTTGAATTTTTTAAGGTTACCCTGGTTTTTCTCAGGTCAAATGAGAAATTGAGGATTCTTCCCATATAATTCTGTAATTACATTTTATAAATCCTTTGAGTCTCAAAGTTTTTGAGTAAACCAGGTATCAGGGTTGGAAAATATGTAAAAGCATTGATTTCAAAATATTCTATCTTGATTAACTGTTATTCTAATTAAAGGTAATAAAGCCAATGTCATTAGGAATCATTTTAATTCTAAATTGCATTCTTAATAAATCTTGTGAAATACATCTTTCCGAAGGTATTTGGAAAACTTGGTTTTACAACATCTTCACAATTTAATTTAAGGATGTTGTCCCAAGAACGTTTTAAGGAACTGATAAATGGTGTTAATGTACATTATTTTGTATATAAAATATAGCAATGAAATCCCATTTTTCTGAATTAAGTTCAGAAACGCCCATGATGTTGGTTCAAACCATAGAGATAGAGATGTTGGATGAGATGAGTCATGATATAGACAACACTGAAGATAGATTAATAGGCTCTGCACTAGTTTTCTGGCACATACATACTTGTTTAATTCCTTTTATTTCTAGAATCATGCAACTGGATTAGAAATAGGCCTCCATTAAGGGATTATGAAATTTTGCTAAATTTTTAATAGCTCTGGAGGAGGGATTGATCCAGTGATCCCCCTATAGTTATGCCACTGGTACTAGCAGCAGGCAGTGTAGGGCAACCCACATCCCACACAACTCCACAGTACGAGTACTGTCACGAGTGCTGTTATACTTCCCATCGTCAGATTTAATGTTAACTGAGCCAATAATATTCTATATGGCACCTGGCCAACTTTTATTATGCTCTGTTTATTTGAGATGTTTTATATTTCTACCCCTGATAATATTTATATCATCCTTATGTGACTGTGTTCATTTAATCTTTAGGCGCTCTTTCAGTCTGTCCATTCATTCTCGTGGCATTCCTAGTAGCCAGAAAGCCATCTTAGTCCAGCTTAGTTGGCCTGTTGTACCTTGCCAACTAAATAATATTTCGTAGGTCCTCTGTGAGTCTCCATTTCACTTTGTGTGAGTATAGTATACTTTATGAGCAAATGTCCAACCCCCTTAAGAAGCTTGGTTATCTGAGCGTAATTACTGTTTTTTCTACTTTAGGCCATGGTAATCATGGGTCTCATATGGTATTAGGGAAAGTTCCATATATGAAACTGCTAACAGTATATGTTACTTAAATTAATTAACTATATTAGTTTCAGATCCTATGTTCTACCAAGTAAACATGTAAAACTTAAAAAATATTGCCTATGGTAAAGAGTATATCAGAATACCCTTTTTAGATCCCCCTCAAGATATATGATCCCCCCCCCCAAAGATGTTTAAAACAGCCAAGGCTCACTAAGGGCTGCAGCACCAAGTGGTAGGTCAGTAGATAGGTAGGCAACTTCACAGAATTTACATTCTTCATAGCTATATGGTATCTCTCTTGATGAGAGTTTTTCCTTGCATCCCTTTCTGCCACCTTGTTTTCTTCATTGCCTTGAGAGAGAAAGAGTAATAAACTGTCAAACTTAACATGTTAAGAAAGTAGTTTCTTTGTCAGATTTAGGAATAACACATTTCGTTTCTGGCCAGGGCTGTAGTACTCATTTCAGCAGACAGAAAATATCCTATTTGTGACTGTGATTTTTAAGGCATGAATATGAATATGCATTTACCCAAATGCATAATATTCCTTCAAATGTCACCTTCATTTGTCATCATCTTGTTACAACTGTCACTTACTTTTTTACTCTGTTGGCAGTCAAAGAATAAATGAAAAAATTTGAGTTTCATTACTCAAATAGACATGTTGCCCTTCAGTAATGAAATAGTCTAATAGTCACTTATCTCTAACATTTCTGTCTAACCTGTCCCACATGGTATAGAGGATTTTTGTGTGCCCCTGAATACTGAAACACTACTGTTTCTTTACTCAATATGAGACAAGCCTACATATTCTCAGAAACTAAGCAAATTCCTTGTATGGATAATATTCCTCGTATTCCTCGACAAGATTGAGAATGTTACAGCTTTTCTCTGTTACCGAAATATATTGCAGACTTTAACTGTTACCTTATCCTATACAACAGAAGTTATCCAGCAATACCTCAAATGTGTTACTAATAGTAACAGGTTCTAGGCTAAGCTGTTGAAACACTAAGTACTATAATACATCCAGTTTCCCTAACTCTGTAAATGTAATGTCACTAGATCTGAGGTCTTTGTATCAGCAGGAATATCATAAAAGTGGCCGTACCTTGCAAGAGTATGTACTTGTCAGTAATAAACTCATTACCCAGATATGTCCCTGGGAAGATTAACTATCTTTGAGCACAACAGTCACATAAATCTCTTACATTCTGTGTGGTCTCTTAATTACCTACCTGGTATTTTCCTTTTTATGAGAGATGTATGTCCATCAGAATGAATATACAACCAGTTCTTAGTTATCCACACTAATGATCAGGAAGGATATTGTGGGTGAAATTAAAACAATACAGAATCATGGTTAATCCAAAATGGATGCTATTATACTAAATTGATAAATATTAATTAAGATATTTCCTATAAAAGAGACTATTACCTGAATATACTGAAATCCAGTATCCAGTATATTTTGCAACACATATTTTTACTGTCACTTATTAATATAAATGTGTTGTAATTCACTTGCAATTGTATATTAAAAAAAAATAGGACTAATAGAGAAAATGAGAAAACAAGTATGACTATTCTTTTCTAAAGTATGAGGCATTCTCATTAGTAAAACGTTTTTGTTAACAAAAAATCATAATTTTTCATAAAAACATTACATTGCACAACAAACTGTCATCCTAACTTTCCAAGTAAAAATAAAAATAAACCTCCGCTCCACAGTCCGTTAAGGACCAAGGCGTACCGCGCAGCTTTTGTGTTAGTGTGACGGTGTATGGCTAGTACTACGCACCACCAGCCGCTAGTTGCGGTATTCACGGCCAGGAGGCGGCGCTGTTATCTCAGCGCCTACTCAATTTGCCTCACGACGCTGAGTGCACGCCGTATGGAGCCTCCGCCGGGAATTGAACCCGGGACCACGAGCGCATCAATCGCCCGCGTTAGCCACTAGACCACCTGGAGGCTCAACTTTCCAAGTACAAATTTATATTTGACAATTACTTATACATGCTCAAGTGCTATGTTGTGGTTGCTGTCTGCTTAGTATGTTCTACCTCCTCATTGCTAGTACCATTTTCTTCTCTTTTTAACATTTCCATTGTCTGCTCATTGGTCAGCCATTCAGAGGTGTGACCATCATTGTCAGATTTAAACCATTCTGTTATATTATTTCTACTGTGAGATGAGGTATAACGAAAGTGCCTATATGACATCTTATATACTGCAACACTCGAGGTTGTTCCAGACATGCAATCCAGACAGTGGCGGCTGGTAATGTTTTTGACTGGGGGGGCAAATTTGTTTGGACCCATATGTAACAAAAGTCATCAGTATAAACTAAATTACTGCTATTGTCATGAAATAATTGTAAAATTGGACCTTTTGCTTTACTACTAGTATTGTTAATATCAAAAACCTACCTTGCAAACTACCAATGTTTAAACAGTGTTTGAAACTGAAATTATTTATAACCCTAAGCGGTTCACGTTCCTAAACTTAAATACTTAATAAATTATGTTATTAAATGCATGCATTGCTAAATAAAATATATTTGTTCCCTACCCTATTTGTTTCTAACAAATACACACAGAACACACAGCCTCAGGCCTACACAGAATAAGTTACACGTTTCTGTACACAAGGTTCGACAAAAACACTATCTTAGACAGAATACACTGCCTAATAAAGAATAAATTATTAGGATATTACGTTTACACAAAAAGTACAACAAGAACACAATCAAAACTATATAAAACACAAGAGAAAATATATGCACTTTAAACAGCAACAGAGGAGTTTTGAACAACGCTCCGGTTCTCTACGAAAATAGCTGCGAAATCAGAAAGCGGGCAGAGCCCCACCTGTAATGGTTAATGCTGATTTAAATGCATAGACATGTGTACACGTCTCTTTCCCCGCTCACTGCAAGACCTGCCTATGCAGGGAGGACGACAGTGAAAATGTCCGGCTGCGGGTCCATGCCGAAAACATCGGGTGATCGCTATTAGTCGCCCCAAAAATATCTTTCAATAAGGATACTACACATTATAGTTATAATATTGACAAGTTTAATTTGCAAATTTAGTGGGAGGGCTGCGCCCTTTTGCCCTCCCTGTACAAGCCGCCACTGATTCCAGACATTTCTCAATTGTTCTACTGGTATTGAGTCTATACAATGTGTACTAAAGGTCAGATATTGACATCATTTTAAAAGTGTTCCAGTGCCTGTAACTACGCAATTAATTGTCGATGCTTCATCCAAAAAGTGACAGATTTATCTTGAATTTCAGCAAGATATAAATAAGCATCCAGCATCTGGACAAGTTCAGTTTTGGAATCAGTGATATTAGAATGCATTTTGGAGTGATTGTTGTCATGACTTGTGGTTTTAGTGTAAAGTGATTATTGTGTTAATTAGTGTGAAATTGTAATAAGGCGACATTATTGTTGTGAGTTGGGTAAATTTTAATTTGAAGAATTGTATAAGAGAGTCTTATTGAAGTTAGTCTTATTGCTTATTGAAGTTATAGTTCTTTAGGGGCATTGAGAGTGAAATTTTAGTATGTAACGAAATGCGCGCGCACCATGCAATGGAAACAGAAAGTTAACAGGATGAAGTTAGCCATGGACAATGAGCCTGAGGCCAAAAAACCAAAACATTTTGGTCGCGGCCCCGATGGACCTGCTGATGCTGATCGTGAATGGATATATAATTTAAAAGTAACAATTAGTAACCCGATGATTTATTTCTTCAATTTTATTTAGTTATTTCATGCCATCAACGTCTTGCTCATTTATATATTAAAGAAAAAGAAAATTGCTGCGCAACAATTATACATAGGGCAAGAATCATACAAAAATTCTATTACCTAGCTGGTGGTTTACACAATACAGTTGCGTTAAATATAAACACAGGCTTGTATTCATAAATAATATTAATTGTGAAACGTTACACACACACGGACACACACACACATACATATCACGTGGTCAGCAAAACTGAATTTTTAATTACATCAATTTCTGTGTTCATTAGAAGTCTATTCAGAAACTTTCTGCAGGAACCACCGGTCAACTAACTTGTAACTCTAACTCACTATAGTAATTAACTTTTCTTTTTAAATAACTTTATATACATTGTGCTGTGAAATATTTTTCGGTGACAAAAATTGTGTAACCAAATTTTAATAAGTGTTTAAAAAACATTTCGGTCGCGGCCCCGATGGACCTGCTGGTGCTGATCGTGAGTGGATATATAATTAAATAACTTTTATATACATTGTGCTGTGAAATATTTTTCGGTGACAAAAATTATGTAACCAAATTTTAATAAGTGTTTAAAAATATTTGAGGTTAATTTTTCGTAAGTATTAATTTCAAGTCTTTTTTATATTAAATCAATAAAAGTTTTGATAAGTATTCTATCATTATGTTTGCTTTAATCCAATAATCTAATATATATTTCTATATTTTAAATTATAGATCACACTTAATTATTCAGAAGTCTACCGAAAAGTAAATCCATTACTGTAATACACTATTCATAAGTATTTTGAGCTATTTGATAAAAAATTAATTTTTTCTCCACTAAAATATTATAATATTGAATTTAAATTAATTCAGTTGAATTAAATTTTTATCTTTTAGTGTATAATAGTCATATTATAAACACACAAACACACGTTTACATGCTATAAAAAAATAGTGGCAAATAAACCTCAGCAGTGTAGATTTGAAGCAACTTTTATGCCTTGCCGATCTACAACTATATTATCACCTATGCAAAAAGATGAGCTTGAATTCAAAAATTATGCAAATTGTTATAAATATATTAGGGTTAATCTCGAAAATAATGATTACTCTGATTTTGATTGTTTTTATCAAAATAACAATATTTCCTCAGACGAAGATTATTGCAATATACTTCGAGCTGGAATTAAGAGGCCAAGAGTTTTTCTCAAACGTCAACCATATGAAAAATGGCATAATAATAATGATAAACAAAAAGAACTTTTGCTACATGTCATCTCCAATCTATTAACTCCAAACCACAATCCGTTCCAAATATTTTTCATGGGTCCAGCTGGATGCGGTATCTATAACCGATAATCGTATTTACCATCTCCCTTCACTCCTCTTATCGTTCTACTCGTATGAATTTTTAGCATGCATGTTAACCCTTAGTTTTTCAATCACGCCAAAGAAGTTTAACTTCTAACGCGTGTACATAAATACACGCACCCACATTTTTTTTCTAAGTGCAGTTAAGGTTGTAATTAGTGATTTCATCTGGCATTAGTTACTCTGTTTCCAGTGTACAACATGATGATCAGTCAGACTGTCATATCATTGGTGTCAGAATTGCGTATTGGACCTTTAAGAGTGGGAACAGTAAACATTTTATAGAAGATCAGTGTGAGTTGTAATTGACTTAAAAGATGCATACCAGTTAGATGATGGAAACATTCCAGGTGCTCCTGTTGCAGACCGATGGGAAGGAGAAGAAGCAGGAAATGAGAAGAAGAGAAATGATGACAAGAAGCAGAAGAAACAGAGAAACAGTAGGATGAGATATAGAGCTGTGAAAGAGAAGAGGTAGAAGAGCAGCAAAAAGCATTCTTGCTTGAGTTGGAGGATACAGGAGCAAAAGCAGATGGAAAAATATACCCCAGCAGAACTGGGTTTATTACTAGGTGAAACAATGAACTCAGGAGGATTAGCCAGTTCAGGATAAACAGGCTTAAGGAGGAGGACGCTATGTTGAGATGAAGGATAACATAGTGCCTATGTGACATCTCACACGCAGTAACCCTCGAGGTTGTTCCAGATACATATTCAAAATATTTGTCAATTGTGCTAGCAACATTCAGTCTGTGCAGTGTTCGATCAGATATTGACATCTCTTCAAGAGCATTCCAGCATCTGTAACTACATAATTACTTAATCCGAAAAGCGACAGATTTTTCTCAAACCTCAACAGGGTACAAATAAGCATCCAGAGGCTGGCCAAATTAAGTTTTGGAACCAGTGATAATACAATGCATTTCATGAGTGATTGTTGTTGTGACTATCCTGCTATAGGATATGTACGTTGTAGGGTCTCATAGGCAGGACAACATCTACTTGGGCACTGATTATACTATTTGTAACCAAGATCTGGAATTACTATTAATTTTAGAGACACTTGTGCCATGTATGCTGATTAGTTAAGGGTGCATTTGGGTAAGGTCGCTCAACCTCTTAGGGCAAAATCCCAATCAATAGTATCCTAGAGAGTACAATTAAGGAATTATGAAAGACAATTGAAAGGTAAAAAGGAATAGTAATCAGTAGGCAATACATATTCAGCATTATTCAAAGTGTAAAAATCTGTCACCCTCTCAGAGTCTTTGTATAATTAGAAACACTACTTCACTCGCCTTGTAGGTGACTTTTTATCTACACTCAGTTCTATACTGTGGTCTGTTCTCTGATATTAAAATGATGGCGCTGCATATCTATCCATACTTGCATCATAAAGAATATGAACAAGTTAATTTTAGGTAATTTACAATTATTATTATTATTATTGCTTTTGTCAATATTAATGCAATTCACCATTTTATATCTATGCTTATTTTAACTTGTTCAACAAGGACAAATTATTTGTGAGTACTACAAGTTAAAATTTTACTTAATGTATAAGTAATGTACTTAATGTACAATACACTGCTAATCTGCTTTTACTGAAAAAGAGATTATGAAAGAATGGATTCAAATACATTTTAATTATAAATTTAAATTAAACATAATTATTATATTTAATTAAAGTTGTGCAAATTTTATACACATTTTTGTTTCTGTTTAAGGTTTACAGGTAGTTTTGAACTCAATCTTGCGTGCCATGGTGCCTTTATTACACATTGCTCTACTCGTTCTATTTGTTATTATTATTTATGCTATTATTGGTTTGGAGATGTTCTCAGGAAAATTGCACAAGTCATGTTATAATATAACAACAGGTAAATGATTATATTTTATTTTAATCTTGTAAATTAATGTTTGTGGATGATCTTTCAGTTTGGCAACGTTAGAATCGATGAAAAATTAAAATTGAATATAATAACACAGTTGCCAGTTTTATTAATCATTTTTATCCCAGTCATATATTATAATGTAACAACTCTTCTTTACTGTATGTTATTCATAATGATCATTCATTATCTAAAAGCTTCTACAATCAGCTGACTCATTTCTCTGCTTCTTTCTTCATACCATGTCCATTTCCTCCACTGAGTTCTTCATTAATGTGTTATGCCATAAACATGACCTACAAACTTTACTTTTCACTTACCCATTTCTTTAAACAGTTTTCTTCCCATATATTTTATGCAAAAACTGTACACTGTTTCTATTTATCAGCCATCCTACTCTTGTCATTTTTCTCTGCATCCATATTTCCAGAGTTATCTGTCCTGGGCTTTCTACATTCCAAACAAATGTTTTTGCCCAAGACTTTCTTATTTCATTATCTGTATGCCTACTCACCAATACATTATACTTGTTAGTAAAGGTTTTCTTTGTTAAAGCAACTTTTCATTTAATTTCCTCACTACATATATTGACTCCTATAATCATACTTCTAAAAAAGTTGAATTTTTCAACTTCCACTATTTTGTATGTATCCATGTTTATGTTTACATCATAATAATATTGGCCCTGAATACCAATAAAAATTTGGACTTTTATTTCATTAAAAATAATGTAAAAATCACTAAAGCCACTAACTATTGCCTATCTGATTTGGTTTTTATTAATAACACCTAATAAATACGGTATATTGAACTTCTTGTATCAGTAATGTTGGTAAGTACACTTACTTCTGAATTACTTATATTCTGATTTATTTCATATCATTTTAATTACCACCTTTTCTGTTGTTTACAGGATTCAGTTTCTTTATATGCTAAAGTTCTCTGTAGTCAGTTGTACTGGATATTATATCTATTTGTTAGATTTTATGGTAATATGGGAATCAGAAAGTAAGTAGGTTGTGACAGGTTACTTTTTCAGAAAATGGTCGTTATCTAGCAGTTAAGTACACGTACTTGAAAAGCTATTGTAAATGGTGCCATGCTCCTGTCAACTTAGCCATTCGGAATTGGGGATGACAGAACAAGTGCTGACATACTGTAGATGTAGTCATATGCAAAGAGATAGCCTTTGAACAAACCAAATACTGTACTCAGAAAACAAAAAGAATTTATAAATAAAAAATTTTATTATATGTTAAGTTTGAGTTTCCATAAAAGTTTTAGAAAATTCTAAGATACTAAAAGTTCAGTTGCTATGGCTCAGTGAATTAGTATTGTTAATGGATTCTTACCTGAAAAATAGTCTAATCAGAAATAAATAGTCATCAGACCATTTGAATGTTGTAATGTTCCGGGCTACGTTACAAATCCAGGGAACCCGTGATAATTGACGCTAGCCAATTATACAGGCTGCCTACGTTGTAACAAACTGAAAATCAACTCAACACATAGAACAATAATGTTTACTCTAATTATTAGGACACAAGGGAAGGTATTTTCACTGATTTATGCACTCACTTCAATCTGTAATAAGATGACATCTCTTTATTAACAAATTATATATATATATATCCCATTACATAAAAAAATTTATACTGAAATATTTAAAAAGGGTTTTCTGTCAAACAAGGGATCATCTTGATCATGTAATTTACCTCGGATCCGAGTCTCTTTAAATCTAGTAAAGACGTCTGAATTTTACTTTGCTTATCAAGGAGCTTGCATGATTACATGAACCATTTGAAGAATGGTATTATTTAGTTAAGGGATTATAACTTATATTTCAAGATTAATGTTACAACGTATGATTTTAGAAATTACTGTTTACATTTCTTTTGTTTTACTTAATGCTTAGAGAAGATTATTGTCTCTGAAAAGTCTCTGGCATGTATGAAAAGTTATATTTTAAATGTACATAATTCTCGGTAGGCAAGCCACCGAGTCACCTCTCAAATAAGCCTTTGTTGTCCTTGTCCTGGGCCTTGAATCTTCGGAACTCTGGTAGTCGGGGTAGTCATCTGGGTCGTGTTTCAGGTGAAAGTCTTCTAGGTGTATTAATGAGGAGATGGATGTTATGCTGCGTGAAGTCGGGTAGATCCTCGGCGGTTGTGGTAAGTGTTGTATAGGTGGTAGTCGTCCGTATATGCAGTTGAGCACGTCACATATTCACTGGTAGAGTAGTACTGGAGTTTGCATCTTCTTCTTTTTACATTACTATCTGAGTTACATCGCTCGAACAATATTCGAGAGATCTTCTTTTAATTAACTTGAGACATCACCTTATATACGAGTTCTTTTTATTTTACATTAGCACATTTCTTTAACGAATTCCTCACTACATCTTATATATAATTAGAACTAGCTCCCCACGTTTTTAGTGGTAGCTAACACTCATTTAAAAATTTAAAACAAACATTTTTTGAAGAGCCCTCGCTTGGAGGTGTTTACAGTCTGAACGCCGCATCGTAACTCTTGCATTGCTACGACAGGTAGATTGCAACGAAGCGGAGTGAGTACTCCGCCATAATATAGTTCCAACTTTTTATTAAATATACATTCTTATAGTAAGACAAAACAATTTATCTAGACTTATTTAGTTTACAGGGATTATTATAACTACTACTTGTGACTTCAAATTATTAATTATTTACATTACGATTTTCAGATATTTCTAAGTTACAGACGGTTCGCTATGCACGTTGTGTCCGGAATTAAGCAGGTCAACGCATGATAATTTACTAAAGGGTTAACTGCATTATTTTTAACTTTTTACATTTCGATTTTTTTTTTACTTATTTAGTTAGATTTTCTTAATTTAATTCTGATAACTATTCTGAGTTAGTGTTCAGGGGTATTTGGTTTAATCGTGTGATTTAAAATACTTACTTACTTTCGTTTTCCTTTTTTTTTATTATTATTAATTTTTTTTTTACCATTTAAATCGTCACATACTCCACCGCTTAAAATCGACATGGGGAATTTTAATAAGGAAAATTCGAAAGTGGGGTACTGGGAGTATGCTTGCCGTTACTGCGTGGAATTTCTCTCCTCCTTTTCCCTTTTTCTTTCACTTAGTTATTGGCATGTGTTATACACATTTATTTCTTCTGATTATAAAACAATATATATATATATATATATTCTTACAAACTACCTTTTTTATTACATAAGATTCACACTTAAGGTCTACAGTTTAAAACACAAAACTTCTTCTTATTTCTATTACTTAAATCTACTACCAGTTTTTTCTTTGGGTTTTGGTTACTCTCTTCATAGAGTTACTTTCTAAATAATTTCTCATTTAGTGGGCATTTTAGTGGTCAGTTAGTGGTCATTTAGTGGTCAGCTGACTACTCATTTTGCTCATCTTTCGCTGAACAGGATCTAAGGTTGATCAGGCCTCATTCCCAATTCTACGATTAACACTTAGCATGGTTACTGAGGTACAAGATAACTTGTCTACCTAGTATTACCTTTTTTTATTTTTGGCGATGCTATTTCCTCTTTTCCTTTTATACAATTTTATCTGCGAAATATGTGTTCTTCGTACATATTCTCGAGTCGCAGGTTCATACAGGGCTACGGTAACTGGGGTTAAGTACTTCTGGATTTGGTAAGGACCACACCATCGGTATGATAGTTTAGAGGTGGTCTTATCAATTGCACTACTAGTCGGGTGTGTCTTGTACATTACTAAGTCACCGACTTGGTACCTAACTAAATTGTTATTGTTATGAAACTTTCTCTCGTGGTATTTTCGGGATTTCTCTAAGTTCGCTCTTAAATTAGCGCGAGCTTTATTCCAGATTTGTTTAATCTGTTTATCCATTATTTGCGGAGGTAGCAAGTCATGGATGTTCCATTTTGTGGACAAGGGGTGGTTTGGTTTGTATTTATACAGTAATTCGAATGGCGTAGACTTATGTCCTTCGTGATAAGCTGAATTAAAGGCGTATTGTATCCAGGATAGGTTCTGGTCCCAAGACGTATGATCGTTCGCATGGTAGGCGATTAATGCAGATTTGAGGTTTCGTAGATACCTTTCAGCAATATTGCCTTGCGGTCGATACTCCGTCGTGGTAATATGGTCTATTTCTAACTTGAAACACATATTCTTAAATTCTTTCACCTTAAATTGTGGTCCATTATCTGACACTATACGTACAGGTGTACCATAATCTTTAAATAATCTCTCCTGTAATATTTTTACAGTCGTCGACGCTAACGCTCGCCGCATGGGATACATCCAAACAAATTTGGTGAACGAATCTACACATATGAGTAGCATCGTATTACCTGATTTAGATCGTGGGTAGGGACCTGAAAAGTCTAAATAAAGTTTAGAGAAAGGGGTAGTAGGGATTTCTGAAATTAATTGGCTTACCTGACTGTTTCTTGCCGGTTTACTGAGAGCGCATAAATTACACTTTTTTACAAAACTAGCTATTTCGCTGTTCATATTGTTCCAATGATATTCCTTTCGAATGCGATGTATTGTTTTATTGATTCCCATATGGGCTCCAATGGTGGATGAATGGAAGTACTCCATCAGTATGGGCTTAATTACATCAGGGGCGATTATCCTTAATTCCTTTCCATTTCTTATTTTGAGGCATAGTATTCTTTTACTTAATACATATTTCTCGGATTTAATTCCTTGTTCAAGTTGTTCTATAATCGGTTTCAGAAGAGGGTCTTGTTGTTGATATTGAGCAATGTTGGTAAAAGCAAGGGGGAAGTCAGTAATTACGGTGTTAACAATGGGTGTTTCCGGACTCTCCTTGTTTTCGGGGGTATTAGTGGGCGACTGGAACATACGGGACAGGGTATCAGCGACTACGTTTTGTGTACCTTTTATATGCTGCACTTTGAAGTTGTAACAGTTTAACCTCAATACCCATCTTCCAATACGTCCTAACTGTTTAGGGTGATTCAGTAACCAAGATAATGCTTGATTATCAGTTTCCAAAAGGAATTCTTTATGTTCTAGAAAGGGTTTAAACTTCTAAAACGCAAAAACAATGGCTAAACATTCCAATTAATATGCGGAATATTTTTTTTCTTGGTCGCTCAATGTTCGTGAAGCATATCTAATCGGTAGTCTACTGTTTTCTATTTCTTGATAGATGACTGCACCTAAAGCTACACTTGAACTGTCGGTCTGAACTACGAAAGGTTTCGTGAAATCTGCTAGTTGCAATACTGGGGGAGATATGATGCTTTCTTTGAGTTGTTCAAACACATTTTGGTGTTGTGCAGTCCATTGAAATTTTGCTCCCTTCTTTCTTAAGGCATTCAGCGGTGCTGCTATTTCGGCAAGATGGGGAATATACTTGTGGAAATAATTTACCATTCCCAAAAGTCGGGCTATACCTTTTGCATCTCGCGGGGGTAAAAATTCTCTGATTGCATGGGTTCGTTCGGGGTCAGTGCTTACCTTTCCGTTGGCTTTCACGATGTGGCCTAAAAATGAAAATTGTAGGACTGCAAAATTTACCTTTTTGGGGTTAACTGTTAATCCTGCTTTTTGTAACCGAGATAACACTTCACGTAGATGTTTAAGATGTTGTTCCATCGATTCACTATAGATTACGATGTCGTCCAAGTAGTGATACACATATTTAAATTTAATATCATGAAATATTCTTTCTAATAATCTACTACATACGGAACTTCCTTGAGATATTCCAAAGGGTACTCTAGTAAATTGGTACAGGTTGAAAGGAACAGCAAACGCGGTTAGACGTTTGGATTCCTCCGAAAGGGGTATTTGGTGAAATGCTTGATTTAGATCTATTACTGTAAAGACTTTCGCTTTTGTGAAGTAATGAAAAGCACTATGGATGTCTGGAAGCGGGATAGATTCAAATTCTATTCGTTTGTTTAATTGCCGGTAGTCCACAACTAGTCTATGTTTGTCGTGACCTTTTGGTACTAAAAAGGAGGGTGATGAATACGGGGACGTAGAGGGTTCAATAACTCCTTGTTCTAACAACTTGTTGATATGGTTCCTCATCACTTCCATCTTGGGGGGGGGGGCGACAACTTGTATGGGGGTAGGCGTATTACTTTCTGATCGCTCAGATTGATCTTATATTCTATTAGCTTCGTGAGTCCTAGCTTAGGTGTAAGAACGGCGGAAAATTCTTTTATTAATTTCTGCATTCTCAGCCTATCTCTATTTCCTAGATGAGATAATTCAGACTCTTGGTGTACTATGTGTGCAGTCGATGATCTAGTACTTTCTTGTTTGTTAGTTTTACAATCAAAATTATACTTCCGTGTACGGTCGAATCGAAAATAATATTTCTGCTCATGGATGTCAAGAATCATTCCCGTTTTACTTATGAAGTCTGCTCCCAATATTAAGTCGGGTCCTAAATCATTACATACTAA